>OZ035839.1:31171890-31312941 GCA_964034765.1 Knipowitschia caucasica
AAGGCTCCGGGTTTGGATGAGATCCGTCCTGATTATCTAAAGTCTCTGGATGTTGTAGGACTGTCTTGGCTGACACCTCTTTGCAACATTGCGTGGCGATCGGGGGCGGTGACAATGGAGTGGCAGACCGGGGTGGTGGTCCCTCTCTACAAGAAGGGGGACCGGAGGGTGTGTTCCAATTATCGTGGGATCACACTCCTCAGCCTCCCCGGTAAGGTCTACTCCAAGGTACTGGAGAGGAGGCTACGGCCGATGGTCGAATCTCGGATTCAGGAGGAGCAGTGTGGTTTTCGTCCCGGTTGCGGAACACTGGACCAGCTCTATACTCTCCATCGGATACTCGAGGGTTCATGGGAGTTCGCCCAACCTGTCCACATGTCCTTTGTGGATTTGGAGAAGGCGTTCGACTGTGTTCCCCGGGGTGGTCCTTTGGGGGGTTATCCGGGAGTACGGGGTCCGGGGTCCGGGGTCCTCTGCTGAGGGCCATCCGATCCCTGTATGACCGGAGCCAGAGCTGTATTCGCATTGCCGGGAGTAAGTCAGACCTGTTCCCGGTGAATGTTGGCCTCCGACAGGGCTGCCCTTTGTCACCGGTTCTGTTCACTGTGTTTATGGACAGAATTTCTAGGCGCAGCCAGGGGTCAGAGGGGGTCCGGTTCGGAGACCACATGGTCTGCAAACAGCAGAGATGAATCTCTGCTGTTTGCAGACCATGTTGTCCTGTTGGCTCCAACAAACCAGGACCTGCAGCATGCACTGGGGCGGTTTGCAGCCGAGTGTGAAGGGCTGGGATGAGAATCAGCACGTCCAAATCCGAGGCCATGGTGCTCGACCGTAAAAAGGTGCCTTGCCCTCTACAGGTGGGTGGAGAGGTCCTTCCTCAAGTGGAGGAGTTCAAGTATCTCGGGGTCTTGTTTACGAGTGAGGGAAGAATGGAGCGTGAGATTGACAGGCGAATCGGTGCAGCGTGCGCAGTGATGCGGTCGCTGTATCGGACCGTTGTGGTAAAGAGGGAGCTGAGCCGAAAGGCAAAGCTCTCTACTTACCGGTCAATCTTCGTTCCCTCCCTCACCTATGGTCATGAGCTTTGGGTAATGACCGAAAGAACGAGATCGCGGATACAAGCGGTCGAAATTAACTTCCTCCGAAGAGTGGCTGGGCGCTCCCTTAGAGATAGGGTGAGGAGCTCGGAGTAGAGCCGCTGCTTCTCCACGTCGAGAGGAACCAGTTGAGGTGGCTCGGGCATCTGTTCCGGATGCCTCCTGGACGCCTCCCTGGGGAGGTGTTCCGGGCACGTCCCACCGGGAGGAGGCCCCGGGGAAAACCTAGGACACGCTGGAGGGACTGTGTCTCCCAGCTGGCCTGGGAACGCCTTGGGGTCCCCCCGGACGAGCTGGAGGAAGTGTGTGTGGATAGGGAAGTCTGGGCGTCTCTGCTTAGACTGCTGCCCCCGCGACCCGGTAACGGATAAAGCGGAAGAAAATGGATGGATGGATGGATATTTTACACATTGGTAGAGGGCATCACAGTGAACAAGTGTGCAGTAAAAGTAGTCAGGGAACTTTTTTAGACTTCTTTTAAAATAATTTTAAAAAGTGCCTTTGGGGCCAAAATCCTACACTTTGACCCCAATTTTCTATGAATTTCTACAGTAAAAGTGAATTATATTTTACACAGTGGTAGGGGGCCTCTTAGTGAACAAGTGTACAGTGAAAGTAGTCAGGGAACTTTTTTAGATTTAAAAAAAATGAATTTAAAAAAGTGCTTTTGGGACCAAAATGGCACACTTTGACCCCAATTTTCTATGAATTTCTACAGTAAAAGTGAATTATATTTTACACAGTGGTAGAGGGCATCACAGTGAACAAGTGTGCAGTGAAAGTAGTCAGGGAACTTTTTTAGATTTTTTAAAAATGAATTTAAAAAAGTGCTTTTGGGACCAAAATGGCACACTTTGACCCCAATTTTCTATGAATTTATACAGTAAAAGTGAATTATATTTTACACAGTGGTAGAGGGCATCACAGTGAACAAGTGTGCAGTGAAAGTAGTCAGGGAACTTTTTTAGATTTTTTTAAAATTATTTTTAAAAAGTGCTTTTGGGACCAAAATGGCACACTTTGACCCCAATTTTCTATGAATTTCTACAGTAAAAGTGAATTATATTTTACACAGTGGTAGAGGGCATCACAGTGAACAAGTGTGCAGTGAAAGTAGTCAGGGAACTTTTTTAGATTTTTTTAAAATGATTTTTAAAAAGTGCTTTTAGGACCAATTTTGCACAATTTGACCCCAATTTTCTCCTAATTTCTACAGTAAAAGTGAATGATATTTTACACAGTAGTAGAGGGCATCTTAGTGAACAAGTGTACAGTGAAAGTAGTCAGGGAACTTTTTTAGATTTTTTAAAAATGAATTTAAAAAGGGCTTTTAGGAACAAAATGGCACACTTTGACCCCAATTGTCTCCGAATGTCTACAGTAAAAGTGAATGATATTTTACACAGTGGTAGAGGGCATCCCAGTGAACAAGTGTGCAGTGAAAGTAGTGAGGGAACTTTTTTAGATTTTTTTAAAATGATTTTTAAAAAGTGCTTTTGGGACCAAAATGGCACACTTTGACCCCCATTTTCTCTGGATTTCTACAGTAAAAGTGAATGATATTTTACACAGTGGTAGAGGGCATCCCAGTGAACAAGTGTGCAGTGAAAGTAGTCAGGGAACTTTTTTAGATTTTTTTAAAATGATTTTTAAAAAGTGCTTTTGGGACCAAAATGGCACACTTTGACCCCCATTTTCTCTGGATTTCTACAGTAAAAGTGAATGATATTTTACACAGTGGTAGAGGGCATCCCAGTGAACAAGTGTGCAGTGAAAGTAGTCTGGGAACTTTTTTAGTTTTTTTAAAAATGAATTTTAAAAAGTGCTTTTGGGACCACTTGTGCACACTTTGACCCCCATTTTCTCTGGATTTCTACAGTAAAAGTGAATGATATTTTACACAGTGGTAGAGGGCATCCTGGTGAACAAGTGTGCAGTGAAATCAGTCAGGGAACTTTTTTATATTTTTTTAAAATGAATTTTAAAAAGTGCTTTTGGGACCACTTGTGCACACTTTGACCCCCATTTTCTCTGGATTTCTACAGTAAAAGTGAATGATATTTTACACAGTGGTAGAGGGCATCCTGTTGAACAAGTGTGCAGTGAAATCAGTCAGGGAACTTTTTTAGTTTTTTTTTAAATGAATTTTAAAAAGTGCTTTTGGGACCACTTGAACACACTTTGACCCCCATTATCTCTGGATTTCTACAGTAAAAGTGAATGATATTTACACAGTGGTAAAGGGCATCCCATTGAACAAGTGTGCAGTGAAAGTAGTGAGGGAACTTTTTTAGATTTTTTTAAAATGAATTTTAAAAAGTGCTTTTGGGACCACTTGTGCACACTTTGACCCCCATTTTCTCTGGATTTCTACAGTAAAAGTGAATGATATTTTACACAGTGGTAAAGGGCATCCCAGTGAACAAGTGTGAAGTGAAAGTAGTCAGGGAACTTTTTTAGATTTTTTTAAAATGAATTTTAAAAAGTGCTTTTGGGACCACTTGTGCACACTTTGACCCCCATTTTCTCTGGATTTCCACAGTAAAAGTGAATGATATTTTACACAGTGGTAGAGGGCATCCCAGTGAACAAGTTTGCACTGAAATCAGTCAGGGAACTTTTTTAGATTTTTTTAAAATGATTTTTAAAAAGTGCTTTTAGGACCAATTTTGCACAATTTGACCCAAATTTTCTCCTAATTTCTACAGTAAAAGTGAATGATATTTTACACAGTAATAGAGGGCATCTTAGTGAACAAGTGTGCAGTGAAAGTAGTCAGGGAACTTTTTTAGATTTTTTAAAAATGAATTTAAAAAGGGCTTTTAGGAACAAAATGGCACACTTTGACTCCAATTTTCTCTGAATGTCTACAGTAAAAGTGAATGATATTTTACACACTGGTAGATGGCATCCCAGTGAACAAGTGTGCAGTGAAAGTAGTGAGGGAACTTTTTTAGATTTTTTTAAAATGAATTTTAAAAAGTGCTTTTGGGACCACTTGTGCACACTTTGACCCCAAATTTCTCTAGATTTCTACAGTAAAAGTGAATGATATTTTACACAGTGGTAGAGGGCATCCCAGTGAACAAGTATGCAGTGAAACTAGTGAGGGAACTTTTTTAGATTTTTTTAAAATGATTTTTAAAAAGTGCTTTTGGGACCAAAATGGCACACTTTGACCCCCATTTTCTCTGGATTTCTACAGTAAAAGTGAATGATATTTTACACAGTGGTAGAGGGCCCCCCAGTGAACAAGTGTGCAGTGAAAGTAGTCTGGGAACTTTTTTAGTTTTTTTAAAAATGAATTTTAAAAAGTGCTTTTGGGACCACTTGTGAACACTTTGTCGCCCATTTTCTCTGGATTTCTACAGTAAAAGTGAATGATATTTTACACAGTGGTAGATGGCATCCTGTTGAACAAGTGTGCAGTGAAATCAGTCAGGGAACTTTTTTAGATTTTTTTAAAATGAATTTTAAAAAGTGCTTTTGGGACCACTTGTGCACACTTTGACCCCCATTTTCTCTGGATTTCTACAGTAAAAGTGAATGATATTTTACACAGTGGTAGAGGGCATCCCAGTGAACAAGTAGGCAGTGAAAGTAGTGAGGGAACTTTTTTAGATTTTTTAAAAATGATTTTTAAAATGTGCTTTTGGGACCAAAATGGCACACTTTGACCCCCATTTTCTCTGGATTTCTACAGTAAAAGTGAATGATATTTTACACAGTGGTAGAGGGTATCCTGGTGAACAAGTGTGCAGTGAAAGTAGTCTGGGAACTCTTTTAGATTTTTTTAAAATTAATTTTAAAAAGTGCTTTTGGGACCAAAATGGCACACTTTGACCCCCATTTTCTCTAGATTTCTACAGTAAAAGTGAATGATATTTTACACAGTGGTAGAGGGCATCCTGGTGAACAAGTGTGCAGTGAAAGTAGTGAGGGAACTTTTTTAGTTTTTTTTTTAATGAATTTTAAAAAGTGCTTTTGGGACCAAAATGGCACACTTTGACCCCCATTTTCTCTGGATTTCTACAGTAAAAGTGAATGACATTTTACACAGTAGTAGAGGGCATCTTAGTGAACAAGTGTGCAGTGAAAGTAGTCAGGGAACTTTTTTAGATTTTTTAAAAATGAATTTAAAAAGGGCTTTTGGGACCACTTGTGCACACTTTGGCCCCCATTTTCTCTGGATTTCTACAGTAAAAGTGAATGATATTTTACACAGTGGTAGAGGGCATCCTGTTGAACAAGTGTGCAGTGAAATCAGTCAGGGAACTTTTTTATATTTTTTTAAAATGAATTTTAAAAAGTGCTTTTGGGACCACTTGTGCACACTTTGGCCCCCATTTTCTCTGGATTTCTACAGTAAAAGTGAATGATATTTTACACAGTGGTAGAGGGCATCCTGTTGAACAAGTGTGCAGTGAAATCAGTCAGGGAACTTTTTTATATTTTTTTAAAATGAATTTTAAAAAGTGCTTTTGGGACCACTTGTGCATACTTTGACCCCCATTTTCTCTGGATTTCTACAGTAAAAGTGAATAAAATTTTACACAGTGGTAAAGGGCATCCCAGTGAACAAGTGTGCAGTGAAAGTAGTGAGGGAACTTTTTTAGATTTTTAAAAAATTAATTTTAAAAAGTGCTTTTGGGACCACTTGTGCACACTTTGACCCCCATTTTCTCTGGATTTCTACAGTAAAAGTAAATGATATTGTACACAGTGGTAGAGGGCATCCCAGTGAACAAGTGTGCAGTGAAAGTAGTCTGGGAACTTTTTTAGATTTTTTTAAAATGATTTTTAAAAAGTGCTTTTGGGACCACTTGTGCACACTTTGACCCCCATTTTCTCTGTATTTCTACAGTAAAAGTGAATGATATTTTACACAGTGGTAGAGGGCATCCTGGTGAACAAGTGTGCAGTGAAAGCAGTCAGGGAACTTTTTTCGATTTTTTAAAAATTAATTTTAAAAAGTGCTTTTGGGACCAAAATGGCACATTTTGACCCCCATTTTCTCAGAATTTCTAGAGTAAAAATGAATGATATTTTACACAGTGGTAAAGAGCATCTCATTGAAGAAGTGTGCAGTGAAAGTATTGTCAAACCTCTTTTTGTTCTTTTTTAATGATTTTTTAAAAGATATAGCATTTTGCTTTCTCGTCGTCACGGCTTCCCTTTCCACATTTACCGTAAGTAACAGCATAAAAGAGCCAACCGCTTTCAAAGTGCGGACCTCTTTACCGCTCGCGACGAAATGCAGGGCCACTTTACCGCGGTGCCTCGCACCACAGTATATTCGAGAAATGTTAGCGCCATATGAGCCGGTTAGGACACTGCGGAGCACAGGGACTGGCCTCCTGCTGGTGCCTAGGGTCAGGACTGGACATGGGGAGGCGGCATTTCAAATTTATGCAGCCAGAATTTGGAACAGTCTCCCTGAGCTTGTGAGACAGGCCTCGACCCTGGCAATGTTTAAGTCCAGGCTGAAAACTGTCTTATTCAGGTATGCATATGACTAATCTGAAGTATTTATTTTTTAAATGTTCGTAACTTTTAACTTTTTATTACAATATTTTATATGCATATACACTGTTTTTTTGCTTGTGAAGCACTTTGGGTTACACTGTATGAATTGTGCTTTATAAATAAATTTGATTTGATTGATAAGTAAGTTATAGTCCTTGTAAACTTTGCAACTTCCCTCCCTTGAAAAAGAGGTTCTTAATCTCAATGTATCTTACCTGGTTAAATAAAGGTTAAATAAATTATAAAAAATGCGTAGCTTGACTGGAGTAATCAGGGAAAACTGAGATGATTTGTTGCAGTTCTCTGGCCCTTCAGAGGATTTTCGTACTGTTGTGATGTAATCTAGTTTCCACTGCATAAGGCGAGTAGCATTCATTTCCCAGTGCACCTGATCCACAAGGGGTTTCTTCCCAAGCCGGAGAAAGGAAGTGTATGAGTATGGACTTAATTTATAACGTTTTGTATGTGTAGAGAATCTGGACATGAAACATATTCTGCTGCTGCCAGACAAATAGTGTATAAGGTCATGTTGTCGTCACTGTGCGGGAAACAAAGCGGTCAGTACATGTAAAAAGAGACCACTCCATGTCAGCAATAGTAGCTTTTTAGCTCTGAGACATCTTGTTTTACAGAGTTAATGCAGCCTCTAGTCTAGGTGCTCAATTGTGAAAACAGTGGGGTCACTCAGGCCTAACTATTCACTTCCTTTAGACGGCTCCAAGGATTTCCTGTGGCTCAGGGAAGCATCGGTAACAGCACTCTGTCGGTGAACCTCGGCATTCTTTCCTTTGTGTTGTGGACAGAGATGTGCCAAAACTATTGGATAATATAAATCTGTGCATGAGACACATGTTTTAACTACAGAGAGCAGAGCAGTACCATTTGTGGCAGGTATAAAATGGTTCTAGATTTATATAGAGATATTCATGGTTTATTAAATGTAAGAACGAGCCCCAGGTGATGTCATCATATAGCAGACACACAAAGGTGACTGGTCTGGTGCTTTCATTAAAACACGCCTGATCCAGGCATGTTCCAGGCATGTTCCAGGTCTAAATCTGGTTCTATTTTTGGCCTAAAGCACTTAATCCTGAATTCTCAGTTTCACTGAGAAGTACAAAGATTTGCTCCATTCCAAGGCTGGAGGTGAACCAGGACTGAACCAGGACTAAAGCAGAGCTGAAAGAGGACGGAACTGAGTCTTAATCCGGACTGAACCAAGACAGGCCAACAGGGTTTACCCAAGACTAAACAAGGTTACAGATTAGATCAGGGCTTTCTGACAACACAGACTATCTGAATACTTTATCTGCTCTTTCAGAAGAACCAGGTCTGAACCAGGACTGAGGTTGGTCTGAACCAGGACTGAGTCAGGTCTGAACCAGGTCTGAACCAGGACTTACATACTGGCTGTCTGAGTCGGGACCCATGGACCTGTTCATCCGGAGCCATGAGCTGCACCAGAGCCACCGTACGTTATATCTGACCATCCCCTCCCTTGCTTTACTTTATATACTGTCTTGTCTTTTGTTGAGCTTTCAGTCTTGTGTCTGCATATTTCCACATAAAAAATACCTGTTTTGTTCCCGTAATATCAGGTACTGGCACAAATTGGCACAAACTGGCACACAGATCTTTCAGGAGGGCTAAAGACTTTTTCACAAGATTAGCCGAAAGTAAGATTTCTCTGCTGCTCTCCGCCTGGTGCGTAGGAGAGAGAGCTACAGTATGTTGCCATTCCTGTCCATTAATGTCCATGGCAGTGATGGCACAGCTACGTTCAGATTGACAAAGGTTAGCAAGGACTGTTACACGGGAAGGGGGGCTTCATAGAAAGTATGTTTTTAAATCTTGAATTATCTCTCTCAATATTGAGGTATTGAGCAAATACAGTATGAGGAAGGAGTAACTTCTGAGAGTCTGGGGCTCTACCAGCTCCTGTTTGGCTGGATGTGAGTGTGCGTGTTGTGTGTGCGTCCATGCGTGTTTGTGAAACAAGGGACATTCCTGGGGCCCCTCATTAGTCACATCCACGAACACAAACAACAGACTACTGTAGTCCTTTTTTAATCCTCCCCTTTCCTCTTGGTTAAGTCCTAGTTGAGGTCTGGGTTAGATGTTATACCGGTCTTGTCCAGGTGAGTGTTCATGGAAGTCTTAACCCAGAGACCTGTTCTCCAGGTCAGGGATTAGGACCTAATCTGCTCTTATCTGGGTCTCTATTGATTTGAATTTAACACAGAATAGGTGGTCCTGTGCGTCACATTACAGCTCAAATTTACCCACATTTGACATGTTCTGATGAAAATACAATAATGTCACACATACACACGCTCACACTCACATGCAGGGGATAGAGGGGGGCAGATGGTGATTGGTCCATATCCAGGTCTAATCCCTTTATGGGGCGGGCCTACTGCAGCTCTGTGCTCCTCTAGTCACTGTTACACAGGATACTTATACTCTGAACTGGAGCTATATGCGTGCTGGATTAGAGTACTCTATATCCTACTGCATTCTGTGTTACCACGGAATGCAACTGGACTAATGTACAGCTTGGACTACTGCAGTGTGGAGTATTGCAGTACTGCTGAGGACTTGTCTGGACCAGACATCTCGCCAGCAGAGGAGCCATGGAAGATGACATAGTGTGGAGAAGTAATCTGTACCTCAGCAGCACCTGTTGGATCCCATGTCCTTTATTATAGTCAGATATAATGGAGTTAGAGTGGACTGTTATAGAATATGTCTGTATTCTGTGGGCTGCGTAGTATATGAAGAGAAGGGGAAGATATTTATGAAGATGTCTGTCACAGGTGAAAATCTGCACTAGTACTGTATGGTCTTGGTCAGAGTGAGAATGGCTGTCATCGGTGAAGGTCTACAGTAGTACTGAACGCTCAGTCTGGGTCACTGTGAGGATGGCTGTCAGAGCTGCTCTAGTCTGCGATCAGGACCACTGTAAGATGTCTCAGAAGAACAGAACCTGCAGCCACCTGCTGGATGGAATCACACACCAGGTACTCACCGGACCCAGAGACGAGACCAGAGACCATAGAGACCAGACAAGAGAGAACAGAGACTTCCGAGATCAGAGAGACAAGAGAGAATAGAGACCACATAGACTACATAGACCACATAGACCACATAGACCACATAGACCACATAGACCACATAGACCAGAGACTCCAGAGATCAGAAAGATCACAGAATTAGTCCCTTGACCCTTTCGTTTGAGCCTGTTTGTAAAATATTTGAATTGTGTTTCTTGAGTCTGAACCATATAATGTAAATATTAACGGACGTAGTCACACCTGTCTCCACCGTTGAAACTAATGTGCTACCACTTTCGCCGTCTATGGACAGTTTCAAAATGGCCACGGCGGCTGGCAAATGTGAAACGCATTTGTGAATGCGTCAGCCTGCACAAGCCCCATTCATTTAACGAGTGTCTTCAATATTCCACAACGACTAAACTAGAGTGGTCCAAAAACTTTACTCCCCTCAGCATTGACGCACATGTGGAACGTGGTTTTGGGCCAAGAGCCAACTTTTGGACCCTCCTGTGAAGCCCTTTTCAAGAGGAAAGAAGATGCTATACATTAGCATTGGCTAATTAATTCTTATTCTGGGTCCACCCCCATTGGGCCAGTGTGGTATTGCAAGCATGACAGTGTCAGAAGTGGAAGAGCAGGTTCTTTGGACCCGGGTTTAAAAGGAGACCACTGGATTAAAAGCAAATTAAAAACGATTTATTATAATAAAACAATAAAAAACAATAAAACCTAAGCTAAAACCAGAGGCTAAAATAGGGAAAAAAAAGTCCTCTTGTCCACGGCCTGGGCCATCAGACCACAGGGCTCTCCCTTCACCGTGTCTGGCTCCCGTGTCTCCCTCTCCTTTACTATAATATACTAAAATTAGGGCGACAGTGGCTCAGTTGGTAGAGCATTGGCCTTTGGGCCTGAAGGTTGTGGGTTCGAGCCCACCACAAGACCTACTTCACGACTCCCACTGATGACTGCTGTCGTTGTGTCCTTGGGCAAGACACTTAACCCCACTTTGCCTGAAGCCCCCACTGGAAGATCTCGGCTCCTGTGGACTCACTGCCTGCAGGAGGATCAGTGAGGGGCTGGTGCTAAGTGTACTGGGTACAGCTCTGACTGCCACCCCCCCCTCATCCCAGAAATGGATTAAGGGGAAGAAAATGGATGGATGGAGAATAATATTAGATGCATTTGAAACACCTTGTCAGAGTAAACCAATACACAACTAATATAATTCATCGGTTTTCCTTTGTGAAAGACATAATGCAATTATTTTCGTGTAGCCTTAATCCTAGAGGACATCCCAGAAAACTTGACAAAGCTGTCGATTCGCCAACACAGATCAGAGAATCAAACAGTTCAAACACAGGAAATGATAAAAACATGATAAAAACACAGCACATGAACAATGTCCCACAAACGGATCGCAATAGATCCAGGACTAAGTGAAGTGAAAGCAAATACTAGTATCGTATGTTTGTAAACAGCAAATATTAAGTTTCTTTAAGTTTATATTTATATATTTTTCAAATGCATTAATCTATATTACACACATTAAAACAGAATGACAGATAAAAAAGCTCATGATCCAATGTTTTGGACCTTGCCAATGATATGGGCTGAAGTGATCTCCAGCAAAACCACTGGTGTTAGATTATACAGATATTGTTGAGCTTTGAACATCTCCCAAAGCAGTGGTTCTTCTGCCCAGACTAACAGCGCTGGTCAGAGAGGAGCTGCAGACCTCAACAGCTCAGCCACAAAAAACACAAATATGGGCCTTGAACAAAAATACAATAAATGATCTTCATCTTTGTGGTTATAACAAAATGTGGAAAGTTCACGGTGCATTTGTGTTTTTTATTTTGTCTTTGTCCAATAACTGTGAGCGGCGTCAGCACGAGTAGCCATCCAAGCAATGCAAAATACTTACTTACTTAAAATAGCAATGCACGTCTGGTTTGAAAAATACTTAACAAACAAATGTGTCTGAGGTTTAAAGTCAGTCCTGTTTTAGTCCTGCTTTAAACCTACACTAGACGTTCCTCAGACTTCATTCAGTCATCTTTTTTAAACTTGTTTCAGTGCTGCATTCGTCCGTCTGCAGTTGATGTAGGTCAGGGAAGATTAATGGACTATATTTGTCTGATGTGAATAATCTGAGATTATGAGTGTGTCGTCATGACGATAACAACAACAAACTACTGAGCAGGTGATTGACAAGGTTTCAAATATGCCGGTATTATAGTATATTAAAATAGTTTGGGGAGAAGTTTAAACCCAACTCAGTCTGTGTAGATGTGCTAATCAGTGTGAGATGAATCTGTCAACATTCTTGAGGGTGTTCTTGAAAGCCTGCAACCAATCTATGCACCAGATAGTAAACAGAATGCCTTTTCAGAATGTTTTACTTGAGCCTAACAACAAACCCACTGTCTTTTCCTGTGAGCGCCGCTGCACCATCGGTGGCTATGCTTATCTATCTATCTACATCAGATACGTCATCAAAAAGTCATCATTCCCTTCATCATAGCATTAGAAATGGATTCAGCATTGAGCCCACTTCTAAATTCCACTAGATCCAGGAAAACTGCTCTGAGAGCAGCTTCAGAGACAGACTTATTCATCCTCGCTGTGTGAAGGAGAGGTTTCGCAGATCCTTCCTCCCTGCTGCTGTCAGACTGTACAACGATAACTACTGAGTCTATACACATGCCACTCACTTGTTCTGATAATTTCGCTAGTCACTCACTCGTCACTGGTCACTTTACCGGTGGTTGTTGTTGTTGTCACTATTATAAATGTTTTTTTTCTGGTCATATTCTCTGCAGCTAAAGTACAATATACACATCTGTAAATACCTCCAAACCAAGTGCAATTTTAAATCCAGAGTTTTATTTTATATAATAATAGAGCCGGAGCGGGAGCCTAGAGCGGGAGCCTAGAGCGGGAGCCTAGAGCGGGAGCCGGAGGAGGTGTTGGGGAGGTGGTTGGTGTTAAGGCTTCAAGAAGCGCTGCTTGTCAGGAAGTGGCTGCCTTTTAAACTGCCCGCTTTGATGACAGAGAGTTGGCAGGAGGCTGGCCGGGCTGTGTGATTGGTTGGCTTGGAAGGGGGAATTTGCACTCGGTCTTTCAGTCTGAATCTGCGCTTTCAGCTTCATTAGTCACTCTAAGTACAATTTCTCCCACATAAAGAAATGAGGGAAGTATATAATTGTCATCCTAGGTATACCTCAACTATGAGAGACAGAATAACAGAAAACATTCCAGAAATTCCTATTTTTTTCCAAGAATGTATTTGCAATTTATGGTGGAATATAAGTATTTGGTCAATTCATAGTTCATCTCAATACTTAGTTATATACCCTTTCTTGGCAATGACAGAGCTCAAAGGTTTCCTTTAAGTATTCACAAGTTTTTCACACACTGTTGCTAGTATTTTGGCCCATTCCTCCATGCAGATCTCCTCTAGAGCAGTGAGGTTTTGGGGCTGTCGCTGGGCAATACAGACTTTCAACTCCCTTCAAAGATTTTCTATGGAGTTGAGATCTGGAGACTGGCTAGGCCACTCCAGGATATTGAAATGCTTCTTACAAAACCACTCCTTCGTTGCTCAGGAGGTGTATCTGGAAAGACCCAATGAAAAAATGGAGATGACTCTGCACAGCTTTCGCTCCCAAGAGATTTTAATTATCACCACAAGATGTGACGTTTCGGGTGACACCACCCTTTATCAGACAGATGACACATGTCAACATTTCATCTTCAATGCCCTTGCTGATGGAAGGAAATTTTCATTCAAAATCTGCAGAAAAAACAGCTCCCATGCATGATGTTTCCACCCCCATGCTTCACAGTAGGTATGGTGTTCTTTGGTTGTAACTCAGCAGTCATTCCTCCTGCAAACACGACGAGTTGAGTTTATACCAAAAAGTTCTACAGTAGTTTGGTTTCATCTGACCAAATGACATTTTCACAATCCTCTTCTGGATCATCCAAATGATCTCTAGCAAACTTAAGACGGGCCTGGACATGTACTGGCTTAAGCAGATCGAGGGAGATTATCAGTGGTCTTGTATGTCTTCCATTTCATAATAATTTCTCCCACGGTTGATTTCTTCACACCAAGCCATGGAATAGGATTACTATTGCAACAACACATCATTAGTAGGGTAAAACTAACCTGTCTCACGACGGTCTAAACCCAGCTCATGTGCCCTATTAGTGGGTGAACAATCCAACGCTTGGTGAATTCTGCTTCACAATGATTGGAAGAGCCGACATCGAAGGATCAAAAAGCGTCGTCGCTATGAACGCTTGACCGCCGCAAGCCAGTTATCCCTGTGGTAACTTTTCTGACACCTACTGCTTAAAACATAAAAATTGTGAGGCTCTGCTTTCACGGTCTGTATTCATACTGAAAACCCTACCTGTTGCAGATTCAGTCTTCCCTGCAGGTCTGCAACTTTTTTTCTGGTATCCTTTAACAGCTCTTTGGTCTTGGCCATAGTGGAGTTTGGAGTCTGACTGTTTGAGGCTGTGGACAGGTGTCTTTCCTACTGATAACAAGTTCAAACAGGTCTCATTGATACAGGTAAAGAGTGGAGGACAGAGGAGCCTCTTAAAGAAGGAGTTACAGGTCTGTGAGAGCCACAAATCCTTAGGTAGGTGACCAAATACTTATTGTCCACCATAATTTGCAAATAAACTCTTAAAATGGGATTTTCTGGATTCTTTTCTCAATCTGTCTCTCATAGTTGAGGTACACCTACAGTATGATGATAATTACAAATCTCCCTAATCTTTTTAAGTGGGAGAACTTGCACATTTGGTGGTTGACTAAATACCTTTTTGCCCCACTGTACGTAGATTATTTGATAGGATATGGTGCTTTCATCAATAGTGATTGACACCCATGAATCACTAACTTTTGCTGGGTTTCCTCACCACTGTGACTGATTATTTTATTGCATGCATGATCAGCTTAGTGGATATTACCAACTTTGGCCTGTTACGTTCCTGCATTGTCATGAGTGGTTTTTGCTTTTGCCATGGTGTAAGCTGTCCTGAATGAGACTTTTGCTTTCTTCAGTAAATTAGACTGCATATCAATAAAAGTGTTGAGGAGGTCGACTTTCTCTTTCAGATCTCATCTTTTTCCACTCACCTTTGGTAGTCGGGGGTTTCCCTGTGTTTGTAGAACACTATTGCTCCATTCATCTGCTCGTAAGCCTGGGTCCTTCTCTGAGAGTAGTAAAGTTTTCACTTTTTGCTAAACTCCCCGCATTAAAGTAAAGACAGGAGGTGTGGTCTTTTCATTTGTGCACCTGCTTTCTTGTCCAGCCGATATGTCACATACAGTATGTTAGGGGCAGCACCACACTCAGCCTCAGACTCAGCATCATCTGGTGCCTGACTGGGTGGGAACATCAGCAGCTTCATCTAATGCCACTTTTTTGAGACGTAACAAATGAGTCAGTGACACGGTCTGTCGCTTTCACCTGAGGGTTGCAGGGTCGCTTCCAACCATCCCGCACCCCCTTATATTTCGCACCATGGCGCTAATGTCTGCAACTCTCGTGTCTGTGTGATTGACAGGTGTGCTGCTGCTGTGGCCCCGCCCCTTGCTCGCTCTGTTGTCACTTCCTGCCGGCCGTTAAAGTTTCCACATCGACACGTGTCATGTACACACTGTTCCATGTGTTCAGCTGCACACTGTCCTGTCTTATGCTGTCGCGCACCGTCACAGACCTGGTTCGTAAGAATGTGAGTCACACACACACGCGCACACACACACTGTCAAATGATACTGTTGCGCACTGCTGTAGACGGTGCATTACACATTTGGAAAACATCAGCAATAAATGATGTATAAAATGTATTGCACACACCTCCTCCTCATGCGCAATGAACCCGTGAAATCTGCGGCCATGATCCTGCTTTACGCCCTGGCCCAAGCCCCGGCGATCCAAGATGGCGCCCTATTCAAATGAATTGTTGTGCTCAGTGGCGCTTTGTGACGGCATGGGGGCTGAAAAGATTAGCGGAAGTTGCCTGAAACTCGCAAAGATCTATGGGTAACTCGCAAAGATCTATGGGAATCTCGCCTGTATTTGGGCATCGTCTGGTCCTCCCGGTTCTGCGCAGTGGATGATCTCCCATAATGCGTTGCGTCAAACACGCGTGTGTGGGTCTCACACCGGGTCTCACACACGTGCACAGAGGGGCTCGGCCGCGCTTTGACCAATCAGAGCAGTTCATCAGAGCGGGAGTTAGAGAGAGAGCCAGAGGAGTAGAGTTTGTGGCACTAAAGTGTGGATTTAAACAAAACCGAAGGATTTAAGAAGAAAAAAAGTTCAGGATGACAAGGGACGCTAAAATCCCCACAAAATCCTATCTTTATTAAAGCTGTAGGTTCTCTGTCAGCTGAGGTCGAGCTGTTTTAATATGCATTGAGTTCTATGGGGAAAATTTCTGGGTAGCCCACGTGAATTTAGTCTGGTTCAGTCTGCAGTACCGCGAGAATCCCCTGAGCACATGGGTTCTTCAGCTCCAAGCTAGTAATACCCTATCCAGTTAATATAATAGATCCATGCCCTGGCCTCGTCACACGTCCAGTTCACAATAATTGTGTTTTGCGACGACACAGTCAGTGCTTGGGATTTTTGCCCAAGATGTCGCTGGAGAACGCTGATGAGATGGGGCTGTCAATAAAATGGTGAGAGTCTGTCTTCAGCTGAACCAGGCGGCGAAGTAAAAGCAACAGCCGCCTGACTGTGTCACCTGCATGGAATGCAAAGTTTGTGCTAGCGGCACTACATTTCCCATCATGCACTTGGAATGCTAAATGCTACTTGCGCTAAAGAGTGGCTGATAGCTCCTCAGTGACTACTATTGGTGCTTGTTTGTTTGAATCAGAAACAGTGTCTCCTGGCTGTATTTCTCACTGTTGTATCATCATAGAGTTTTATTATGAAACAGACAGGTCCTCCTTTACAAGTTTTTTTTATGAAGCAGACAGGTTTCTTTTTTTTTTTTATGTACGGGGCCCCCTACCTGACATTTGCAAAATAAAGTTGTTTTTTTCCTCTCAAAATCCTATTTTGTTCCCAGAATAATGCTATCTAAACAGCCAGTAGTATGAATTTCAAGCATTGCTGTCCACAGTAAGGATAGCTCAGCTGGTAGATGTGGAGACATTTATTTTATTGCACATTATTTATGACTGTCCTGTATTGTATTTTACAAAAAAGAAAAGTAGGTCAACTGCAGGCTCACTATAGGTCCATTGTAACCTGTGTGCTGTGTTCCAGGTGCCCTTCCTGGGCTCCCTGTGCCTGGACTCTTCAGGAGACTGCCAGTTATTGGTTGGATACTCGGCTGTTTACAGAATCTGCTTTGGCACTGCCTGTTTCCACCTGCTGTTGGCGCTCTTCCTCATTGACGTTAGGTCTAGTCAGAACTATAGAGCCGTGGTGCACAACGGGTGAGTCCTGACCGCTCCACTCCACCTAGTTCAGACCTAGTTCAGACCCATTCAGACCTAATCCTAACCTACTCCTACTGATCTTCAGGTTCTGGTTGGTGAAATTCCTGACCCTGTTGGCAATGTGCACTGCTGCCTTCTTCATCCCAACAGAGTCGTTCCTTCATGGTGAGTAAAGTTGTATTATATGGCCCCTGTAGGGAAATGTGTCCTCTGCATTTGACCCATTCTTCCAATGCCACCATGTCTGTCAGGAGAAGTGGGGTTGCCGTAGTACAACGACCATGTCCAGGTGTTGATGTTTGGGTTTTTCAGGATCCGAGTTAGTTCTTACCTACATGAAGTCATTGTCCTGACCCAATCCCAAACTGCCCCGAAGTAGTTGGCCTGTGAGATATAAGATGACAAAGTAGCAAGGAATACCAGACTGGATACTTTGTTGTCCTCCACCAATTTGCTTCCAGCATTATCTCTGAACAGAGTTTATATACTGTCTGTTTGTGTCTCCCTGAATAGAACAGTCTCTTCTTCCAAAAAGAATCAGATTTTATGATTAACCAATAGAAAAATGTCCCCATAAGTAGATTTCTGTCACACAATTCTGTAGTCAGACAAGTTGGAGTAAGTGGTCAGAAGTTCCGGCTCTTCTTAGGGTCTTGGCCCTACGTTTGGACGTTTTAAGTGTTGACATCTTATTGGTCGATGCTCGTGAGGTACATGTTTTTAGCGGTAGGGGAGAACCCGGAGAAAATCTACACAGACACAGGGAGAACTCCACTCAGAAAGATCCTGTTCCGACTGGGAATAAACCCCGACAGACCATCTTGCTGGGAAGCGAGTGCCCTGGTTTTACCTTCATTCATGATTTCATGTTAATATCAATAACATCTGTCCCTTCTTTCTGAATTGTCCATTCTGTAGCTTTTATTATGATACAATATTCCATCATCAACAAAACCATTTTCTGGTCATCAAATAAAATGGATTTCCACCAAATTAGTGTCAATTTTCCTCAAAACTATCCCTTCTGCCATTGTTTTATACATACACATATTATTTACTTAAGACATGGTTTCTCATCCTAAAACACAAATTCCAAAGAATCTATCCTCAAGTTTAGGGCTCATATTGAACGTAAAGTAAAATATATTTTCCTTGACACTTCACATTATTCTCGTGTTTTTAATGTGGCATTAAATGTTTGTATTTTCTGTATTCTTAAGTGTTAAGTGTTTATCATATTACCATTGTGTTTTTAGTGTGGCATTACGTGGGCGTGGTCGGTGGTTTTGCCTTCATCCTGATCCAACTCGTCCTCATCACTGCGTTCGCTCATCAGTGGAACAAAAACTGGTCAGAAACTAAACATCATTATCACTAAGGTGTAACAGGAGATTATGATGGTATACTGTCGTGTCGTGTCGTGTCGTGTCGTGTCATGGGGTGACAGTAGCTCAGTTGGTAGAGCACTGGTCTTTGGACCCAATGGTCGTGGGTTCATGCCCACCACAACCCATGTCACCTGCTCCCACTGATGTCTGCTGTCAGTGTGTTCCTGGGCATGTGTGTGTATGGCCTGGGTATTGTTTATAATTAATAATTAATAATATAATGAATTTCACTTAATACATTTCAAATGTCAAGATTGTAAATGACTTTATTGTAAATATGTGCAGTTGTGATTGGAGCTACTCCTTTTGAGTAAGGGGTGTATGGTCGGAGTGTTTGGGGCCTGTATCGTGTTTCTGTTTATTGTATGTTTGGTGTAGTGTGGTGTGAGTGGAGGGTTGGAATCGAACAAGCGTAAGCTTCCTCCATCCCCTTTTCAAGTCACATGATTGTGAATTGTAATTGACTGTGAATGTTATTTTTTCTTTACTTGTCTGGAGTAGGGATTCGCACATCAATACCTACAGATCGGGTGCGTAGGAGGAGAGGCCTGTATAGCCTTATGTCAGAGAGAGAATAATCACGCACACCGTCTTACTTGCAAATTAAAAAATATTTATTTAAATTGCGACGTTTCGGCGTTATGCCTTCATCAAGCAAACATTTTTTCTTTACTTGAAATAAATAAACAAACAAACAAAGCAGTGGGTTTACATGTAAAGTCAATGGTGACGTACGTCGGTGTGTATATTCATATCTGCGTTTTTGTGGTGAGGCCACTTTACACATGCTGAGAAATGTAGGCAGATAAACATACTGTAGCTCAACTTTTTGAATCAGAGAGCAGAAAAGTAGTCAGAGACAAAAGCTGCTCAGAGCAGCTGGTGCTGATGGGGAAAACTAAAACAAAATCACCTCACAGCCAGATACCAGAAGCTAATCAGTGCAGGGTCTGGATAATACTGTGATGGGAGACCTTTGGAAACACCAAGGCCTTCAGCAAGATACTTCACTCACATAAGTATAAGTCTGCAACAACTGAAAATAAACTGATGAAATTTCTGTTTTTAAAGGGCAGTAACATCACAGCTGCATATGTTTCTGCCATATTCTGCATGTTTGAATCATTCCATTTAAAATGATATATATTGTTTTCATTAAGCAGACTGAAAAGAGGGAACGACTTGAAAGAGTTGTTTTACTAAACACTAATGAGTATCTCTGTTGTTGGGCTACATATAATGAAATATATTAATTGTCGGGGATGATGGGGGCACGTATATGATGCTGTTGTGCCCGCAGGCTGACAGGCGCGGCGGAGCACCCGCGCTGGTACCTCGCCATCACATGTGCCACTCTGCTCTTCTACACGGTGGCTGCGTTGGCCTTCGCTTTCATGTTGAAGTATTACACTCACCCAAACCTGTGCCAGTCCAACCGCGTCCTGCTGTGGGGGCAGCTGTGCCTGTGCATCGCCATGGGCCTAGTGTCGGTGACGCCCTGTGTCAAAGACAGTGAGTCATGCACTCACACAAACACGCACACAAACACACAAACACACAAACACACACACACACACACAAGCACTCACACACACACACACACACACACACAGACTTAGTTTGGCGAAGGTGAGTATTTGTTACGTCTGTATTCTATTTATATCCCGGTCAGCGCACGGCCTTTCTGAGTGGAGTTTGCATGTTCTCCCCGTGTCTGCGTAGGTTTCCTCCGGGTACTCCGGTTTCCCCTACCACTAAAAATATGCTCACTAGGTAAAATCCTCCAGCTCCGGTAGTCCTGACCAAGCCGAGCATCAACATCTGGAGATGGGTTCCCGGGCGCTGTTACTACGGCGACCACTGCTCCTGACGTAAGCCTTAGTGGCATCAGGATGGGTCAAATGCAGAGGACAAATTTCCCTACGGGGACAATAAAGTGCACATTTACATTTACATTTACATATGATCAAAATACATTATGGTACTGCCCAAAATATCAAAGAGAGCCATCTTTGTTGGACAAAAGGACACATATAGCAGATTGTAAAATAAAATCCCACAGATCCTGGTGGTATGGATCAGGGAGTTTATGTCCATTTTTGGAGTACACCTTGATGTCATCCATGTAGAAGAGGTGACTGATCTTTGCTCCGTTCCTGAGGCGGTATCCATCCATGAAGATTATTTGGCCCAGAGGGTTCAGACCTGTACAGAACTACAGTGAGAACAGTGCATCTTTGGTAGATCCCTTATTTGATGGTCACTGGTGCAAGCGGCTTACCAAAGGCCTCAAGGGTGGTCTTCCACATCCCCAGTGAGTTTGCAATAAAGTATCTTAGAGCCCTGTTGATATTGTACAACTTCAAGCATTCCACGATCCATGTGTGGGGCAATGACTTGTGGGCTTTCTGGTAATTAATCCAGGCTGTGCACAGAGTGTCGTGACGGACTTGGGCGAATGCCCTTCTGTGCTGTGCTCATTAATTGTTTCATGAGCCCTCTTATAGCATGAGCTTCCAGGTAGACAGGCTATTGGCCATTTAGTTGGAGGGACTTCAGGACCTGAGATTCATACCTGTAATTCTTGCTCGGATGTCTGCCTCTGTGATGGTAACTGAGTTCTGTTCTGGCTGTGCTCTTCTCTCAGCGACACCAGCCTTTGTGCACTGCTGTTATGTGCTGCTACCTTCTCCCATATGCTCTTCCAGATTCTTTTGGTCTTCAGCCATGGTGCGTCTGCTCCACTATTGTTAGCGTACTATGACCGCAAACTTTCACTGGTTGCAAACGCATCTAGCTTCTGTATCTTTAGTCTACCTCTGTAGGCGGCTGGCCGGAATCTGGAGCCTTTGTTGTCACATGGAGCTGAGATGGGGACAATGAGTATGCCCACCCGAGCTCTCCGCCTCTCTGCGTAAGAAACACCGGAAAAGTGTGTCATCTGAGGAGTTGGGTTCTGCTTTTTAAAACAAATGTTATATTGGATCTATAATTATAAAAACTGAGCGTGATTTTCTGCATTAAAAAAACTGAGATTACTGAAATATTTGAGGATACAAACACAGTATGTATCATTACACCTAATGAACCTCTAATTTAGCATGTGCTTGTTTTGTTCTCAGAGCAGCCGCGCTCAGGTTTACTACAAGCCTCCATCATCAGCTGCTATGTCATGTACCTCACATTCTCAGCCCTGAGCTCCAGACCTCCTGAGACAGGTACTACTACTACTACTACTACTACTACTACTACTACTGCTACTACTAACTACTACTACTACTACTACTACTACTACTAGAACTACAACTACAACTACAACTACTACTACTACTACTCCTACTACAACAACTACTACTACTACTACTGCTACTGCTACTGCTACTACTACTACTACTACTACTACTACTATTAATAATTCTAATGCATGTATAACTGTTAACATTGTGAGTAGCCTTACTACTGTTTCTCCGCTTCTGCTACCACTATTGTAAATATTACTAATACTAGTACACAGTAATACTACACATGTACCCGTGTTTACCCCTGTTCATCTGTGTCCAGTGCTGGTTCAGGGCATAAACACCACGGTGTGTTTTCCCACGTTGGGTCAAAGGGAGGTGAAGAGCGAGGGGAACACCGTGGCTGTGATCGGAGCTGCCATCATGTACTGCTGTGTGCTGTTCGCCTGGTGAGTCCTGCCAACGGTCTTACTCTACCGGCCTGAGAGCTTGATTACTATTTTACTCCCTGTTGTCATAGTAACGAAGCCTCATACCTGGCTGAGATGTTCGGTCCATTCTGGATGGTCAAAGTTTATCGTTACGAGTTCCAGAAGGCGTCATGTTGCTTCTGCTGCCCCCCTCAGGAGAATGAAGGTGGGACTGCAGTTTCATGGTTTCTATGTGTTTTTATATACAGCAGTAGTAATAATAGTTAGTGGGGGTGGGACTTGGCAAAAATGAGGACGATGTGATATTATCGCGATATTTGGGCCGATATATTGCGATGTATGTCCCTTATACTATTGAAAGGGGGCGACAGTGGTTCAGTTGGCAGAGCATTGGCCTTAAGGGCCTGAAGGTTTTGGGTTCGAGCCCACCGCAAGACCTGCTTCACGACTTTCACTGATGTCGTTGTGTCCTTGGGCAAGAACCCCACTTTGTATGAAGCCTCCGCTGAAAGATCAAGGCTCCTGTGGACTCACCACCTGCAGGAGGATCAGTGTGGGGCTGGTGTGTACTGGGTGCAGCTCTGACTGCCACCCCCCCCGATCCAGAAATGGATCAAGGGGAAGAAAATGGATGGATGGCTTATTCAAAGGCAATGCAAACATTTTTTAAACTCAATTTCCTTTATTTTGGTCTGCATATTAACTGAAGCAAAAACTTGATCCTTGAACATCCTCAGTACACAGGACCTTATTACAGGACGTAATTATTCTCTATTAGACGACTCTCTCATAAATGGTGAGCTCCCAGCACATAACTTAGATTATTCAAATACAATAGCAAGAGTCGCAAAAAGCAGACATAAAAGAGTAACATAAACTTCAGATATTGAAGAACAGAATCATTTTTTTACATAACAAAACCCTATGACTAAACATGATGACTAAACATGTAATGATGATATTTGACGTGTTGTTCACAGAGGAGGTGGTGTTCGAGGAGGAGTCTCGTTCTGTTCAGGCTGTTCTGCAGAATGAAACACGCAGACTCAGTTACAGCTACAGTTTTTTTCACTTTGGATTTTTCCTGGCGTCGCTCTACGTCATGATGACTCTCACCAACTGGTTCAGGTGTGTTTCTGTGTTTGTTTTCTTTGTTTTGTGTTCATTGTTTACATATGTGGTTGTGTGCAGCTATGAGTCTGCGGTGCTGGAGACCACCTTCACCCACGGGAGCTGGTCCACGTTTTGGGTGAAGCTGTCATCTTGTTGGGCCTGCGTGGTGCTGTATCTCTGGCTCCTCTTGGCTCCTCTGTGCAGCTGTCAATCATCCAAGACCCGCCCCCGACGAGCACGGATCAAGCGACGGAGCGATCGTCATGTGTCTGTCAGTGTTTAGCACAAAACGCTCACATGGAAAGCTTCAAAGCCGCTTCCCTGAGTCCAGACACCGGCCCTTTGCGAGAGGTACGGACACAAAGGGCTGAGCTTTGTGCCTCGCCCAGATCCTCGCACTTCTGTCCAAAGGTGTTCACAGAAGACAAAAATAAACAGGACATTGTTGTTCCCGACTCTCTTGGTGTGAGCCTAGTGCTCAGATGTGCTCAGGGGAAGCACTCACAAAGCAGAGGCCCCTGAGTGCCGGCTGTGAGCACAGAGGCCGTTTGTGCCCTTTACTTTTTTTAACTTTCAAGTAAAGACAGTATGAAAATGTGACAGCAATGATCACAGACTTAGTATTATTTTACAGATGATAAAACATGCTGTTATTTTTAACTTGAACCTCTGACATTCAGAGGTAAAATAGATTGTATTGCATTCATTAAAAGGGAGTTTTATTATTTTATGCTCAGGGCCAAGGTTTAAATTTGTGTGAATCCTCGTCTGAAGTGGGAGTGTTTCAACCCTGCTGCTCTGCCAGGGTTAGGGTTCATTTCCTGCTTGTTTAAGGGTATATCATTCAGGTTCACTGTCCATCTGTACATTGAGTTCTGAAACCAATAGATGAGTAGATAAAACATTTCAGACTTGATCCTGCTGCATTTCTCAGCAGTCACATCATCAGTAAAAACAAGGGAATCTGTGGTTGACCTCTGATCACATCCAAATGAATATAACCTTAAACTGCTCTTGAGCTAACCCTCACCAGAGGAGGCCAGTCACTGCATAATTGGACTTTACCTGAAGGTATATAGGAGGATTTTCCTGAACTTTAGGAAAGAACCATCCTCTCTTTTTGAGAAAATACACATGGCTTTACGTGCTTTCGAGAGGGAACTCCTACTAAAATGTGTGCAGCAGACGTGCACGAGCCCAGTTCTCCTCGTGCACGTTATAAGTCACTGTCGGCATCGCTCACATAAGCTCACTTTCCAAGAAGATTTGCACTTTTTCCACTATGTCAGACAATATAGACTAAGAGAACTATTACTGGGAGTGATTTGAACTGTATTTCTCCAAATAAAAGCCAAACTTAACCTCTCGAAGCTATCGTGGAAAACTCAACCTGGGCCTTCAGTGCACGCCATCGTGTGAAAGAATCCCCCAAAACACTCAGCAGAATGATTGACAAATAGGACGACCAATCGTCTCAATGATCCACCCAGAAAAAAAACTCCTATATACCTTTAAGTTGTTTTCTTGGTATCAGTACTCTTTATTTTTCTATTTCTTTATTTTACTGTCAAATCCAAATATATCTGTACTTTCTGCTCATTTTAAAATGATTATTGTCATTAATTTGCAGAAGGCACCACGACATAAAACAATTGTTTGAATTTATTCACTTAGAAGCATGGCTAACCCCAAACGTTTTGTTTTTTATCATATTTTCTGCCAGTCTGAAACCTTTCTACAAAAGTATAATGTTGTTTAAAGTGGTTAAAAAGAAACGCAAAATATGTCTCAAATATATCGTATGTGAATTATTTAACAAACAAAATAGTTTACATTTTCACTTGAAAAAAGTTTGTACTTTCATACTTTTACATAATTAAGGAAATGATGTCAATCCTTTCCCAGAGTTGATTCTCCTTTTAGAAACTAGTATCTTTACTTTGACCTGAGTGTGGGGCTGGCACAGCGCCACCTGCAGCCTGACTGAGAGTCAGAGCCTCTGTGGAATTGACTTTGATGAATGATTTTTCCTGTGAAACTCTACTCTGGAGGTTTCCTGTAGAACAAATTGAATATATCTAGTTTTACTCTGTATTCATGAATAAACATATTTTATTTAATATATTTTTTGTCTCTACATTTGTTGATAGGTTCATGACATGTGTTTACTGACTGTAAACAGACAAGAAAGTAAAGTCCTAAACAAAAGTAGGAAATGGACATTTAATTGACACACAAATGATAATCTGAAAATTTAAAAAACAATTGCAAAGTGTTTATTCTGACATACAAACACTGAAAAACAATTTATTTGACATATTTCCATTGAAAAGGCTATATTTTAAATTTTAAACTTTTAAAAGCAGAAGAGTTGAAAGTGCTTCAGTCTCCACACAGCCTGGATCACACATAAAAGCCATAAAAGTTCTCAACACACAGGACAGGAAGTGCCTTATATGGACAAGGAAACAGCAGCGTGTCCATATTTGGGCAGCAGTTTAATTGAGCATTTTTCTCTCTGTTAAAGGAGCAACAGGATGAGGACTGAACTCCGAGCACACGATTCAGTCAAGAAGGAGATCAGGTTCAGACCCACTTTAGTCCTGGTTTAGTCCTGGTCTGAGCCATAGACTGTACATAGATGGACAATGCTACGTCACTATCACAATGAAATGCTCTTGGACAACAACACGCCTCCTATTGACTTATATGCAAATAAGTCCACGGTTTAATGTTCTCTGTGGTCCTAGTGTTTAAATTGTGATATCATTTTGGTGAATCCAGATATGAGCTGAGCTAAACTGACCAATTAAGTGTCTTGGGTTTCCATATTTGACTTTAGCTAGCAAGTAGCCCTAGCGCGGGAAAGACCGGTGCTCTTGTTTTCTCAGTCGTTGCTACCAAACAAATTTGCACACATTTGGATCCAGATTCCCGCTCAAATAGCCAGTTTGAGTTAGCTCTAATCAGTTTCTTCGGCAAAAAGACACTATGCGTGACATCAGCACTCGGTCAGTCCCCTCCAGCAACTTGTGCCGAACACGCAGGCCCCTAGTGGACAAACAATTTTTAATATCACTGCGGAACCCACTGAGAGTCTAGGCTAAACTGGTATATTATACATCGTTTTAAACATACTTTCAATCTAGAAAACATGTACGGTATTTATTCGACCATAAACAGTGAACCCTGAATGCAATAAGCAATAACTCGAAGTAAACATGAATACAGTAAATCCAGTCAACAATAAAGTCTCATTTCAAACAATGCAGCTGGACTTGTTTTGTTCATAGAAGTATTTAAAAATTATATCAAACTCATATTCAATAAAAGTCATTATTTGGTCAAAATACCTTCATGATTATAAAAAGTCACGGACACAAACAATGAGCGTTCTACAAACGCTTGATGCTTGGTTTTTCTGTTTGGGCTCGTAGAACAGAGACACAAACATTGACTTTCTCTACTGCTAATGTGAAAGAATGAGAAGATGCAGAGTTTGAAATGTAGCGGTACATTATATTCATCCAGGAGCTAACCTGCGTGTGCAAAGTAAAGAAGCGTGTGCAATTTCAGTGGTTTGATTCTGTCACTGCGTGTGCATAGATCCATTCGCTCCAATGTTCATATATTTTGCACACACACAAACACGTGATAAATATACCCCTTACGCTTCACCCAGACTCGAACTCACGCGGCCCCGGATAAATTGAGACCCCTGCTCTCAAGCATCTGAGACAGATATAAAGTGTCACCATAGTTACATGCATGGCGAGCGTGGAGCTGTGGCCTTACATGTCATCTCCTCTGCTTGTATAGAATTGTCTTTAAAACATTACAAGCAGCAGGCGAGCTCTTCTCCAGGGTTAATATGGCTAATGTATACAGCGTTTGTGTCTTTATAGTCTGACAGTTGCTGTAATCTTAATGTGTTGCTTGTCTCTTGATATTTCCTCCACGTTCCTCGACCTGTACCTTCTCAGATACATGTATAAATCCCTGGTGCAGTGGTCATAGCTTCAGTCTCTGTTTCCACACGTGCTCTGCAGCCTCCGCAGCTGTGCGTCCTCCTTGGGCCTGTACAGGGTGCAGTAGCTGCTGGGCTCCACTAGGAGGCGGTTCAGTGTGTTCTCATGGTTGACGTGGAGTCTGATCATTAAGATGTACTGTCGGCCTGTGACCAGCAGAGGGCAGCACTGGTCCTGAGCCCACACAAATTCCCGAGGCAACAGAGGAAAACGGTTTCTGTACGACTCCAAGATCTGCACCTCGAACCGGGTCTCAGAGCCCAGTAACCGGACCGACCTCACCAGTGCCCGGACCACTGTGACAGAGATACTGGTTATAGGCTGGATCTACAGAGCCAAAGACCAGCCAAGAGTTCTCATTAAATATATACATGAAAAACCTGGAATCTACATAAGCAACATACAATCTGGCATATTTGGCCCAGAAGGCATTATGATACAGTGCCTTCAAGTGGCTTTGTGCTGATTAAACTGTCCAGTTAAACAGAACCAAATGTAACTTGCAATGTTGTGCTATAATTCACGTTAAAAGGACGGACGCGCACAAACATTTGAACTTTTAAATCCGTGACGTAGTCATGGTAGATGCACAGAGTTGCATCTACTATGAATATTTAAAATCCGATATTCAGTGGTCAGCCCTGCGGCCGTTCGGTGCAATATGGAGACTCGTGAGTTTCTGTTTACTTGGGTCTCAGTTATAGAACTATAGAGAGTGCTCGTCCCCCTATTAAGAGACAGCCTCTCAAAGAGACAAAGACAGTATCCCAAAAAGAAAAAGACAGTATCCCAAAGAGACAAAGACAGTATCCCAAAGAGAGAAAGAGAGTATCCCGAACAGATAAGAACAAACCAAAGTCTTTGGAGCAGAACTGCAGCCGTCGCTGTCTGCGTCCTCTCACACTGGGACACGGCATACAGCGCTCTGAAACAAATCAATGAGTGAAAAAGCACAGGTCTATCAGGAGTGACTGTGTTTACATGGACGCAACACATGTCTATTGTGTGTACTTTGTGCAAGTAGTCATTTAAAAAACGTTATGTATATTTTTTTATTCTTGCAATCATTTCTCTTTTTTTACCTCCTGGCTTCTTACTCACAGTGGAACTACAAATAATTCTTATTTTAAGATAATAGGAGCACTGTCCTTGTTTTATTGAAATGAATGGATGAGGTGTCACAGTCCAGTTACTCAAATGGTTCCCCTTCCACCATTTGGAGGGAGGGGAAAGCTACAAGACCTCTGTGAGCGTGTCATGTATGGAGCTGCATGTATAATGAGCCAGGAGAGGTCTGAGTGGTTGTGTTAGCTAGTCATTCTCTGCCCATATAAACGCAGCAAGCGAGGCTCTTACTGTGGTCCAGGACTTGGTCCAGGTTGAGATCTGGTTCAGGCCAAGTCTTGAGCCGAAGTGGCGACGTCTGATGTTTAGACACTGCAACAAACAGAGACATGAGCCACACTAGAGAGTGAGACGATATACAGTACCTTTGTCCCAATAGGCCTGGAGCAGTATTTACTACAATTCAAATGTTGCATGATTGGATGATTGTGATACTTGACCTTAGGAGGAGAGTGTATTATTGTTGGCCATTACAATGATAGAGACTATTTACCTTCTTAATGTCCTAAGTAGTATGGTGAAACAACAAGTCATAAGCAGAAAACTGCTCTGAGTGTGATGTCATACTGGTAGAATGACATCATAGTGTTACAGGACTGAGACAGGAGCTTTAGACAGAATGGGGGTCACTTGTTTGTGGAATATGTACTTGATGTTAGCATTACTACAGGTAAATGTTTTGTTAGGTAATGTGTTGCAACATGTTAAAAGCTCAAAAACCTTGTTATTGTCTCCTTTAATATCACTAATTTTTTCAATAGTAAGTTTTTCACAATACTGATGTTTAATACTAATGAGTTATGATGACATGCAGCCATGTTTAACTGTGTGTATGTGTGTGTGTGTGTGTTAGTGTATCAATGTACAAACACACGTATGTGTATTCATGTGTCTGTAGTGTATGTGGATGTGTGTGTCTGTGTGTGTGATTCTCACGCCGGTTGACGCGGCGCTGTGGTCGCAGGGCGGTGACGGCTCTGGTTGTTTTCGCCGTGGAGACTGATGCGGGCTTCTCTGTGGCGTGTAGAGTGTTACCTAACGTCTCTGTGCGGGAGCCCGGTCCTGACGTCTCCACAGAGATGGAGATTGTGCGGGGGGCGTGGCCTAATGGACTCTTAGGACCATGAAACAGGAAGTGCTGCTCTGGAGGAAGCCAATATTCAACTGAGATAGAAGAGCCAACGTCTGTCGATAAAACCTAGAAAACAACATCAAGACACGCTTTATTATGTGTCATTTAAAATGTAATACATATTCTAAAGTATGCTTAAAGAAGCTATACCCAATTGTTTTCTAATTAGTTCATAAAAATGCTTAATTTATTTCCGTAATTTAATTGAAAACTTGAGCGTATTGATTCAGCTTGTGTATGAATTCAGGCCGTATAAAAGTGCTGAGTAGAGACTTAGCGGGACACTCGCTAAAGGACACCGTGCTAGGACCGGTCTGTCTGCTGCAGGAGGAGGTGGACCGGCTGGTGTCCTGGTGTCTGCTGCAGGAGGAGGTGGACCGGCTGGTGTCCTGGTGTCTGCAGCAGGAGGAGGTGGACCGGCTGGTGTCATTGGTAAAAACCTGGAGCTGAACGCCCAGAAAACAGTTGTGATGATTGTGGACTTCAGAAAGACCACACCCCTCACCCTGCAGATGGACAATTCCAACCACTCCCCTCAGGCAAGAGGATACGGTCCACCCGCACCAGACTCAGGTCTTTTGGAGTGCAGAGGCCACTCCTGAAGACCTTCTATGACTCTGTAGTGGCATCAGCCTCTTGTATGGTGTGGTCTTCTGGAGCAGGAAGAAGCTGGAACATCAGGAAGTCCTGGGCTGTTCCCTGGACACAGTGCAGCAGGTGGGGGACAGGAGGGTCCTGGACAAACTAACATCGATGTGGACCATGACTGTCACCCCCTGCAGGACACTCTCTCTGCTCTGGAGAGTAGCCTCAGTGACAGACTTATTCACCCTCACTGTGTGAAGGAAAGGTCCTGCAGGTCTTTCCTTTCTGCTGCTGTCAGACTGTACAATGAGAACTTCTGAGCCTGTAAATGTCATTCATCTGTAAATAACGAAATACTGCAATCATGTGCAATCCTGCAACTTCAAAATGTCACTGACCGATGTCACTTTACTTTATCTACTTATAAACCTGGCCTATATGTACAGTAATTTTTATTTTTTTTAAAGACTTCTATTGAAGCATTTACAGCTAGCTATGACACAAAGCTACTACTTATTTTGTATATTTTGTGTGCTGCCTGTGTGCTCTTACTACTGTCCTGTCTGTGCGCTGCAACATATACATTTCCCCACTGTGGGACGAATAAAGGATCTCTTATCTTATCTTAAGAACAGTTTCTTCCACTCTGCAGTCGAGATTCATAACCCATCGCTGACCTCTGCCCTTTAGCGTCACCTTTTACTACTGTCACTTTGCTGCACCGTTAAATGTCTATTGTGTGTATTTTGTGCACATATAGTAGTAATTTCAAGAAAGATTGTGTACTTATTTGCACATTGAGCCAATGCAAATTCCTAGTTTGTTACTTCCTGTTATTTACAATGGCAATAAAAAAAAGATCGCTCTAATCTAGATGATGTCTTAGACGGTTTTGTTATGTACTTGTGCAAAGTGAGGTCCAGGTGTGTACCAGCAGGTGAAGGTCCTCTGTGGTGGGTCCCCTCAAGTGAAGACTCTCTGACTGCTGTGATCTCTCGTACAGGGCTGTGCTTCCTGCCGCCTTGTACTGTCCCGGGTCGTTGATGCTCCAGTCTCCATTAATCACCGACTCAGACTTACTGTTCTGCAAAACTGACACAAAAACAACCTTGACAAACTGTTTAATCTCATTAAGGAGGCAGTTTTTTTCATTACTCTTATACCCAATTCTGTGCAGGGAAAGGGAGGAAGAAGCAAAGAATTTCTCCCACGTAAAAGAGGAGCCACTTTCAACCAAACACCACCAATCAACCAAGATAATTGCCTAAGACACATTTCAAACCAAACTCTGCTGTGTGGAGAGGCTCTTCAGGTCATTCCTTCCTGCTGCTGTCAGACTGTACAATGAACAATGCCAACCTTAACTCACATGTCATGCAGCTGTTCAAAAATGTGCAATAATGTCAGAATGTGCAACATGGGACCAAATGTGTCCACTGTCACCAGAGCCTCTGCCAACATGTGCAGTAGTTTCAACCTCACGGTGAATATTTGAGTCTACAGAGCTATTATTTCTTCAATATTCTTCTTTTTAACATAAGACAGTTTCAAGTAACCCTGTTATCATACACACTCCCTCCATCACCCACATCACCCGTGTTCTACAACAGCCCCACTGGCTTCCCATCACCCTCTGCATTCAGTACAAAATCCTGCTTCTCACCTTCAAAGCCATCTACAATCTCGCCCTTCCATACCTCTCTGAGCTCCTCCACAGTACAGCTACCGGCTCTCTCCGCTCCTCTTCCTCCCTCTAGCTCCTAGTGCCTCCTGCTCACCTTGTCACCATAGGGAGCAGAGCAATCGGGCGCTCTGCTTCCCAGCTCTGGAACACCCTTCCCCTGACCTCCGTATCGCTGACACACTCCCACACTTTCCAACTGCACTGAAAACACATCTATTGAGACTGTTCACTAAGACCCTGCATTTCACTGTCCATTTTCAACTGTTTTTGCTTTCTTTTTTAAGCGACCTGGAGTGGCTAGATGGTGCCATATAAATAATTAACATTATTTAAAGCTGGAGGAGTGGCTAAATCAGATTCCTGTAACAACTTTGAAAATCTCTGTCCAGAAAAGCCCAGGGTTAGTAAAAGCAAAGATAAAGCACAAATCCTCAAGCTCCCTGGTTGAGAGAGGGATAGCCACTCATGGAAGGGTGAGAGCATCAGCAGTAGTAGTAACAGTAATAGTATGAGCCGCAGAAGAAGCAGTAGTAGTAGCAGCAGTAGTAGCAGCAGTAGTAGCAGCAGTAGTAGCAGCAGTAGCAGCAGCAGTAGTTGTAGTACTGACCGATGTAGTTGCTGCTGTTGTCTGTGACTCTGAGGTTAGTGGCTCCTGCAGGAATCTGTGCCACTTCAGAGTATCCCAGGACTGTGAACAAGGAAACAGCAGGGAGTTCAGACCTGGTCTAGACAGAGTTCAGACCTGGCCCATTCCTGGCTCAGTCCTGGCTAAGACCTGGCTCAGTCCTGGCTAAGTCCTGGCTCAAAGAGGGTTCATCCCAATTCATCCCGGGATTCCACATCCTTGATCTCCGCTCCAATCCGATCTGCCCTGTTTCAACTGCGACAGGTGGAGTAGGGCGAATACCACAAGTTTGTTCAAATGGAGGATGTGGAATCCCAGAGTCAATCCTGTTTCAGTCCTGCTTCTGTCCTGCTTCAGTCCTGCTTCAGTCCTTCTTCAGTCCTTCTTCAGTCCTGCTTCTGTCCTGCTTCAGTTTCATTTTCTTCCCTGCCGCAATCCCTTCTTTTCTCCTGCTTCAGTCCTGCTTCTACCCTAGTCCCTTTTTCTGTCCTGCTTCGGTCCTGCTTAAGTCCTGCTTTGGTCTTGCTTTGGTCCTGCTTTGATCTTGCTTTGGTCCTGCTTTGGTCCTGCTTCAGTCCTGCATCAGTCCCTATTTCAGTCCTGCTTCAGTCCTTCTTCAGTCCCGCTTCAGACCTGTAGGCTTGTGCTCTTGCTGGTGGTGCACACAGGTCTGGTTGCGTCCTCCACAGACCAAACAGGCGTCTTCAGACAGACCTGATCCCAGGACAAGGTCACAACCGGCAGCCTGAATATATAATTTAAAATTTATGTTTTCATACTTCACAAAACATGAGGCAGAGCTGTTTGTTGTGTTCATGCTCCAGGCCAACTTCAGCCCTGCAATAATGTCACATAATATCACCTGACAATTGTAACAGTTAAAAGCTAGATTTCTATAATATGTCTCATTTAAGTGTAGTGGTTCTGTTGGCACCTCCTACACTGTTTCCAGCCAGCTTCTCTTTCTTTGCTTTGATCATGATGTCATCTGTCTTAGAGAAAGTAACGACATTAAAACATTTAATGTAATTTATTGTAATAATGTAACTTATGCTAAGATTAGCATTAGGAACAATTACACTTTTGAAAGCAACACATAATTGGATTTGGCCCTAAATTGAATTTGAAATGGTTTCCGAAGCAAATAAGTGAGAAGTATAGAAACAGTACCAAAGAGCACCTGAGTCCAGCCTGTGAGTGTGACATCACCTCAGTCCTTAGTGTTGGAGAGGGCTCTTACTCACCAGGCAGCGCCCGTTGACACACTTTGATCCCGGGTCATTTCCACAAGATGTTCCGTCTAAAACTTTTCCAAAGTTTAAATAAAATTTGTGCCCAACAGCCAAACAGCTGAGCTCACAGAGACTGGAGCCTGCGAAGACAGAATCAGATCAAGTCCGAGGTCACTTTAGAAACCCTTATTTTCCTCATTTATAAGATAACCTTTTTTTCTGGAGTAAATGTAACTATCACGGCACACATTATAGAACAGTGGGAATAAACAAAATCACTCAAAACAAGATAAAGAGCTGTACATATTTATAAAATAACTGAACTAAAGAATTTAGGGAAAAGTAGACTTTCAATGCCCATCGAAATAAGTGGATTTATAGAAAATTGCTGGATTTCAAAAGAAAATAAATCAGACAAGGAACAGTCAAATGGTTTCTGAACTCAACCCATTAAGAAAAGGTTCCATGACAGCTGAGGAGTGAGCCGTCAGTGTTAACATCGAGGTCTATAGGAAAATGCCCTGGGTCTCCCTGGTGAATTAAGTCTGCAGTAGCATGGGTGGTCCATCACCATGCCCAGAACCAGTTTAACTAGCAAGACCCTTTCCAGACAATATAATACTGCATACTATATCCTCTGCTGTTGCAGTCTTAATAATTTGCTGATATTTGGCAAAACATTCTCTGTGAATTCCAAGAGATGTGCAACTTGTCCTTTTTCCCATTTGCTACACACCTGCAGCTGCATCCGACCACATGTGTGGACTCATTGAGCCAATGCACTTACACCCATCAGCAACGACGTGTCCAAAATACAGTTGAAAGCTCCTTTGCATTCACTGCACTCAGTGGCAGGCCATGCATTTCAGACCTGCGCCTGCAGTGATGCCACTCTTTGAATGAATCCACCCTTTAACACTAATTATGATCCCAGGGCTCTACACCGTGTGCATTTAGACCAAACCAAGCGTTGCATCACAATAGAGTAGTATTAGTCATCTGAGTTTATTCACTTCACCAACAGCGTGTTCACAAAACAGCGCAGAGGGCACTGTGAAATCAAATCGACTCGTCGCATCCAGCGTCACAGATGCATGATTATACATCATTTGCAAAGCTTCTCGGAGCCTGCAGACATAAGTACCGGTCGTAGTGGTGAATAAATCCTTTCCCCTGCTCGGGTCGGGCTAGTCTTTCTTAACAAAAGAAAAGTTTTGCTTGAGAATGACACAGTAGTCAAGTTTAGAGTGTCGATTCTGTTCACCCTCCATGGTGAGAACCGAAACTGACAATAAATAGATATGTTTTGACATAAATGTTGTCTGTTTTACACCACCAGTGGGTTTGGACCCTAACAAAATATAAAATTCCAGGATCATAGAGAGCCCTAAACCGTTGATCTAGAAGCCCAAAGGGATGCATGTGATACTTACGGTTTCTTTTTTTTCAGTGCCAGTGAAGAAACAATGACTCTTAAAAACTGTTGAAACAATCACATGAGATGGTAAAATCAACATCACATACTCACAAAGACCAAACCCATGTTTGGAGACATTAGAGTCAAGGAGTCAAATGGATTACTTCCTTTTTTGTTTTGGCAATCTTTGGCCTGAGCCTTTCACGGTATGGCTCTTGCCGCTTATATAAGTAAGCAGAATCTTGGGCATCTTCATAGGGGAGTATTTGTTTTTAATCCGCTCAGCGTTCTCCTGGGTCTTGCTCTGGGACTATGTCCTTATCTGTTTTTCCTAAGTTGAACATTCGGGTCTGGGACCTGCACCCAATAGCTGTTGACACACCGTTTCCAGCGTGGGAAGAGATTGGACGGCGGTGGGGGTTGACCGTCATAGGAGTTGATTTATTTCCTGTGCCTTCTGGAACCTTTGGTACAACGCATAAAAGCGTTCCTGTGCATTGAGGGTGTGACACATGAACTGTGCCACACTCTCTCGGGTATTTTTGTCTGCATTCTGTTCAAATATAAACGTAGACACCGCCGTCCGAATATCCAAAAAGTCAGGCTCGCCCTTGAGCCCCATCTCCTTCCAGGCTCGGAACATGTCGCATTTCAGGTCCTTCACGATCCCTGTGCCAGTGTTGGAGAAGAAGTAGGGTGTTTTGGTTTGCTGCGGTTTAGCAGAGGAAGCAATTTCCGGCACCAGCTGTGCTCCTCCTTGTCCAGTTATATTTGCGCCACACCATATTAATGGCTTGTCTTGTGATTAGTGACATTTATGAGATGGCCGGACTCTTCTGTTCCCTGGGCCTCCTCTACCTCCCTGACCCAGTGGTTGGTATATACACAGGACCTGTGGCCGTATATTGAGGCAAGGTAGGCAGTGAGGTACCCCAGAAGCCGGAACCAGGCCCCACAATCCTCCACTAGCGCGGCCTCCACCTCAACCAGGATGGAGGGCATGATCTCCCGGCCCAGTTCAATGCATTGCGCCAGGTCCTCCCTCGGAATCAGCCGGTACAGTTTCTTTGCTTTAATTGCCTGCTGATGGACGCTAACTCCCCGACTGAAATCGCGGGCCAGTTTACCTACCTCGTGGTAAATTAGCCTGACACGCAGCATCGTAATACGACTTTGCCAAATCTCAAAAAGTAATCGAGAAAGGCCTTGGTGTGTGCCAGAAACATTACAATGGTTCATTACCCATAGCATCCAGGACTCCAGGAAATATTCTGTCTTGCAGCAGCCAGATTTACCAAGATTTAAAGACGGTATGTTTAATCAGCAAAGAAAGTGCCCCGCAATGACCACTGACATAAATTTAGACTGGACAATTGGCAACGGTTAACAATAATGTGTTACTATGATCAAGAAGGAAGGAAAGGGCATTTACATACGCATACTTCTAATGAATAGATCAGAGAAAATCTACAACATGTATGGACATTTATCAACATTCATGAACATTGGTCTCTGCCTATGGACCAATACATAGGTGTTTTGTATATTTTGTGTCTTAACTGTTGATTCTATGATCTGTGCTGGTGGTTTCTATGGTTTTGTTAAGTCCTCTGAGATGACTGCTGTTGTGATTTCGGGCTATACAAGAAAACATTGTATTGTATCTGGAAGAACACAGACAGGCTCCAAGTCTGTCATAGCGGCTAATCTAAAACTACTGAGTGCACCTCTGACCCCGCTGTTTCTGACCCCCTGAACCATGTCTCTGATTGGACTGTGAGGAAAAGCGCTAAGGTGGGAATCTGACTCACCGCTGTGGAAGGGCATCCAGGTGAAGGAGGAGCCTGACAGCAGAGGCCTGTGGTTAAAGGCCTGACACTGAAGCTCTCTGAAGTCCAGTGCTGTTAGTGGACAGGGCTGAACAGACACAACACATTTGTCAGAAAAAGTGTACAAGAAGTATTCAACCAGTCCAATACGCTGATTGGCAGTGTTGGGCACGTTACTTTGAAAAAGTAATTAGTTATAGTTACTAGTTACTTCTCCCAAAAAGTAACTGAGTTACTAACGGAGTTACTCCACTATAAAAGTAACTAGTTACCAGTAAAAGTAACTATTGCGTTACTTTTTCGTTTTGTTCTGGAACATAATGTGCACTCGACGTGCACATGTTGACCTTTAACATCAGTGAGTTTGAAATAGTGCCAATATTTCCATCTAGAAAAGTCTGTTTTGCTGCTGAAGTCCTGTTCACTCTTCATCTCTCTCTGTGCTGTAAGCACTAAACACCAACACGCTCCACTGTGAATGTGGAAACACCGGTGAGCACTGACTTCAGACCAATCAGATGGACATATTTATCATATAAATCAAGAGGACAATTTGTTTGGCTACAGCAAAATATGTTTCATGGCCGCATTGTTTGTTCATACAAAACGCAAAACTATGAGTTATGGGTCTTACCTTATAAATGACCTGCACAGACCACTTCAGTTCAGACCAGTTCTGTGTTTAAGTCCAGATAATAGTTTGAGCGTAGATATGTAATCCTCTATTTGGAAATTAGTTTTAAAAAGTAAAACAAAACGCGTGTGTCCTCCGTAAACTACTCTGTTTTGCTAGGTGCAGCCGGGTGCATCCAATTTCTAAAATCAACCGTCTTACACTTCACCTCTCTTTCTTATCATTCCTATAGTAATTGAAAAATTACCGTAAGTGCATTTTAAATTATCTTAAAATGTGTTATATGTATGTTAGCCAAACTTGTTGCAGCCCTTAGCAGATAAACCAGGAGGAGAAAGGAGCTTTCTGATGGAATTGTATGCAGCCGACTTCTGCGCTCACATGCGCTCCTCTGAGCCCTCACGGTGATACAAGCTGTGGTTGAGCGCGACTAAGACCCATATTTGTTTCAAAAACACAATTTATGACCATCCTCTCAACTGTAGACATGTAGATTGTAAAGGAAATATGTTTTACATCAGCCAATAATTGCTGAGAGGTTTTCTCATCCTCCCTTCTCTCATGACAACACGCGCACGAGTCCTATCACGAAGTAAAAAGAGAAGTTCATTGTGCGTCTTTAGTAACGCGCAGTAACGGGATGTCGGAAATGATAACGGCGTTATAGTTACAGTCAAAGTAATTAGTTAGATTACTCGTTACTGAAAAAAGTAACGGCGTTAGTAACGCCGTTACTAGTAATGCCGTTATTCCCATCACTGCTGATTGGTAAATGCAACCAACAGTATTTAGATCTGGCTACAGTTTAATCACTGAGCAGTAGCAGGTAGTATCAGTAGTAGCGATAGTAGCCGTAGCAGTAGTATTAGCAGTAGTAGCATTTGTAGCAGTAACAGGTAGTAGCAGTAGTAGCAGTAGCAGTACCTTGGTGTTGCAGAGCTTGTACTGCCGTGAGTCTCCTGAGCAGGGACGGGCGACTAGGCTCCTGTCAAATACACGTCATGAGTAGCAGACACCACAGCGCGACGGACAAGACAGTGACCGGATCAGAGCGCTCACCTGGTGACACAGGTGCGCACTCGCACTGAAGCCCCGCCCCCACAGCTCCGCGAGCACACTGACCACACCCCCCACGCCCCCCACTCGTTCAGCGATCCGGGACGAGACCAGTGCTGGAGCGCCGCAGAACCAGTGCGACCCGAGGACACCTGCAACACACACATTGTTCCTCATGAAAGCAGACAGATGTTTACCTCTATACACACTGATATCAGCACCTTCCCCCTCCCCTTCTGTCAAAATGTTCTGTTTTAAAACTTGTTATGCTGCGACAAAATCCTCAAAAAATGAGAAAATCTTTGCCTCCAAATTGCCACAAAATTACATTATTTTTTTTACAAATACAATACACTTGGCTCTTACAATTTCCCACATCTACGACTATTTCGATCTTTAAAAACTTGATGAAGATTACATTAGAATATTTGTTGTCAAGATGCATGAATAAACACCAGAAGACTTAGATTGAGTACCAATGTATTGATAAGCTTTGACGATTAGACCCCGGCAGGAATACTGTGTGACATATGCGGAGGGGAGTTTAATAGAAATGATGAGCTTGTGACCCCGGGGCCTAGAACCGGGTGGCGACGGTGATGGGGAGGTTAAATGCAGCCATGAAGTGATGATGAGCACAGGTGTGTTACTGAGCAGCTGAGGCTTATTATTATTATTATTCATTATTATTATCATTATTATTAAAGGAATAGTTCACCGTTTTTACATACTGACATATGTTCTTACCTTACCTTAGACTAGTTAATACGTACCTGTCTGGTCTTAGTCCGTGCGCTCTGTCATGCAAACGGAGCAAAAACGGGAGCACAAATGCAGCCTCCTCTGTATACTGTATAGGACCCAAAAGGTAGCTCCCGCTAGAAGCTACCAAACTCTTCCAAGTGTTCCCTATTAAATGTATATAGTTACGTGACGTGTTACACTGCAAAGTATAGTAACACAGAAATGTAACAGTCGATTTTCTCAGCGGATAAAACGGGTACTATATTGTGAGGCGTAGTAATCTGAGGTGCGCTACGTCCGCGCACTAACTTCTCTCCGGAGACTTCTCTCTCGCTCACTTCCGTCAATAGAAGCAGCGTGAATTGTAGTGCACACAGTAGCAGCGAGAGAGAAGTCTCCGGAGAGAAGTTAGTGCGCGGACGTAGCGCTCCTAACTTCTCTGCGCACTAACTTCTCTCCGGAGACTTCTCTCTCGCTGCTACTGTGTGCACTACAAGTCACGCTGCTTCTATTGACGGAAGTGAGCGAGAGAGAAGTCTCCGGAGAGAAGTTAGTGCGCGGACGTAGCGCTACTCAGATTACTACGCCTCACAATATAGTACCCGTTTTATCCGCTGAGAAAATCGACAGTTACATTTCTGTGTTACTATACTTTGCAGTGTAACACGTCACGTAACTATATACATTTAATAGGGAACACTTGGAAGAGTTTGGTAGCTTCTAGCGGGAGCTACCTTTTGGTGCTACAAAATATACAGAGGAGGCTGCATTTGTGCTCCCGTTTTTGCTCCGTTTGCATGACAGAGCGCACGGACTAAGACCAGACAGGTACGTATTAACTAGTCTAAGGTAAGGTAAGAACATATGTCAGTATGTAAAAACGGTGAACTATTCCTTTAATGTTGAGCTCAGGTGCAGGAGCGTAGAGGGAGGAGATCAGTGTAGCGGGACGAGCCAGTGTGGCAGCATAACATCCCTTTGGTCTTCCAGTCTGAGTAATTACTGCATTTTTCATATGTTTCCAAATATTTCATTTTTTCATCAGGGAATATAAATAATTAATATGGTCTATTTTTGTCTAATCGTCTTCTACAACCTGGCCTGGTTTTCTCATAACCCTGTATGACTGTCCACCAAGATGGTCTTCTAATGCTTTCATTCTGTCATGTTTTTGTCAGCTTTTCTAAGTAGCTGTGGTGTTAGGTGACAAAACTGTACATTAGTTTTGAGTGCACTACACTTTCACTGCCAGGACTTCAGATACAGTGCCATGCCATGTGCCCAAGGAGAAAATGGTGGAACATTTGGTGCAACAGCCTTGTTTCCATAGTTACGTTGAGAATAACAGCATCTCATTGAAGTTCCACTTAGTTCGGATCAAACCGGATTATAGAGGATTAGAGTCAGATTTTTGACTTCTATCCAGGACTGAGATTAGGTTCAGGACAGCACTGAGAGTATTGAGATCATAACTGGTCCTAAAGAGGTCTTACCGGTGAGGTCAGCACCACTGATGTGAGGGTGAGAACCAGGGAGAGGTCCAAAGTCATTCTCCTGCAACACACAACAGTCACACTGAAACTGGCTTTAAGCAGGTCTAAGTTACGGCTAAAGCAAGACTAGTGCGGGACTACATCAGGACTAGAGCAGAACTAAAACAGGTCTAAGGCAGAGAAGGACAAAAGCAGGACAAAGCAGGTGTAAAGAAGGTCTACAGGTCTAAAGCAGGTCTAATACAGACTAAAGCAGGACAATATAGAAAGTTTTACCACTTTTTCTAAGACAAAGCAGATCTAAAGAAGGTCTGAGGCAGGTCTAATACAGGTCTAAAGCAGGTCTAATATATGACTAGAGGTCAAATGCAGGTGGTCTAAAGCAGGTCTAAAGATGGTCTACTGCAGGTCTAATGCAGGACTAAATTAGGTCTAACACAGGACTAAAGGAGGTCTAAAGCAGGTCTAATACAGGACTAAACAAGGTCTTAAGCAGATCTAAAGCAGGTCTAATGCAGGACAAAATTAGGTCTAACACAAGACTAAAGGAGGTCTAAAGCAGGTCTAATACAGGACTAAAGGAGGTCTAAAGCATGTCTAATACGGGACTAAACAAGGTCTTAAGCAGATCTAAAGCAGGTCTAATGCAGGACTAAAGGAGGTCTAAAGCATGTCTAATACGGGACTAAACAAGGTCTTAAGCAGATCTAAAGCAGGTCTAATACGGGACTAAACAAGGTCTTAAGCAGATCTAAAGCAGGTCTAATGCAGGACTAAAGGAGGTCTAAAGCATGTCTAATACGGGACTAAACAAGGTCTTAAGCAGATCTAAAGCAGGTCTAATACAGGACTAAACGAGGTCTAAAGCATGACGAAAACAGGTCTAAAGGCGGAGGATTCTTCTTAAAAAACAGGAAGCTCATTTATTTGTCGCTCCAGGACAAAAACAAATCTGGTTTCGATCAAGGTGCAAAACAAGATTAGGGTTTGGACACGAACCAGGGTTTGGACACGAACCAGGACGTAGACCAGGACCAGACGTAAAGTCACAAAATAGAAACCATCGCTCACAGCCGCATTAAGATTCTAGCTGAATCTTTGAGCATCATATAAATCTGTGAATTATGTAAAATGATCTCAGACATGCGTCATTCTCGTTGACTCTTTAGTGGATCTGTGTAAATAAGACATATGCTGCATCCTGTACACACATTTTGATTTTAAAAACTTTTATTTTCCTTTAACACCAGAACTCCCAGGGCAGTCCATTTGACGGCTGTTAGTTTTGGAAATTAACTGACTCAGTATATGTTATTTTTTGTTTTTCCTAACTTCCTGACTTTTTCTGTTTCTATATGTGTCATTATTTTTACGAGGTATTTTTCATCTTCATCTTTCATCTTCATAACGTTGCTTTTGCTCTATGGCAGTTAAAGCCTTTTTTATAGTATGGGTCCTGGATTGGTTCTGGTTCTGGTTATGAGCTGATCTTGGTTATACACACATATGGTTATACAGTTGTTGCTAGTTACCATGGCAACACACTGTTTACTAGCCACAGTTTGCATTCCCACAGACTTTTTACTGTATTTCAAGCTATATTAATCCACTCAATCCAATCCACTTGTATAGGACATTGCATATAATATGTTTCCAAAGTGCTGCACAAAGATAAAAGTAACACATTAAATAAAATGTATAAAAAATAATAATAAACAAAGAGAATAAGTAAAATATTAATCAGTTTCAGCACTTAGAAAAAGTAAGTAAAAGTGAAATCCTTATAACTGACTGTCCAAAAAAACAAAACAATTTGGGGGGAATTTATCAGCTTTCCATTGGTTTGAGTGGGAGCAGTCAAAACGACGGCTCTGGGAGGTCAAGTAGTTTCATAATTCTGGTAGTCCTGGTGGTAAATGAGGCCACATGTTGCTCCTGACAGAACTGGTCTCTGTCTCACAGGACTTTTGGAGATTTGCCCCGAGTTCAGTGGAAGAGCAGGACTTATGGATTTCCACACAAGCGTGGCTGGACTCTGGAATAAATAACTCATCATAATGTTCGTTCTTTGTGATGCATTTTATAAAGTGCTCCAGTTCTTCTCTGCAGCAAAACATCCCCACAACAGGAGACCCCCCCCACCCCCCACCCCCCACCTCCCACTTCTTTGAGCTTACAAGCCTCCCCTTTTCTTTTTTCCCCCAAACACTTCCATTGTACACCTCAGCACGACCGTAACCAGGCTCTTTGTGAGAAGGAGCTTCTTCTGTTCCACTGGGCACGATTTCGGAATTTGGTTCAAAATCGTCCATAACATTTTTTGAGATATTGTTGTTGTTTGTCGCTAACAGACAAACAACAAACAAAACACTGGTGATCACTTTACCTCCGGGGCTGAGGTAATGAGATGTACACATCATAATTGTTTTATCTATTCTATTTTTTATATATATAATGCTGGCAAACCTGTATATTAAAATATGTCACTTTTATATCTGAGCAGCACGTTGGAAACTATTGTTTTAAAAGGGAATTGGATTGGATTGGATAAGATAAGACATTCCTTCATTCGTCCCACAGTGAGGATATGTCAGTGATTATGGCCTTGATTTTGTTCATAATAATCATGGCCAAAGACGTTTCACTCTGTACACAGTGGTAACACCTAATACTGTAGCTACAGCTGTCCTGGGACAGACAACAGTGAGGCACAAAATCTGTGACACAACCAAACACTAACTGAAGTGTTCAATTCTCTGCCATAAAACTGTTGAACTCTGGTGGAGGTGTTTGAATTGCTGTATATTGCGGTGTTTTTCAAGCACTGTGCCACAATATGATATTGTCCAGTGTGCCGTGAGAAAAAAGACCCATAAAACTCATTGTAAACTAAAACAACTCGACCTCAGCTGACAGAGAATCTACAGCTTTCATAAAGATCGGATTTTATGGGGATTTTAGTGTCCCTTGTCATCCTGAACTTTTTATCTTCTTAAAGAGTGACTAACCACCTGTGCCCAGCCTTACTCCGCCCACATGAACATTTGAACATTTTCTCTAAAAAGGGCGTTGCCTGGAGGACCAATTGGGGACAAGAAGGGGGGCTTAGAGTTGGGCGTGGTCTGGGCTGTGATTGACCGCTCACACACAAAAAAAAAACAGTTGTCATTGCTGCTTAAAGCAATAGTTTACACACCAGAAAGTCTCATTCCACACTTGTTTACACACTACAATAATTGTGGAGCTACACATCTGAACCTAAGCCACAGCATTATCTCAGCAGCAGTGGTTTGTGTGAGAGTTGGATGGGTTTATATCACTGGCTCAGACAAACGCACGTCAAACACACAAACTGACGTCACACAGAATTACAGAGTCATTGAAGAGGCCAGGACCAAATTCAAATGTAGTACCACCGAAAAGGTTGAGAGGGCGCCACACAGACATTTTTAGGCTCAAAAGTGAGATTTTATCTAATTTGCACTAAATGTCAAAAAGAAATGACCAGGATATGTAGAGAGCACAACAATAAACATATTCATGCAGTTTATGAGTTTAAAAAAGTTGATTTGGTGTTTAGTCGCTCTTTAAAGAAGCTATACCCGATTTATTTTCTAATGAGTTCATAAAAATGCGTATTACAACATACAATTTGTATTAAAATCCGTAATTTAATTCAAAACTTGAGCTCATTGATTCAGCTGTGTATGAATCCAGGCCGTAAAAAGTGCTGAGTAGAAAGCGTGATTAGCTCTCCTCCAATCACAGAACGAGAAGCGGCGCTGTTATGAACAGGCCACGCCTCCTCTAGTGTCTGCAGCACGGGTAAATAAGAGCAGCATGTTAGTATAAAGTGGCTATAGCTCCTCTGGCGGACACTGCAGACACAGCAACACAGCCACAGTGAGGAAGAGAAGAGGGAACTAAAGCGGAAAAATTATCTAATAAGAAATCAAGCACGGGTGAATAGCATTAGCTTACATCGTATCCTCTGGAGAGACTTGTCTATGGGAGAGACCTGCGGGAACGAGACCGCCTCGGACTATCTATGCCTGGACTATCTATGCTCGGACTATGCTCGGACTATGTATGCTCGGACTATGCTCGGACTATCTATGCTCGGACTATGCTCGGACTATGTATGCTCGGACTATGCTCGGACTATCTATGCTCGGCCTACATTTGGACGTGAAACTAGCAGTAATCTTTCAGTTATATATTTTGTTAGCAGTGCGTTGCTTTTGTACCATTTCATCAGTGATTGTTGTACAGCTTACAAGAAGTTGCGCTAATGCTAATGTTTGCATATAGATCAGATCGCAAATAAAACTAGATGGCTCCGGGGGAGGAGAGCGTAGGGGAAATGAGAAAGCCTGTGAACGAGTTGGGGGCGGTGCGAAACATTCAAACTGAAAAAAACCTTGCACAAACGGGTATAGCTCCTTTAAATCATTCGGTTTTCTTTAAATCCACACTTTATTGTCACAAACTCTGCTCCTTTTTCAAGAAACATAAGATTAGACTTTATTGATCTCACACTGGAGAAATTGGACGCGACCAACAAATGTAACAGGGAGCGAGGAGCGAGTGAGAAGTGAAAGTGATGGAGACGTTTTTGAAAAGGAACTATACCTCCGCTCTGACCCCGGGGCAGCTGCGGCCGCGTTGTACCGACATCTGCTTTGACAACAGCTCAGAGAACGCACATCCGCAGTACCGAGCTCGGACTTTAGACACGCGGACAGAACCATGGGCTCACGGACAGAACTATGCACTCGCGGACAGAACCATGGATTCGCAGACAGAACAATGGACGTGCGGACAGAACCATAGACTCGCGGACAGAACCATGGACGCGCGGACGTAACCATGGACTAGCGGACAGAACCATGGACGCGCGGACAGAACCATGGACGCGCAAACAGAACCATGGACCCACGGAGAGAACCATTGACGCACAGACAGAACCATGTACACCCGGAAAGAACCATTGACAGAACCATGGACGCGCGGGCAGAACCATGGACTCGCGGACGGAACCATGGACTCGAGGACAGAATCATGGACGCGCGGACAGAACCATGGACTCGCGGACAGAACCATGGACACGCAGACAGAAACATGGACGCGCGGACAGAAACATGGACTCGCGGACAGAACCATGGACGCGCGGATAGAACCATGGACGCACGGACAGAACCATGGTCTCGGCAAACAGAACCATGGACTCGCGGACTGAACCATTGACGCACAGACAGAACCATGTACACCCGGAAAGAACCATTGACAGAACCAAGGACAAGCGGACAGAACAATAGACGCGCGGACAGAACCATGGACGCGCGGACAGAACCATGGACTCGTGGACAGAACCATGGACGCGCGGACAGAACCATGGACGCGCGGACAGAACCATGGACGCGCGGACAGAACCATGGACGCGCGGACAGAACCATGGACGGGCGGACAGAACCATGGACTCGTGGACAGAACCATGGACGCACCGACAGAACCATGGACTTGTGGACAGAATCATGGACTCGTGGACAGAACCATGGACTCACGGACAGAACCATGGACTTGTGGACAGAACCATGGACGCGCGGACAGAACCATGGACGCGCGGACAGAACCATGGACGCGCGGACAGAACCATGGACGGGCGGACAGAACCATGGACTCGTGGACAGAACCATGGACGCACCGACAGAACCATGGACTTGTGGACAGAATCATGGACTCGTGGACAGAACCATGGACTCACGGACAGAACCATGGACTAGTGGACAGAACCATGGACGCGCGGACAGATCCATGGACGCGCGGACAGATCCATGGACACCCGGAAAGAACCATGGACAGAACCAAGGACGAGCGGACAGAACCATGGACACGCGGACAGAACCATGGACTCGTGGACAGAACCATGGACGCGCGGACAGAACCATGGACTAGCTGACAGAACCATGGACCGGACAGAACCATGGACGCGTGGACAGAACCATGGACTAGCGGACAGAACCATGGACTCGCGGACAGAACCATGGACGCGCGGACAGAACCATGGACTCGCGGACAGAACCATGGACGCAGAACCATGGGCGCGGACAGAACCAGGACGCGCGGACAGAACCATGGACTCGCGGACAGAACCACGGACTCGCGGACAGAACCACGGACTCGCGGACAGAACCACGGACGCGCGGACAGAACCACGGACTTGCGGACAGAACCACGGACTTGAGGACTGAACCATGGACTCGCGGACAGAACCATGGACTTGCGGTCAGAACCATGGACTCGCGGACAGAACCATGGTCTCGCGACAGAACCATGGACTTGCGGACAGAACCATGGACGCGCGGATAGAACCATGGACGCACGGACAGAACCATGGACTTGGGAAACAGAACCATGGACTCGGGAAACAGAACCATGGACTCGCGGACAGAACCATGGACGCGTGGACAGAACTACGGACACGCGGACAGAACAATGGACCAGACTTTTTCTGGCCAAACCTTGATTAAAAATGTTTATTGTTGTGGAAATGTGAAACAGTCAAAAGAGTGCACCTGTCCTGTCGGCACATACGCTGCTGCAGCTGGTCGTCTGTGAGGGGTTTGTGGCTGTGGGTTGCATTGGATCTAATTAACAAATTCAGAAGTCAGTGGCTCAGTTGGTAGAGCATTGGCCTTTGAGCCTGAAGGTCGTGGGTTCGAGTCCACCTCAAGACCTACTTCACGACTCCCACTGAAGTCTGCTGTCATTGTGTCCTGGGGCAAGACACTTACCCACACTTTGCCTGAAGCCCCTGCTGAGAGATCTCAGCTCCTGTGGACTGCAGGAGGATCAGGGAGGGGCTGGTGCTCTGTGTACTGGGTGCAGCTCTGACTACCCCCCTGACCCAGAAATGGATTAAGGGGAATAAGATGGATGGATGGAGAAGTCAGAAAATTAAACTGTAATCTATTTTATTGTCTAAAGTAGTTTGAGAGTAATGTATTAGAGTACTTATGTTTTTACAATGCAATCTAATGTCAAACTAAGGATAAATGTGACGATGAGGACAGAAGCAGAAACAGCCTCACAGAAGCTTCTTGTTTGGATTGTCAGATTTAAATGTAAAATCCAATTATACATTATTGGATTACACATTTCAATCTGACAGAACTGTAAAACACAAAAAGATTCACTCACGGGATTCTCCAAATCATTCTATTCTGAACTGGGAGATGTTTTTGTTTTGTCTGGATCTCCTTGGAAATGAGCAGGACCATCCAAACCAAAGTACTAACAATACATGACCATCGTGGACCCTGTTTTACTGTTTTTACTGTTTTTACTGCTGCTACTTTTAATTGAACTCATGAAAAAGGTGACGTCAGAAACCTTTGACTGAGAGAAGAAAGACACGAGCCTTCCAGTTTATGTGACTGACACAATCTTTAAGCCACGCCTCTTGCTGGAACTGAAAATATAATTACACGAAAATAGTTTCCCTTTGACTCAACGCCAGCAGCGCACACACACGCACGCATACAGATACATACACATACAGGCACGCACACACACACACACGTTCCAGTCTAAATATAAGGGTGAAGGCTGTCTCTATCTGCGCGAGTCTAAACACAATCACACACATACATAAACACACACGCACGCACACACGCACGCATAAACACACACCTCCTGAACTCCATAACCCGAGGTTAGGTGAAGCCATCCTGCAGATCTGATAATACAGGATTCCTGTCATTTGTATGTCCTTACAGAGGCAGACGTAACCCGTGTACAGATAATAGTGCGCATACAGGCACACACATACGCACACACACATATACGCACAGACACACGGACAAGTGCACACGCACGCGCAGGGCTGATGTTGACCTTTGCCTTAGTTTAACCCTTCCCGTTCTCACCTCTTTCGAACTCTCATCTCTGTGTGTCTCCCGGACTCACGAAGCGTGCTGTTCGAGACCTCATGCTCCAGGGTCTGAAGGGGCCCACACGCGCACCGGGCCCCCACACACGCACCGGGCCCCCACACACCAGGAGCCACTTGCCTGCGAGTGCTGTGCGTAAAGATCTCCAAACAGTTCCGTGCGTAAATCTCTCAAAAGCCCACTGGACTACTCTCAATCCCAAAGTCACGTCCGCGTTCAGATGTCCACACGCACGCGCATCAGGTAGGTGCTCCAGGCGCGTGTGCGTGTGCCACAGGAACGTCTGCTGCACCTGAAAACAGCTGCATTCCTGGCGCCAGCCACCAACCAATTAGCGCGCAGTATTATGAGAGGGAGGAGTTTATGAGCTTCAACCGGACCTAACAACTAAAACAGTCCTGCTGCTTCAATCCTTCTGTACTCCAACTTGCTATAGACCTGTTATAGTCCTGCTTTAGTCCTATACTTTAGACCTGCTTTAGAACTCTTTAGTCCTGCTTTTGACCTGCTTTAGTCTAGCTTTAGATTGGCTTTCATCCTACTTTAGTCCTGCTTATGTTTTGCTTTAGAAGGTTTCCAGGTCAAGGTCCAGACCTCACCCCAATAGAAAATCTGTGGAGGGCGGTGAAAATGTGTGTCACAAAACATCAAACCTGTGAAGACCTGTAGGAAACGTCATTACCACAAAGGTTACAAAGTATTGAGTTGAACTTTTGTGATTGGTCAAATAGCACCTTTACACAAATACACTGTTTAAAAATCCTACAATTGTACTTTCTGTCACAGATGATGTGTACCTAGAAAATTAAGGAAGCCTTGCATTTTTGCCACATCATGAATTGCCCCACCCTAAACATACAATATATTTAGTGAAAACAGCTCGTTCAAAGAGTTGGTTTGTCTTTTGTGTCAATTATAACCTGCCTTCATGCCTTCATCACCTCTAGACTGGACTACTGCAATAGCCTCTTCTTCGGTCTCCCTTCCACTCATCTTCAAAAACTACAATACATCCATAACTCCGCCGCCCGCCTTCTCACCCACACCCGCTCCAGAGATCACATCACCCCTGTCCTCAAAAAACTCCACTGGCTCCCTGTCCCATATCGCATCCAATACAAGGTCCTCCTCCTCACCTACAAGTCCCTCCATAACCTGGCCCCCTCTTACCTCACTGACCTCCTCCATCATCACTGTCCCTCCCGCCGCCTCAGACCCACAGACTCCAACCTACTCACTCCCCTCAGGACTAAACACCGAACCTTGGGGGACCGAGCCTTCGCTGCAGCTGCCCCCACTCTCTGGAACTCACTCCCTCAACCAATCAGAAACTCAGACTCACGACAGAACTTTTAATCTCGCCTAAAAACCCACCTGTTTCATCTTGCCTTTCCTTAATTTAGTTTTTCAATGTTTATTTCTATGTGTTTTGTAAAGCGTCTTTGAGTGTCCAAAAAAGCGCTATATAAGTTTGATATTGTGATAAAGTTCATTATTTTCTGTAATGTACTGATAAACATTAGACTTTCAAATATTTTAGATACATTACTCACAACTGAAGTGGTTCAAGCCTTTATTGTTTTCATATTGATGAATTTGGCAGAAAAAGTAAAGAAAAACTCAGTAAATTCTCAGAATCTCAAAAAATTAGCATATCATAAAAGGTACTCTAAACGAGTCATTAACCTAATCATCTGAACCAACAATTAACTCTAAACACTTGCAGAAAATTCCTGAGGCTTCTAAAAACTGCCGGCCTGGTTTATTGCTCAAAACTGCAATCATGGGTAAGACTACCTGACTGCTGTCCAGAAGGCAATCATTGACAACCTCAACCAAGAGGGTAAGACACAGAAAGACATTTCTGAGCCAATAGGCTGTTTCCAGAGTGCTGTATCAAGGCACCTCTGTGGGAAGTCTGTGGGACGGAAAAAGTGTGCCAGAAAACACTGCACAACCCCAAGAGGTGACCGGACCTTGAGGAGGATGGTGGAGAAGGGCCGATTCCAGACCTTGGGGGACTTGCGGAAGCAGTGGACTGAGTCTGGAGCAGAAACATCCACAGCCATCGAGCACAGGCGTGTGCAGGAAATGGGCTACAGAAACCACAACCAGAAACAGCGGCAGAAGCGCCTGACCTGGGCTACAGAGAAGCAGCACTGGACTGTTGCTCAATGGTCCAAAGAACTTTTTTCAGATTAAATCAAGGTGCCAGTGTCAAGTACCCACAGTCAGTGATGGTCTGGGGTGTCATGTCAGCTGCTGGTGGTGGTCCACTGTGTTTTATCAAGGGCAGGGTCAGTGCAGCTATCAGGAGATTTTGGAGCACTTCATGCTTCCATCTGCTGAAAAGCTTTATGGAGATGAAGAATTCCTTTTTCAGCACGACCTGGCACCTTCTCCCAGGGCCAAAACCACCGGTAAATGGTTTACTGACCGTGGGATTACTGTACTCAATTGGCCTGCCATCTCTCCTGACCTGAACCCCAGAGAATCTGTGAGATATTGTGACGAGGAAGTTGAGAGTTACCCGATCCAACACTGTGGAGGAACTTAACTGTCGAAGCATCCTGGGGCTCCATAACACCTCAGCAGTGCCACAGGCGGATTGCCTCCATGCCACGCCGTACTGAAGCATTCATTTCTACAAAAGGATTCCTGATCAAGTGTTGAGTGCATAACTGAACATCATTATTTGACATTTTTTGTATTACAAACACTTTTCTTTTATTGGTCGGATGAAATATGCTATTTTTTTGACATCGGGATTTTTGGTTTTTCTTTACTTTTTTTCCAAAATCATCAATATTAAAACAATAAAAGGCTTGAACTACTTCAGTTGTGTGTAATGAATCTAAAATATAAGAAAGTCTACGGTTTATCATTAAGTTACAGAAAATAATGTTTATCTCAATATGCTAATTTTTATAGAAGGACCTTCTAGTCATTTGTTATTTATGTCCTCTTTACAAATGCCTTTACACCTATAAAAATAACTATAAAAATAACTATAACAATCTATTTTTTGATTAATTATGTCAAAAAATGAAATAGATATAATAATTTTGAGTTTTTTATTAGGGTTTTTCTTATCTGTCATGTCTGGATTTCTCTGGAACATTTGGCACAGTGGATCAATGGTCTGGTTCCACAACACATGACGTAAAAGCAGAGAATAAAGTATGCACTGTATGGCTTTCATGTTCTCATCTTTGGGCCTGCCAGCAAAGGGGAAATGCACAAGATTCTCTCCTGAAACAGTGCGGATCTACAGCCCGTCCGTCCATCAGGATCCCTCTCTCGATGTGGGCCTGATACCCGAGGTTTCTCACCAGGTTACAGGAGGGTCTAAGAACTCCTGTATCGGCAACAACATTTATGGACAATGGTCATCTTCTCCTTTATTGATCCCCTGTAGAAGAAATATGGGTTTGCAGCAGCAGAAAACACATCCATAAAAACACATAAGTACATAAAATATAATCATTTCTAACTAACGTGGACAACTTGTGTTTTTTATCATAGCATTTCTTGTGCTTGAACTGTTTGATTCTCTGATCAGTGTTGGCGAAATGACAACTTTTCTCGAGATAACGACTGCTGTGATTTAGGGCGATACAAACATAAATTGAATTGAATTGGATGACCACTTCAGTCAAACTGGTTTTAAATCAAAGAGAAAATTGTGACAACTGCATGTCCTTGTCATCTAAACACAGCAGCTTCTGTTGTTGCAGTACTAAAGTCGGCCACTAGTCACTTAGATCACTTTAATCGATCCCTGAGGAGCAGCCAGCAGTAAAACATACTCGAAATGAGAACATGATAATAGAAAGAATATACAATAATTCAGTAACTGCACTGACAATAATTGTAAAAGATCAAAGTTGCACATGTGCATGAAAAAAATAGTGCATGCGAATAAAAAAAAAGACAAGCCTTTATATGAGTAGTTGCCTGATCTGAGCCCAGTGAGACCGAAGGGAGGGGCTGGAACCCGCAGTGCCACAGATGGATAATGAAGGCACAAATTGTTACTTTTCTGGGTAAATGCATTTGTTGATGTGCTTTATTACGAACAAAATCAACTTAAAAGTGAGCCAGAGCAACTTCTACAGTACCTTCTATAATTACACTGGGCAGGGCCTGGGAGATTTTCTGAATTTGAATACATGTATTTAACAGACTAAAGCCTTGTCCAGGATGTTGTACAGTAATCCTCACGCACAGGATACGTTCGCCTCCTCCTCATCGATGGTGTGATCCAGGGATTCTTCAGCCTCTAATGGGGACTCTCCAATGGCCTCTATTGGTCCAGGGTCCTCTCCTTGGGCCTCTTCTGAGGCCTGTCCTGGTCCTGGGGCCTCAACTGGGGCCTCTCCTGGTGACTCTGGTGGGGCCTCAACTGGGACCTCTTCTGGTCCAGGGTCCTCTCCTTGGGCCTCTTCTGAGGCCTGTCCTGGTCCTGGGGCCTCAACTGGGGCCTCTCCTGGCAACTCTAGTGGGGTCTCAACTGGGACCTCTCCTGGTCTTAGGGCCTCCAGTGGGGCCTCATCTGGGGCCTCTCTAGGGTCACCTGGTCCTGGGATCTCCCCTGAACCTTTCCCAGGGGCCTCCTCTTCCTCGCTGCTCTTGCGGATGCTGCGTTGGGACAGGAAGAGGCTCTGTTGTCTCTGCAGTTCACACAGCTCCCTCTGCAGGCGCTCCATGTGAAGTGCACGTCGACTCCTGATGGTGCGGCGCGAAAAGGGGTTGAGTTCATCAAAGGCCACGGCCGACAGCCTCCTGCGGGAGCAAAGGGAGAGGAGTGTTCTGGAATCATTTGTTCATTACAGGTAAATCAAGATGTTCACATACACCTACATCTTTTCACATTTCCTGATATTTAATCCAATCAAACCTTTCCGTGCTAGTTCAGTTAGATCAACACATATGTGAATGTGAAATGTCAGAAAACAACATTTCACACATCTGTGTCTCCGTCTGTGTGAATCTGAACGGCTGCCATTCATGTGAAGCAACAATTACATGGTTTAAAAAATCATGTTCTTCACAGTGGCATCTTAAACAACTTTAATGGTCAATAGTTTAAGTTAATGGTTTCTTTTTAGGCAATACAAATGTCATTCCTATCAGTGGGGAGCCTGTGTGCAGTGTGTGCAGTGTTTGATGTTTGGTGTGGGTCTAGTGTGGACTTGGCCTGACCCGGCGGTTTGGCTGCTGGGACCAAACACTGCATGGTGCTTCAGACTATTGTACACAGTGAGCTACCTGCCAGGAGAGAGGCCAGGGTCACATGCACCAGGAGTTAGAGCAAATATACTTTCACTGCCCGTCTGAAGGAGCAGATGTTCAGCAGGGTGTACTGGATTTTCCACCAGAGACCCCAGGACCCTCAGGAATTGTAAAGAGCCACATGACATGACGTTTATTTGATTCAAAAGCTGGGAGTTGCAGGGATTGTGGCATCTGAAGGCCCTTTTAAACATATGTAAAATAAATAAGACAAAACAAGATTATGGATTATGAAAGATAGGAAAAAGAATAACTTAATACTGCAACTAATACAAGGTAGAAGAACCAAAAGTAATGTGATGAGTCCCACCGTTATGATGACCCTGTTACAGCCGTTCTACACTGTTACCGCCGTTCTACACTGTTACAGCCCTGTTACAGCCGTTCTACACTGTTACCGCCGTTCTACACTGTTACAGCCCTGTTACAGCCGTTCTACACTGTTACCGCCGTTCTACACTGTTACAGCCCTGTTACAGCCGTTCTACACTGTTACAGCCCTGTTACAGCCCTGTTACAGCCCTGTTACAGCCGTTCTACACTGTTACCGCCGTTCTACACTGTTACAGCCCTGTTACAGCCGTTCTACACTGTTACAGCCCTGTTACAGCCGTTCTACACTGTTACAGCCCTGTTACAGCCGTTCTACACTGTTACAGCCCTGTTACAGCCGTTCTACACTGTTACAGCCCTGTTACAGCCCTGTTACAGCCGTTCTACACTGTTACCGCCGTTCTACACTGTTACAGCCCTGTTACAGCCGTTCTACACTGTTACAGCCCTGTTACAGCCCTGTTACAGCCGTTCTACACTGTTACCGCCGTTCTACACTGTTACAGCCCTGTTACAGCCGTTCTACACTGTTACAGCCCTGTTACAGCCCTGTTACAGCCGTTCTACACTGTTACCGCCGTTCTACACTGTTACAGCCCTGTTACAGCCGTTCTACACTGTTACAGCCCTGTTACAGCCGTTCTACACTGTTACAGCCCTGTTACAGCCCTATCACACCCGTATTCACCTATGCCATCCATATTATACCCTTATTACACTATACATCCTCAATACCACCATTGCAATATACTTGTTAACTATATGTTTTTAAATGTTGAAAACCTACTTAAATTCAATCAAATGTCTACTCTGTTCAAAATAATTCCAAACACAGCTGCTCCCTTTGAGAACATTTGTCACCCTGAGTTCAGAGGGAGTTGTCCGAGATGAAGAACCACGTTTGGTCAACAAACATTCTCTTATAAAGCCACAAGCCTTTGGAGCGCTCTTCCAAACTAAATCCTTTCATGAACAGATTACGGTGTGTTTAAAGGCCTGACTAAGACATGGTTATTGTCACAACCAAATTAGATGCACTGAGCGACTGTGTGATTGTGTGAAATCTTGAGTGAATGTTGGATAGTTTCCTGTGTAGTGGATTGATTTTACAGAATTGCATGTGTCTTCACATTTTCCTGTACTTTGTTAAGTGTAACATGAACCTGTCCAGGGACTACGAGTGGAAATTAGCTTCTCCTGCTACAATCAGGCTCATGGCATCTCCTCTGTCATAGACTAACGTCTAATGACTATTGTGGTGACAGTTTTTGGAGTAATTACATTAAAACCAGCCGCAGCAAATACACGGACGTCAAAGGCCTTTTATCAATGCAGACAACCTTCTGACGCCATGCTGAGCTTTGTGAAGGTCCCTGCTGTCTGTCACACCCTTGTGTCTTTCCGTCTTGCATCTGTATGACCTGCACTTCCACCATTGTCTGTCTGTTCACACCCCATGCCACTGCCACCACAGGGGATGGCGCCGGCGCTTCCTGTGCGCCTCCTCACCGGTGGCCCCCTCCGCTCCGTTGTGGGCGTGACTATCTTTGGTGTGTGTTTTGTATACAGGAAGCTGGGGGCTCTGGCCCCCAGAGCTGAGCATGCTGCCGTTGTGTGCATATGCTGACTCTCCGCACTGTGCGTTAACAATAAACTTACGCTTTTGATCAGACAAAGGACCTTTGAGTTTCCTCCTTCATGGGGTATATAATTCTATAACAATTTGGCGTTGCTGACATGTCTTGGCATGGATACTTTCGGCGGGGACGAGCGGCTTTGTTTGGCCGACCTGGATCACCAGCCTCTGTTCCTTTTTGGAGACAAGGGAGAGCGCGCTCGTCCGCGCACGGAAGGAATCCTTTTGCCACACAAGACCAAAAAGAACCTAATCTGGTGAGTCTTGTCTTTTCATCTGCGTAACGAGCCCAGGGCAGCACTTAAGTGTACACGGGGATTTGTTTATTTATGTATTTTTGGGGTATTTCATTCATTGCCACAGCATAGTCTGTGTGCGGGATTTTTTGGGGGGCTTTTGTTCTAGATTGAAACTAGCGGCTGCGCGTTAGTATCGTCCTGTAGGCGACCCTGAAAATTTCTCCAAGTGTCTTCAGCCAGAACCGCTCCATTTCAAGAACGCGCGCTCGCTGGTTGAACCAGCGGGGGGGGAATGGAGCGCCCCAAAGTGGGTAGGAGCAGGGAGAGACTAAGCGGGTTAGGCCCATTGTTCGTACGAGAAAATGGGTAAAAAACAATCTAGAAGATGCAAGCTATGGAGTGCTTGCCTATGGTGCAGGCCATTACGCATCTTGCGTGATAATTTAGAAGAAGAAGGGAAGAAAAAAATATACTTGGTTTTAAGAATATCACGGCAAAAGAGGTTAGAGAAAGAAATATGTAAAAACAATAGCTCCTCCGCCCTTCACCGAAGCGGAGAACACAGGCGGACACACACACACACATCCCCCACACCCCCACCCTACCCCTACTAACAATAAGTGTGCACCCAAACAAGGCGTTGGGTTTTAAAAAAAATGAGCAGACTACTGTTGTCCCTCTTCCTCTCCCTATCCAGGTCTGTCGGCGCCTTTCCTCCGCGCACTGTCCTCTGCCTCAAAGCACCAGCCCCACGCCCCAACCACAGGCGGCGCCCGCACCAGCTGAGACCCCGCGAGAAGTGGGCCCAAACCGCAGAAGAAGAAGAGGCAGAAACAGACACACGCTCAGGAAACCACAGAAGAAGAAACGGGGGAAGCAAATATGTGAGACACCGACAACTGCTCTGGAGCACAGAGAGAAATTGCTCCAAATCCCGTGACTGTTCTCCACGGAGGGGGCAGCGTGATATACCAAACGCACCCGCGGAAACCCGCTTGAAAGTTGTTCCCGCACCGCAAACAGAAGAAGCCAAAAGTACCGGCACGTTTGGGTCATTCACCAACCCTCATGGACCACATGCTAACGCTTTGGGCTACCTGGGCCTCCTGCGGACTTTGAAAAACTTCCACAGCCCGGCGGAAAGACTGTGTGCTCGACATGGGTCGAAGGACTGTTGCCAGAGGAGGCGTTAAAGGCAGAGGAACGCTCAAGCTCACACGGGGCCAGAGGACGGCAGAGGCGGGCACGGAGGAAACACGAGCGACTGACCAAACCTGGGTTCACATTCGTCACCAAAGCGACCGCTCATGTGTAAAAGTGAGAGTACTCTGGGATGAGTACTCTGAGAAAAGTACTCTGCTGAAAGTACTCGGAGATGAAATACCTCGCTGAAGATATTGGGAGTTCCTGCCTCTGCTGTTTGTCCTGACAGCGACACAGTCCAACCGCAGTGAGCTGTCGTTGGTTGAAGGACAACTTGGTTTGTAAACTCACATTTAGGGAAGTATAAAATTAGAAACATACATTTTGTTAAGTCTGTATTTTGCTACAGCCTCCGCCCTGATGCCAAACACCGTCTGTCAATGCAGTTATGTTTTGCCCAATTGGAAAAAGATTGACAAGCGAAAGTGGGCATTTTTTTTGTGTTTTTTGTGTTCTAATATTTCTTTTTCAGATGAGAGATAAACTACCCCTGCTCCAGGGATGACAGTAGTATGGATCATGAGGAAATGAGCCTCCACTTTGGCACAAAAGCCCACGATATGAATTGAGGACGATCCGGGAGAAAAGCAACTGGAGATGAACGGAACAGTCGGTACTTTTGCAGTCTCACGGAGGGCCACTGAGACCCACTGCTTACTTCTCAGCAAAACTCGATCCCGTGGCAGCAGGGTTGCCTCGCTGCCTGCGGGCTGTGGCTGCCGCTGAGAAAGCGGCCCTAGCATCACGTGACCTTGTGGGATACACTGAACTAACTTTGCTTGTGCCCCATGCTGTTTCCCTGATCCTGTTAGAGCAGAGGGCCTCTCACCTTTCTGCGGCTCGTTGGCTGGGGTACAAAGGGGAGGCACGCTGCTGTATCGCCACAATAGAGCAGAGATGCACTCCCAGGCCAGACCTGAAAGAGGTGCCTCTGACTAATCCTGACTTGATTTTTTTTTATACAGACGGAGCCGCGTCACGTGACAACACTGGGAAGAACCGAGTCGGCTATGCTGTGTGTTTCTGATTTTGATACTATAGACTCTGGTAGTTTGCCCCACTACCACTCAGCACAAACCGCTGAGCTGGTCGCGCCCACCGGGGCTTGTGAGCTGGCAGCGGGCAAAACTGTTAACATATTCTGTGATACGCGTTATGGTTTCTCTGTGGTGCACGACTGGGAAGCACTGTGGAAACACCGCAATTTTATGAAATCTGATGGTAAACCAATTCTTAATTCCACACAGGTTGAACGTCTGCTGAAAGCTGTAATGTTGCCCTTAGAGATCGCTGTATGCAAATGCCAGGCCCACACTAATGCCACTGATCCCATCTCTGCAGGGAATCGGCGCGCGGACAAGGCAGCGGCATACGCACCTCTACACACACACACACACACTACCTCACTCAAGACGTTGATATTTTCTACTCCAGCAGAGACGCTGCTGTGAGAGGGGAATGGGGCTCAACGACGGCATGGTGTGTGTGGCTGGGACCAGACAGCAAACCGTGCCTACCACGGCATTTCTTCAGACAGTTTGCAATTTTAGCACATGGTCGAGACCATGCCTCAAAAGGAGGGATGATGTGTGATTTAATCACACAAAATTGGTATACAAAGGGGTTTACGGCATTTGCACAGAGATTCAGCCAAACATGCGCTATATGCCCCGCGCACAACCCAGGTAAGTCCCAAAAGTATCCAACAGGCTGCTCATCCTCCGCCCCTGCGCCCATTTCAACATGTCCAAAGGGACTTTGTTGAACTCACACCATGCCAAGGTAAGTAATACTGTCTGGGTCTGGCGGATCTCTGGTCCAAATGGACTGAAGTATTTGCAGGCATACACGCCACGAGCAACGCGGTGGTGAGTCACTTTGTAGCAAAAGTCATTGAGGAAGTGGGTGAATTTCTGGGCATTGATATACGTAAACACTGCAGTTACGCCCCCTGGTCCGGAGGCACGTGCGAGCGAGAGAATGGCACTCAAAGCTCTGCCGCTAGCCCCACGTTGGGCGCGGGACCCCCGAACAGAGATCTGCCAAGCACCTCTTTGTGTGATGACGACATGCTGTCCTATTGTAAGGTAATTAATGCACTTTTGTCCTCTATTTCTGCCCAGGTCAGGAGCGCCCTGCCACAGGCTGCGCAGGCGGCTCTGCACAGGATCAAGCCAGGCGACTGAGTCCTGGTGAAGGAAACGAGACGACAACATTGGCGGTCCAAGCGCTGGCTCGGTCCATTCCTCGCCCTCCTGGTGACGGACACTGCCGTTAAGGTCGCGGAGAGGACAACTTGGATCCACGCCAACCACTGTCGTGCGGTGCTGCCACTGAGGGCCATAGACAAGGACACCGAGGGCGCGGACGGACCAGGCCCATCCGCGGCTCCCTACGCTGAATAGGTCTGCCGGCGTGCGACCACCATCGGTGAAGCAGGCCAACAACAACACCCAGAGATTCCCAGCGTTCCCGAGGCGACCCCCCTTTGCCCAACTCCCCAGCCCCCGGACCCCAAGGCCTGGGAGCCATGAAGGCCCTGAGCGCTCTGCTCAGCCGCAGCAAGTATGCAGAGCTGCTGCTCATTCCAAAGATTTCTCCAGAGCCTGCTCCCTCTGGCCATAATGCAGATTGGAGCTCTGCTGGAGTGCCCCCTGGTGTCTCGTCTCCCGTGTGTCCGGAGGAGGTGGAGATGAGGGCTGCTCTACAGTTCCTGATGAGGCACATGGTGAAGCGTGCTGTCATGAGGTCTCCCATCAAATGAGCTTTGGGCCTGGCCGATCTGGAGCGTGCTCAAGCCATGGTCGCCACACCCCAAACCCCGAGCACTCTGCCCAACCGAGTGCTGAGGCCAAGGCTTCAACGCAATTAGAGTCTTGCCGCTCCAAGACCAAACATCGCCATGACCACTAACGCTCCACACACGCTCATAGGGAGCGGTGCCACTGACTGCGAGACGGCACTGCTCGTGAGTATTCCCGCGGAAAAGACTACCGAACGTAGACCGGCATGGGCCCTTGGACTGTTATGCTGGCCACACTGACACTACTTTCCGTGCTGACCGTGTTTATTATGTTAATATTGCCTTCTCTTATCGCTGTCCGGATCCATTGTGTTATTATAATGTGCTCTTTCTTTTATTGACAAGCATGTGTCTTTTCCTGTCCACTTTGGACAGCAATAATTTAAGTGTTTCAAGCTTGAAGGTGGTGTGATTACGATGCCTCTGGTATTTAACTGATTAATGCAAAAATGGTTTTGAATTATCAGAAGAGGGGAGTGTGGTGACAGTTTTTGGAGTAATTACATTAAAACCAGCCGCAGCAAATACACGGACGTCAAAGGCCTTTTATCAATGCAGACAACCTTCTGACGCCATGCTGAGCTTTGTGAAGGTCCCTGCTGTCTGTCACACCCCTGTGTCTTTCCGTCTTGCATCTGTATGACCTGCACTTCCACCATTGTCTGTCTGTTCACACCCCATGCCACTGCCACCACAGGGGATGGCGCCGGCGCTTCCTGTGCGCCTCCTCACTGGTGGCCCCCCTCCGCTCCGTTGTGGGCGTGACTATCTTTGGTGTGTGTTTTGTATACAGGAAGCTGGGGGCTCTGGCCCCCAGAGCTGAGCATGCTGCCGTTGTGTGCATATGCTGACTCTCCGCACTGTGCGTTAACAATAAACTTACGCTTTTGATCAGACAAAGGACCTTTGAGTTTCCTCCTTCATGGGGTATATAATTCTATAACACTATCTCTGAACAAATAGATCACATTTAAAATATATATAATCTCTGTTACACCCAGATTCACTTTATCATCCCTATTTAACCCCTATTTCACACTTATTACCCTCTTACTAAAACACTAAAACAGGTATGAGCGAGTGAACAGAGGGTTGGACTGTGAAGCTCCAGTGTGTTCAGCGTCTCGCTGCTGTCATCACCGTGCAGTGAAAGGAACAATATCTGATCTTTGAACATTGTAACTTTTACAATGTTCAAAGATCAGATATTGTAAAATGCACTTTATAAATAAAGATTACTTACTTCCACCCTTATTACACCCTTAATGCACTTCTATTACACTAGGCGTACTATAAACAAAAACAATATAACTATATTAAATCATTCAAAACATGAAATCAAAGAGATAAAAAGTCCCATTATAAAATTGTAAACCGCTTTGTGACTCTGGTCTGTGAAAGGCGGAATATAAATAAAGATTACATACTTACTTAAAAGTGAAAGAATAAACTATTTAAAAGCACCATTATAAAAGAAAAGGAAAAGTAGAACTCTTAGTACTGCGAATACTGCAAATACAATAAAAAGGGGATGTATCAAAAGTAATGCGATGAGTTACACCTTTATAAAGATCAAAAAGTGAATTATTTTTAAAAAGCACTATTATAAAAAAAAAAATACAACTTTAAGTACAAATATTTAAAATACAAAAAACTATACACCAAGAATAATGACCCATGAGACGAGAAAATCAACCAAAACAGATGAAAAGTCACGAAAGGGTTTAGTTGAAATGTGGAAGAGAAAAAACATGAGTTGGATAAAGTCATGTGAGTACTAAATATAAATAAGTAACAATGCTGTTCAGAACAGATTCTCTGACATGTTTCCTCCATGGAGCTCTCCAGTGCATAGGAAGAAGAATTGAATACATTGATGAGACAGAACCACTGTGGTAAGACCTTAGGGCACTGTGCAGAAACCATAGACTGTAAAAAAAAAAAAACATACACACACAGTGCCCTCAGTGACAAAAAAATATTAGGCGAACATCAGAAGAGGGCGCTAAATCCTCATTTGCCGGGATTTGACGTGCATAAAAATCTGAGGTCAATGCGATTCTATGGTGCGAACGGGGTCGTGATGAATGAGCTGCTTTTGGTGTTGCGCAGGGATAGGAGCAGCAGAGATGCGCGGTAATGAGTGGCCACATGGGTGAGTTACAATCTGATATAGAAGTACTCAAACACACAATCCGTGAACTAATCTGACTTTGCAGCAGAAGTGCGCAACGAGATTTACTGATCTAAAAGTATTCGTTGCCGATTTGTCCGCGTTTCTGACATCTGCGGGCCGGAGATGGAGACTCCGGCGCTTCCAGAGACCCGCGGCCATGCCCGCGGCCCTTTGCTGGGATTTCAAAAACAGTGAAACCTAGTTCAAAATAACATGAAAACATGTGCTATCTTAGCCAGTAATGGCAGAAGTGTGGCAAAAGCATGGGCAAAAATGATTTTGTTAAGTACCATATAGCTGACGCAGCTGCGTAATTTCCATAGCAACGCTGAGTATAATATATATATATATATAGGTGCCAGGCGACAGGACTTCACTCTGACTTTGACGAGCCAGGGATTGTAGCACTCCGAGCTTCGAGCAGGTGCGACTACTTTCATTACGTTTTACATCAACAACATTGATCCAAGCTTAGTAGGACAGTCTCTATCATACAATAAACTCTGTTTTGTTGATTATTTTACACTTTTCCAGATTTTCAAGACTAGCAAGCGTTTCAATCAATCATCGATATGGACAACCATCTGGGCCAAGGTAAAATATGTTAACATATATGACATTTTCATATTTCACAAACATCAGAAGTGTATGGGAAGAGTGGACATGTTCACATCATTTAGATGACTAATTGGGAAGACAATGTTTCTTTGCTTTTAACTATGTGTTCTAAATTGTGGTAGCATTAGACATTTCAGACGACGATTTAAGGATGAATTAAATGCGAAAACTTGGATAAAGTGACATAAATCTGTAGCTTATGATGCGAACAAACCATTTTTTGAGACATATTCATGAAAACAATAGTATTTATTTCATGGTTTGTTGAAGTCCATAACTTTCTGCTGCGTTTCTGGAAAACAAAATGGCGCCCGTCCAAAAAGGAATGTTTATTTTTGGTTGCTTGGTAACCAACTTTCTATGGCACTTAAATATGCTGGTCCCAGACTGGTCCTGGACTGGTTCTGGTTCTGAGCAGAGTCAGCTTGGTTTTCCACAGAAGGGCGCTTGTTCAACACATTGTTTACTGTCAACAGTTAGCGTTTGGCTTTTATCAAACTGTTTCAGCTGTATTTCTAGTTTTATTCTCCAGTTTTAGCACTTAATAAAGTGAGTATAGTTAAAAAAAAAGAAAGTATAAATTACATTTTGGAGTTTGGGAATTCTGGTAAAGCCTGTGGTTAATGACCCATTACTGTATTATGGTACAGGTGTGCTAACTAACATGCATATTGACTGTGCCAGTCAAACAGACAAACCTTCTGCCCCTCATCCATTTATTACCCTTCAAAAATGAATGCTTGTTCTGTCTTAGGAGACCACCACCGCACTCCGACCCACGCTGGAGATGGAGACCACTCATCTTCTTTACGTAAGTTCCTCTTTCACTCATTCCTGTGTTTCTGCTTAATGGTTGTTGTTGATACTGTAGTTAACACAATGCAAGTTGACCCCCGTTCGTGCCTTTGAATTATTTCTGAATTTCTCCTTCGGGGATCAATAAAGTATCTATCTATCTATTCAGGGTAGAGATATGTCAAACATTTTTTACAATATTGTTAACATTCCGATGCCAAGTATCAATAGCTTTTTTATTTCTGTAACACAGAAATTACAACCGGTTCAATCTGAAGAGACCAAAGACACAATTAATACAATAAAATTATTTATTTGTTTGGCGCATTGACCCCGGCAGTGACACTTGCAGCAATGAGATCGATTGCAGCTGAAGATGATCTCAGATCCCCCGGGGTCAATCACTGGTGGTGGCTAGAGTATGGTGTGAATGGGGCGTAGGCGGAGCAGGAGCCGGAGCGGGAGCCTAGAGCGGGAGCCAGAGCGGGAGCCAAGAGCCAGAGGGGGTGCTGGGGAGGTGGTGGGTGTTTAAGAGCCGGGTGGGTGGGTGTTTAAGGGTGTTGCTTCTCAGGAAGTGGCTGCCTTTTAAACTGCCCGCTTTTCTGTGAGAGGGTTGGCAGGAGGCTGGCCTGGCTGTGTGATTGGCTGAGGCTCGAGGCTGGCCTGGCTGTGTGATTGGCTGAGGCTCGAGGCTGGCAGGCACTCGGTCTTTCAGTCTGAACCTGCGCATTCAGCTTCATTTGTGCTTCTTGTGGAAACGTTTTCCTCTGGAATTGAATCTGCCAGGGTTTGTTTTTGTCCCGTCTACAGTTACCTCATTGTCTGCATATGCATGACATCCTTTAATTATGAGTACCTTAATTTGAGTACTTGCAAATACAGATACGAGTACTTCATTGTGTCATCTCTGGGGATTCACAAAACTAATACAACTGAAATTTAAAATGTTTTATTTCTCATTTCAACAATAAGAAAATGCTTCAACAATTAAACATATTAACAATTTTTTTAACAGTCAACAAAAAGACTGTCTTTGTCATATTACACTCATACAGTCACTGTTTTGCAGTCCGCTTTACTCTTTTACGTTACGCGTTACTCGTTTACTTTAAAACACTGCCATACGGCCGACATCCTGTCCGCTTGCCGCTGGCTTGCCTTCTCGCTGTCAAATTTTGAAGATCATCTTGCAACACGTGTGGCACAGCTGTCCGCTGTCGTGACGCTAAAGCCTGGTTCACACGAGACAATTTTAAAATTGTCGGCCGATTTAAAAAAAAAATAATAATTCTCCGTGTGAGACACACACGGAGATAAAAAATCACGGGTCTAACCACTTTGGTCGTACAGTGTGTGGTGTACAGCCACACGGCAAAATCACGCAAACCACACACATCACACAAGAACCGATTTCACCCCCGAGCATTCAGTCAGACGGAAATCTCACAACATCTCTCGAGATCAAGCAGAGTAAACAGAGTGTGCGGGCCTCTCCGCTTCACGCAGCCTATAGAGACTCTCGTCTGACCACAGCAGCCACAGACACCATGAGGACAAACACATACATGTGGATTTTACTGCTCTACAGTTCTCTGGCCCGTACTGTCTGTGCTGTTCAACAATACAGTTTGTACGGACTACCTGTGAATGCACCACACACACTGCTAGACATGAAACTTAACATACGCACAAACCAACAAGCACGGCTGCAGTAACAGCTGCATCAACATGTCTGTACTGTATTAGGACAGAGTGCAAAGTAAACGTACAAACACAACCCATCAGTGATCATTTAGTGTACTAATCCCGTCCGAATAGGGCTTATGCCAACACTACCTGTGCAGCAGCTATTTCTGCCCAATTCCTCTCCTTGTCATTTCGGTGATGATATTCTTTACACGACACGTCACATACATTCACGGTGTTGCCTTAGGTCAACTAGTTGTTCCTCCATCTCTGATGTCCACTGAACTTTCTGGTGCGCCATGCCGCTGACTGGTTTGTTTTTTTTACGGCGTTTCCTCACCGGCTCGTCTCGTCTTCTGATTGGCTACACGCCGCAGTCATGGCAACGCGCTCGTGTGTCCCCGGGGGACACCACACACGAAGAGAAATCGGGCCAAAACAATCCAACATGTTGGATATCCCCGATTTGAGATCGGAGCAGTCCCGAAGTCCTTCCGAGCGACGAGCGCAGTCTTAACACACCACACACGGCAGGAGAATCCATTAGATTTTTTGTTACGATATTCGGAGCGTTCTTACGATTGTCGTAGGGGTAAATCGGATCCAAAATCGGCCTAAATATCCTGCCGTGTGAACCAGGCTTAATGTAAATTGAAAATGTGGGTATCAGTTGCCAGCATCGGGTCCTATCGGCCCGATACCGTATCGACGCAGTCCTACTTTAAGTTATTTGTTAAGATGTTCGTTTGAAGCGCCCAACATTGTTCCCATCCCTTAAAACTGTGCTGTTTGCATGATGGCGTGGGACTTGTCAGAATATTGCCGTCTGGTTTTGTGGGGGCAATATTCCTTCGATTTTGTCTCTTTATAATAATCTTTATCAAAAACAAATTTTCCTCACTCTAGATATTAGATCTGTTCTCATGAAAACTCTGACCTTGTGGCTCAGAGCCCTGCGAAGGAGCTTGGTGGCACATGGGTAGGGCTGTCGGAATTAACAATATTAACGGCTTATTAAACGAGCGCGAGGTCTGTACAGAGAAATATCAGACCGCGGCCTTTTTGTACAGACCGAGCCGTGGCGAGTCTGTGCAAAAAGACCAAGGTCTGATATTTCTCTGTACAGACCGAGCAAGCGAGATTAATAAATGTTTTATTATATGACTATTTTTAATTTATGGAAATATCTATCTCTGACTTGGTTTTCCTAATCGTGTTTTTAGCTTTCTGATCTGTAATGAAGTTGTCAGTCTCTTCTTGACTGTTAGGAGTTGTATTTTCGTCGTTATTTGCTGTTATTACTTCCTCTGGCTCTTCGAAGTCGTCACTCTTTCTTTTTTTACCGAGGAAAGATATCAAATTTGATAAGCGCTGCGGACCAATTGTCATAGTAAGGGTCCGAGATGGGAAAATATCAGACCGCAAATCAACCAATCAGAGCACGCGTACGATCCAAGTCATATAATAAATTGTGTTATCATGCGGTAACTAAAAATGAGGTCAGTAAGTCTGATGGCTTCGATAAGTTCCATTTGTTTGTTCGCTCTTTGTCATCAGCCTACCTACCTGATAACGCATTGTCTCCAAGTGTGTTGAGCAAGAGCCAATCAGAGGCATGTAATGTGTGTGCACACCACTAGGAGCAAGCATGGATGTATTATTGCATGTACTAGAACGAGATTCTGCATGCTCTGTTGCCAAAGCGTTCTGATCCCGGAGCACTGCTGCCGCTTTGTAGTGAATGACAGCAGTTCCCACCTCCAGCGGCTGTGAACCTGACTATAAGATTCATTGTTGCAACCTAAATGTTGTGTAACCTGTGTCCATGTCTCCCCCCTCCTCCTGAAGCACTGAAGCTAAAACTCACCAAATTAAAGCTGGGGTACCTACATTTTCCCTTGCATTAATAATGCATGTTGGTAACTTGTGCCCAAAAGTAAAAAATAATCTACACACAAGTTTTCTCACTTAGCTTTAATTCAGACTCTTAGCCCATATTCCAGACACACTGAAAACAAACTTTGTTAGCAAAGTTACTTCCCCTTTTTACAAAAAAATAAATTATAGAAAATCTTTCAAATTCCGATGTGACAGACAGCACTTTAAAGCACCAAAATAAATGATTTTTATTTGAAATAAATGCTCTATTTATATGTCTGTTCCATAAAAAATACAATTGTTGGCAAATATTTCAGACGTTTGGGAAAATTATTAAGATAATGTTGAATATTTCAAGCTTCCAAAGGTAATTATTTTCCTGTTTTGTCAAAAATGCTATACTCAAAAGGGGGTGCTTTGCGTGTATTTAAAAAAAAATAGTCCCATTACTTCTAACAACGTTCAAACAAGAAATGGTGCAAACTGGCCGACAGCGTGGTTTTCATAATTGCCAAGGTAATGCTGCTGCTTTATACCGATGAACATATGCATTTCGAAAAATGTTCCTCATATTTGACCCTCAGTATGAGTTGCCTGGGAGAATCTTTTTGTCCCAAAAAAGGCAGTCCTAGAGGTATACAATACCATTAAATACAAAATAAACAGGGAGCTCAAAGAGTCAATGGTTGCTTTTTATTCATTTTGTTTTCTAGGAGTATTTATGGTTAACTGGGACTGAATTTGTTAAAATGTTTTCCAGTTCCAGAACATTGTTAAATGTTTTAAGAATTATTGATCTTCCAAATGGTCAATTTGCCGTTTTTATGCCGTTTGGCAGTGCAAAAAGCCTCCAAAGGACAATTTTAAAATTAATGACATTATTGGCGTTTATTGGAAAAAATCTGGGCCATTTAATCGAAAATGTGTTATTGTGACAGTCGTACACATGGACAGAGGGCTCAGCGAAACAACGGTGTCTTGGATATTAGGATTTAAATATTTCAAACATGTATGAATGATGCTAAAAACAACAAATATTTGACTTGATTTTATTTCTTTTCTAGGTCACCGTGTAGCCCCCCGGGCTTTTGAAGATTGGGAACATCTCCACCTCCCTCCCCAGGGTTTCTTTGCCCCGCAGGTGGTCTTCCCTCCCCAGGGTTTCTTTGCCCCGCAGGTGGTCTTCCCTCCCCAGGGTTTCTTTGTCCCGCAGGTGGTCATCCCTCCCCAGGGTTTCTTTGCCCTGCAGGTAGACGACCCTCCCCAGGGTTTCTTTGCCCCGCAGGTGGTGATCCCTCCCCAGGGTTTCTTTGCCCTGCAGGTGGACGACCCCCCCCAGGGTTTCTTTCCCCCGCAGGTGGACGACCCCCCCCAGGGTTTCCATCCCCCGCAGGAGGAGGACCCTCCCCAGGGTTTCCATCCCCCGCAGGTGGATTACCCTCCCCAGGGTTTCCATCCCCCGCAGGTGGACAACCCTCCTCAGGGTTTCTATCTCCAGCAGGTGGATTACCCTCCCCAGGGTTTCTATCTCCAGCAGGTGGATTACCCTCCCCAGGGTTTCTATCTCCAGCCGGTGGATTACCCTCCCCAGGGTTTCTTTCCCCCGCAGGCGGAACTCCCTCCGCAGGTGGATCTCCCTCCACAGGCGGTTCTCCCTCCGCAGGCGGTTCTCCCTCCGCAGGCGGTTCTCCCTCCGCAGGCGGTTCTCCCTCCGCAGGCGGTTCTCCCTCCGCAGGCGGTTCTCCCTCCGCAGGTGGATCTCCCTCCGCAGGTGGACCTCCCTCCGCAGGTGGACCTCCATCCGCAGGTGGACCTCCCTCCGCAGGTGGATCTCCCTCCGCAGGTGGATCTCCCTCCGCAGGTGGATCTCCCTCCGCAGGTGGATCTCCCTCCGCAGGTGGACCTCCCTCCGCAGGTGGATCTCCCTCCGCAGGTGGACCTCCCTCCGCAGGTGGATCTCCCTCCGCAGGTGGATCTCCCTCCGCAGGTGGACCTTGCGGATCCTCCTACTGCAGCCGGCCCTTCCCCTCCTGTTTCTCCTTTTCTTTCCTCCCCCTCACGTCCTGCCTCTCCCTTTTCTCCCTCTACGCCTTCCTCGTCTTCTTTTTCTGCCTCTGATTTCCAGAGCCTTGAGGAGTTCCTGGACATTTTTGTGCAGACTCTGGATCCAGCTCCTGCCTCCCCCACTGTTGCTCCTATTCAGGTCCGTCCAATCATTGGTGCATATGTCCCCTCTCCTCCTGGCAGTGCTCCTTCTTCTCCCCTTCTTGCCTCCCCCTCACACTCTTCCTCTCCAGGTCCAGAGGAGTTTATTTTAGGTCCAGATCTTCCTGTTTCAGATTTACCTGACCCAGGTTGCTCTTCAGATTTTAACACTGCTTCTCCCACTCCCTCTTCTTCCCACAAACGTAGCAGGTCCGAGTGCTCCCCCGAGAACAACTCCAAGAGGCAGCGCCGCTCGTCTCCTGCTCCCTCTTCTTCCTCCCGCTCCCCTTCCTTGTGACCCTCCCTTCCCCCTCTCCACTCTTCCCTCCCCTTCTACTCTCCCTCCACTTCTCCTCCCTTCCCCACTCTTCCCTCCCCTTCTCCTCTCCCTCCACTTCTCCTCCCTTCCCCACTTTTCCCTCCCCTTCTCCACCGGCTCCAGAAAGGGCCATGTGGCTGCAGGTTTTACTTCCAACAGTTCCAAACTGAGCAGGAGCACAGATGACTCCACCCATTTCCTCAGGTGAGTCCAGTTTTAACCTGAAGATTTGAGGAAATGGGTGGAGTCATCTGTGCTCCTGCTCAGTTAGGAACTGTTGGAAGTAAAACCTGCAGCCACATGGCCCTTTCTGGAACCGGTTTGAGACCCCTGTCCTAACCCCATCCCTGCCCTCGTAATCCCCTGATCCTTCTTCCACACTTCCTAATCAGATCCAGTTCCAGAGGACCCACTTTTTACAGTCCTCCCTCTCCTTCTTCCTCTTCCTGTTTCTCCCTCTCAGGTATTTCAACAGCACGAGTAGACCCAGACTCTGGAAGGACAAACATCAGTGTCCAGAGCAGTAAAGGAGTCTACCTGACCTGTGGCAGCTGCCATTATTACTGCCACTGGCATTTTCAGTGGCAACTATAGGTGCCACAAAAAAAGATTCCCTTCTTGTCCCGACAGACATCAATGTCTAGAGCAGTGACACTGGAATCTGCCACAATCTCTGCCGCTGGCAAACTTGAGTGGCCTTTTTGTGGCAGCTAGAAGTTTAGTGGCATTTTTAGTTGCAGCTAGTATTTAATTGGCATTTATCAGCCACGTCTTGAGCAGAGAGCATTTTGACCTTCTTGGTTTTCCAGCTGCACAGAGAACAACCAGGGCACCACTACCTGCCCTGGGGAACAGCTTATACAGTATCTCCAAAATGTATAGCTGCCATTGAAAATGCCACTAAACTTCGAGCTGCCACTGAAAATGCCACTAAACTTCGAACTGCCACTGAAAATGCCAGTGGCAGAAATTGCCGCAGCCTTTTATCCAGCTCCCACAGAAGGAACAGAGCAGACCCAGGTGAACTCTGGAGGACGGACATCAATGTCGAGAGCAGACTCAGGTGAGCTATGGAGGTCAGACGTCGCATGTTCTTTAACAATCTGTTCTCTCAACATTAAATTGTATTTGTGCAGAAGAGAGGTGCCTGCTGAAGCGCATTGAGTGCAGAGAAGTGTGTCGCAGAGCAACAGATGCTGGATCACACGTGTCAGAGCTCACTGGACATTCAGGACAAGTGGGTACAGCACACACGACCTGACCTGATAAGATGAGAGGAGGTGACTGGAGGAGCACTGCATGTAAGGGTGGTCTATGTATAGATATGTGTATAAAGTGAGGCAAAAACATATTTGTTAGTTACTGACAGTTGTTCCTAGTTCAACTGAATCAATTAATTTGGTGCAGAAAATAAATCTTCTGTTCCCCATGTATCTGTTCTCTGCCTAATCCCTGTCTCCCTCTTGTGTCTTGCAGGATTGGTGTTTTGCTGGTGGGATATATCTGAGCAGTTACACCTGACTCACAGGTCTCACAGACAGATTGTTCCGTCTTAACAGAGGTACAGCCCTATCTTTAGCTTGAATCTTGTGAAACTTCAAACTTTAGAGCAGAGACTACTTCCTTTGTAAACTCAGCAGAGAGCATCTTGACAATCAGGGCACCACCACCTGCCCTTGGGGACATTCATGTGAAAATGCCTTTAAGCTTCTTGCTGCCCCTGGAAATAAAACAAAAACTTCTAGCTGCCACTGAAAATGCCAGTGGCAGAAATTGTGGCTGCAGCTGACGGTGCCACAAAAAGAGTGTGCCTTCTCTCATCCAGTACAGACTCAGGTGAACTTAGGAGGACCGACATAACATGTTCTTTAAAAATCTGTTTTCTCAAAACTACATTTTATTTGTGCAGATGCATAGAGGTGCTTGTAGAAGCGCATTGAGTGCAGAGCTCACTGGACATCAGGACCAGGGAGACAGCACACAGGACCTGACCAAGATAAGAGGTTACTGGAGCAGCCATGCAGGTAAGGGTGGTCTGTGGATGTATATATTTGTATATATAATGTGGGGCAAAACATATTTGTCAGTTACTGACAGTTGTCCCACAACTTCTTATTTCAACTTCAACTGAATCAATTCATTAGTATAGTAGTGCAGAAAATAAATGTTCTGTTCCCCACGTGTGTCTATTCCCTGGTCTCTTAGTCCCCCGCTTGTGTCTTGCAGGATTGGTGTTTTGCTGATGAGATCTCTGAGCAGTTACACCTGACTCCTACGATCAAGGTCTCACTGCCAGATTGTTCCGTCTTCTCAGTGGTACAGACCTATCATTAGCAAGAATCTAGTGAAACTTCAAACTTTAGGATGTGTAGCATTTTGTGCCTTGTGATTCATTCATATGTTCTTTTTTTCCCAGACGACCTGTCTGCTCCAGAGACCCACCAGCCAAGTCAAGCGCATCCTCGCCCATCTCCTTCCTGTGGTCAGCCCCACCCTGGACCCGCTGCAGTGCGCCTACAGGCCCAACATCGGAGTAGAGGATGCTTGACTTCTCTAGTGCTTTCAACACCATCAGTCCGGCACTGCTGCGAGGGAAGATGGAGGACGCAGGAGTGCACTGTCACCTCACTGCATGGTCCGGCTGCGCAGCCGCACGTACGACACACAGAGCTGCAAACCTGCAGATGTTCTCTGACGCCTGGTGGGCAGAACCTGGGTGTTCACATGAACAATAAACTGGATTGGTCCCATAACGCCAACGCCCTGTACAAGAAGGGTCAAAGTCGCTGCCCCCTTCTGAGGAGGCTGTATAGAGAGCAGGCCTCTGCACAGGACTTTGCATGACTCTGTGGTAGACTATCCACTACGCTGCCGTGTGCTGGGCCCCGGGCAGCACAGAGTGCGACAGGAACTGACTTGACAAGCTGGTCAGGAGGGCCAGTTCTGGGCTGTCCACTATACTCTGTGGAGGAGGTGAGGGACTGGAGGATGCTAGCCAAAGTCACCTCCATCATGGTCACCTCCTCCACCCACTTCACAGGACTGTAGAGCTCTTTCAGTGGAAGACTAAGGCACCCTGAGTGATTCTATCGATGCCTATCATATCTTAATAAAGGTTTTTCCTTTTTCCTAACCTGCTTGCAGTGTCTGCTTTGGGGTCCTTTTACAAATATTTTTTTCAGACTCAAATTGAATTGGTCCATATTCTGAAAGAATACAATATATACAGTCAGTCCAAACAGGTGTATAGGTGGAGGAGGTGCTTTCTTAGAGCAGAGGTGTGGTGCCATGACTAATTTTTAACTCATGACATGACTAACGCAGCCACTGTGTTTATTTTAGTTTAATCAAACTTTGATTTGGTAACTACAAACACACAATGAATTACAGTTTGATTACATGCAGAAAAGAAACTGGTAATGTGGGTAACAAACAAAATCACTTTCATAGCTTGTTAATTACAGTGCACTTTTCTAGAAGTACATTGACCATAACTGTATATATTAACATTTGACTCATTTTAGTGAATTTAGTGTTTTGAGGTAACGACACTCAAGGATCCATCTCTTATTGGTTTGACTTCTGTATAGTTTGTCTTTACACTAGAGCTTGTGTGACTGCTGTGTCTTGCCTTACGCTCAATGCCCACAGAGGCTGCTGGGTTTGCTGTGAAGAAGGTTTTATGTGCAGTGCAAGAATTCAATTTAGTTTTGTATAGCACCAATTCACAACAACAAGAACTTTACAAAATTGTTGATTCACCAACAGATCAGAGAATCTAACAGTTCAAACAAAGGAAATGTAATAACAAACACATTGGTCCATAGGGAGTGGGACGACCATGGTCCAGAAATGTTCTGGATTATCACTGGAAAAGAAGTAAGAAACCTCTGGCAGGCCCACATTGAAAGAGGCTCCCATGGATCCAGGACTCAGGCTGTTGAACGAGGACTGAGGCTGTGCTCTCAAGCAGTGAGGGAGTGCAGCCCACAAGTCCAGGCCAGGGGAGACCAGTCCACAGGTGCAGATGAGAGGGTCAGATTCATGAGTCCCATCAGCATAATAATAATATAAAGAATATTATTATCAGCACGCTAGGAAACAAAAAGCACATTCAAATTATTTACAATACTAATGTTGACCTAAAATTTCATTGTAACGAGTTCTTGTGATTGTATGGTAGATTTTTGTAAACTTTTCATACATTTGAACTATGTATGTAATTACCTAAAAGAATAATATGAGGCTCTGTCTCCTACATAGACAGTAACCGTATAAGAGTTAAATAAAATACACTTCAGATAAACTGTAGCACCCTCAGGAAAGGAAATGGCATGAGAAGGAGTTAGGAACCCATTGAACCTGTGAGAACTGCTCACAAAAAGGAATCACATACAAAAATATATTAGAATACATTTGTCTGTATATGAAAATAAAAGTAAACAAAATAGAAAACGAACCTGTGAGCTGACTTCCACATGAGGCTAATTGCTCATCTCTGCCGCAAATACACTGCTTTTGTCTCAATAGCTACTTAAATACACAATATACAATAATAACGTTCTAAATGTTTCTTTGAACTGCCACCTTAACGGCACGGTGGCTGAGTGGATAGCACTCTCGCCTCTCAGCAAGAAGGTCCTGGGTTCGAATCCCGGCCGGACCAGGGCCTTTCTGAGTGGAGTTTGCATGTTCTCCCCGTGTCTGCGTAGGTTTCCTCCGGGTACTCCGGTTTCCCCTACCACTAAAAATATGTACAATAGGTCTGGCATGCGCCTCCTGTTCGGCGACCCCGCTCCCATCTCTGTGTGGAGTGAGAGGACAAGTGCCCAAAAAATAACAATTGTAAACCGCTTTGTGACTCTGGTCTGTGAAAGGCGGTATATAAATAAAGCTTACTTACTTACTACTTACTTAACGTGGTGGGGGAGTTTGAGTACTCGGGTGATAGGGGATGCATAAGGATTTATGCATGATGTGATAGGGGATGTGAAGCGCTTTGCGTTGCCTTGTGTAGGAAAGGCGCTCTACAAATAAACGTTGATTGATTGATCCTGGGAGCTATGCTGTCTGGGGCTTCATTCCCCTGGTAGGGTCTCCCATGGCAGATAGGTCTCAGGTGACGAGTCAGACGAAGAGCAGTCAGAAGCCAACATGGACAGCACGAACAGAAGAACCGTGACGTCGCCTTGCATGGCGCAGCCGGGGCCCCACCCTGGAGCCAGGCTCGAATGCGAGCGCCTGGTGGCCGGGCCTTAGCCCACGGGGCCCGGCTGGGCTCAGCCCCGGCGGAGGAGGGGGACATTGAGTCCGAGTGGACCATGTTCTCTTCCTCTATCGCCGATGCGGCGGCACGTAGCTGTGGTCGCAGGGTCTCTGGTGCTGGTCCCGGCGGCAATCCCCAAACCCGGTGGTGGACACCGGCAGTAAGGGATGCCGTCAGGCTGAAGAAGGAGTCCTATCGAGCAATGATGGTTCATGGGACTCCTGAGGCAGCTGTCCAGTATCAGCAGGCCAAGCGCGCCGCGGCCCGGGCTGTTGCAGAGGCAAAAACCCGGGACTGGGAGGACTTCGGAGAGTCCATGGAGCATGACTATCGGTCGGCCTCGAAGAGATTCTGGCAAACCGTCCGGCGCCTCAGGAGGGGGAAGCAGTTCTTTGTCAACACTGTGTACGGTGCGGGTGGAGGGCTGCTGACCTCAACTGGGGATATTGTCGGGCGGTGGAAGGAATACTTCGAGGTTCTCCTCAATCCCCCCGTCACGTCCTCCAGGCAGAGGCTGAGGATGTTGGGGCGGATACTTCCATCTCCCTGGCAGAGGTCACCAAGGTGGTTGGCAGCCGCATGGTGGCAAGGTGCCGGGAGTGGATGAGATCCGTCCTGACTATCTAAAGTCTCTGGATGTTGTAGGACTGTCTTGGCTGACACGTCTCTGCAACATCGCGTGGCGATCGGTCTGCCAATGGAGTGGCAGACCGGGGTGGTGGTCCCTCTCTACAAGAAGGGGGACCGGAGGGTGTGCTCCAATTATCGTGGGATCACACTCCTCAGCCTCCCTGGTAAGGTTTACTCCAAGGTACTGGAGAGGAGACTACGGCCGATGGTCGAATCTCGGATTCAGGAGGAGCAGTGTGGTTTTCGTCCCGGTCGCGGAACACTGGACCAGCTCTATACTCTCCATCGGATACTCGAGGGTTCATGGGAGTTCGCCCAACCTGTCCACATGTGCTTTGTGGATTTGGAGAAGGCGTTCGACTTGTTCCCCGGGGTGTACTTTGGGGGGTTCTCCGGGAGTACGGGGTCCAGGTTCCTCTGCTGAGGGCCGTCCGGTCCCTGTATGACCGGAGCCAGAGCTGTGTTCGCATTGCCGGCAGTAAGTCAGACCTGTTCCCGGTGCATGTTGGCCTCCGCCAGAGCTGCCCTTTGTCACCGATTCTGTTCACTGTGTTCATGGACAGAATTTCTAGGCGCAGCCAGGGGTCGGAGGGGGTCCGGTTCGGGGACCACAGGATTTCATCTCTGCTGTTTGCGGATGATGTTGTCCTATTGGCTCCAACGAACCAGGACCTGCAACATGCACTGGAGCGGTTTGCAGCCGAGTGTGAAGCGGCTGGGATGAGAATCAGCACCTCCAAATCTGAGGCCATGGTGCTCGACCGGAAAAAGGTGCCTTTCCCTCTCCGGGTGGGTGGGGAGGTCCTTCCTCAAGTGGAGGAGTTCAAGTATCTCGGGGTCTTGTTCACGAGTGAGGGAAGGATGGAGCGTGAGATTGACAGGCGGATCGGTCCAGTGTGCGCAGTGATGCGGTCGCTGTATCAGACCGTTGTGGTAAAGAGGGAGCTGAGCCGAAAGGCAAAGCTCTCGATTTACCGGTCAATCTTTGTTCCCTCCCTCACCTATGGTCATGAGCTTTGGGTAATGACCGAAAGAACGAGATCGCGGATACAAGCGGTCGAAATGAGCTTCCTCCGCAGAGTGGCTGGGCGCTCCCTTAGAGATAGGGTGAGGAGCTCGGTCACACGGGAGGAGCTCGGAGTAGAGCCGCTGCTTCTTCACGTCGAGAGGAACCAGTTGAGGTGGCTCGGGCATCTGTTCCGGATGCCTCCTGGATGCCTCCCTGGGGAGGCCCCGGGGAAGACCCAGGACATGCTGGAGGGACTATGTCTCTCAACTGGCCTGGGAGCGCCTTGGGGTCCCCCCAGACAAGCTAGAGGAAGTGTGTGTGGATAGGGAAGTCTGGGCGTCTCTGCTTAGACTGCTGCCCCCGCGACCCGGCAACGGATGAAGCGGAAGAAGATGGAAGATGTTTTTAAAATACAAATGTATTGTATTGTAATTGTGTATGGTATTGTACTGTATTAAATGCAGGAGTCTTTGAGGCTGGAGTGGGCACTGAACTCAACTGGGGTCATGGGTGGGTCAAAACTTAGACAGTTCCGTTTCACCACTAGATGGCGGTATTATCAACAAAATTAAATGAGAGGGACATTTACATAAACTTTCCAACAACTTAACGGAGACACGGGAAGAACATGCAAACCTCATCCGACCAGTATTCGAACCCAGGATCTTCTTGCTGAGAGGCGAGAGTGCCACTCAGCCAAGATTTACAGTCTAAACTAGTCTGGCAAGCTCTTTTTGACTACGGAATTTTAGTTGCATACTAATACTACTCTTGCTTTTTGGTGATTCGTTCAGTGGATAATATTGTGGACATTTGTAGAACCTGTGGAACAAGCATTCATTAAATCACCTAAATCATTATGTAAAGGAACTCTTATCTTATCTTATCTTATGTAAGTTTTGGACATTCATCATTTGCATACCTGTCAATCAGAAGATAAGGCCTACAGGTGAACAGTTCCTAACCATTTTTCACTAACTATTGTATTGTTCCTGGTATCTGTACTTATGTTCCAAATGTTGTAATGTTGTAAAGTTGTTACAACATAGCAAACACAGCATTACAATTTAAAATGTGGTTCTAAATCTTGCCAAAATCTTGCAAATGCCAACACAACATACAAGCATACATCTCGAAACTGCAGGAGAGAGTTTGTCCCATTTCCAGATTGTCTTTAACTATAGTTGTTTAAAAATATATATATATATGCCACTATACTTTATATACTGTAGGAGGATTCTCCCAAATTTTCGGAAAGGCCATAATTCACAGTGTAAATACAGCTGGGAAACCTAATTTATATCACTGTCACATTTTTTAGACTGAGAAGGGAAAAAGAGAGGACCACTTTTTTGGTGCTTTTCTTTTTCTGTTTCAACTGAACATTCTTCTAAATTGTAATAGTGCTCAACATGTCTCCTCCTATCTCCTACCAGCTCCTTAAGGTTGGCCCCTTAGGAACAATAAGGTTAACCATTAGGAACAATAAGGACCCTGTCCATATGGACCAATAAATATACAATACAATACAATACAATTTATTCTTGTATAGCCCTAGGTCACAACAGAAGTCATCTCAGAGACTTAACAAAACCATTGAAATCACCAACACAGGTCAGAGAATCAACAGTTAAAACAGGGATCCGCTCCTCCGGACGGACAGGCTAATGATCCAGGACCTAAGCTTGCCACAGAACGTGGACAAGTCCGGTGCAGGACTGAAGCACTCCCAGGCGGGTCGGGCGGGGCAGTCCACTGGTGTAGATGGAGGAGGCCAGGCTCAGAGATCCCGTCATCGTACCATGAAACAGACAATGGGACAACGGGTGAATAGCAATGAACAAACTACAGTCAAAATCCTAATTATGCTAAACAGATAAAGTAGGAAGGAGGAGAGGATAGTGCTCAAGTTACCATACTTCTCCAGCAAACTGACTCCCTATGCAGCTTGACTGACAGTCTGAGGAGTTTAGCCTTCCCTGAGTCTTACCTTCCTAGCCATATGCTAAACTAAAGAGGACTGTTTTAAACCTAGCCTTGAATAAAGAGAGCGTATAATTTTTTTTTGCAGTCATCTCAGAGACTCTGAGATGACTGCTGTTGTCATTAAGGGCTATACAAGAATACATTGTATTGTGTTGTATTGTAGGAAGGAGCTATTTTTTACAGTTTTTGGATACATACCTTTGTTAAATCAAATACATAATTTAATGCTAATATATAATAATATTACACGTCTGAGTGTAGCCCTGATTCAGATTGTGATGCACAATGCACATTTGTGCACAAATGTGCATTGTGCATGTCTCGGACTTATAGGATTATAAATACAGGAGTGCCACAGGGCTGTGTTCTCTCTCCCCTGCTCTTCTCCCTGTACACCAACCACTGCATCTCAAAGTGCTCAACATAATGAGATAGAAACAACAAAAAAGCGTTAAATCATAAATAATCACAGTAAATTAAAAAGAGTGAAGATGAAATCCATCAGTTGTATGCGCAGCAAAACAGAACCTTTTCTTAACGTGAATTTAAACATTGTCAGATTAGAAGCCAGAATGTAGCTTCATAAACCATAAATGCTGTCTACTCTGGGCACCAGCAGGAGGCTGGCTCAGTTTGTTTGTGTTGCTCCCATTTCTTTTTCCTTTTTTGCAGCTTTTACTTCATGGCAGGTTTAAAAAAAAAAAAAACAGTGCAAAAAGTACACTCTGAGCATTTTGAACTGGTTTTAAACTTGTGTATATGGTTCTAAACATTGCATTATTATTTTGTATTCTCCTAAAGCTTGGAGCTGTTTCCAATAGTAACGTGTCTGTCCTGGAGTGAATCCTTGTTCCTCCTCCTCTTACCCTTTACCCCATATGCACTTTGGACGGGACTGCAGCGGAGAGCTCCAATCCAAGGCTCTAACTGCAGTGGAGCTGAACCAGGACTGAACCAGGACTGAATCAAGACTGAATCAAAACTGAATCACGACTAAACCGGTACTGAACCGGTACTGAACCAGGACTGAATCAAGACTAAACCGGTACTGAACTGGGACAGAACCAGGACTGAAGAGCCACAATGCACTGGTCCAGGCAGAGACTTGTGATGCTGCAGAAACAGGTGACACACAACAACTTTTATTTTGGATTCTGCAATCGTATAGTAGTAGCAGCATTAGTGAAAGTGGCTGCAGTAGTAGTAGTAGTAGTAGTCGCAGTAGCAGAACTATGTGTTTGTATGAGCTTTGTGTGGTTAAACATAAACTGCAGGGTAGAGTCCAAGGACCACCGCAGACCCTCTCAAGGGGAAGGACTGTGTAGAGAGAAATAGGCAGAAAAATAAATATATCCATATGTACTTTGAAACATGAAGACGACACATAAAACATGTAAAGGATGTTCACAGCTTTTCAATATCTCTCATAATTTAACCTACATACAGCACTTTGATTACTCTATATTATTGTACTGGCTTGCTTTTGGATTTTTTTGCGTTTTTTTTAAAGATACTATCTTTTATTTTTGTAAGTAATATGTGTGTTTTGCTCCAACAGAAAGAGTGTCGTAAAAGTCAAATGTGAACAAATGAAATAACCATGCTATCTTCATTTTATTGAAAAAAAAAATACATGTTGCATACTAAGAAAGAGCCGTGAGAGCCACTATTTGACCATTTCAACTTTGTGACTATTGGTTGAGTGAGTGTGGTCCTCTCTTTTTCACTTCTCTGATTGAAAAGACCGATCTACAGGCCAAAAGAGGCTAAAAATGCATTAATAAGAAAAGAGATTAAGTTACATGAATATCATAACTGTTGATTTGTCTGTGGTTTGAAATTAAGGTACTCCAGCTTTAAATCAAGCTAGCAGACAGAAGCTTGTTTTGTCTTGGTGGTGTCAGTGTTGCTTGTGTTGCAGGTCCGGCGTGGGTTCTGCTCATCAGCCTCGAGGCCCTCAGACCGAGGCCTCTACGAGCTGCGGGTGTACGACGTCCAGCCGCACCTGTACACGCGCTTCCTGGCACTGACCAATCAGAAGATCCACCTGAGGACCGCACACTCACAACTCATCGGCTACTGGAGCGTGGAGTATGGAGCCCTCAACCAGGTCTTCCACATCTGGAGATATGGTACGGAGACACGGCAGGACTGAGGCAGGACTGAAATAGGTCTGCAGCAGGATTGGCCAGACCACTTTTGTGTCAGTATACCTGGAGGTTCAGACCACTCATCCCTCAACATTATTGAAAGCCAAAGTCATGAAAAAGCTGGATCATGCTCATGCAGCTCTGGTACCACACTCTATAAACTACGACTGAAACCACAGCTAGCCTGAGACACATTGACAGGCAACCAGTATGTGCCATCGGCCCCTCCCACCACAACCATTTGGCATCTTACAGCAGCAGCCACCCCACTGAGGCACCTCAGGTCTCCCATACCTGTTGTATAATGTATGGCCCCTTTATAGATTGGTTGTTAAAAAAATAATTGGTCGAAAAACATAACTTACAACAAAATGGGTTAAAACAATGCAACTACCACACTCTTGTGTACCCTCAGAGAGCTACTCCCAGCGGACAGCGGTGAGGGCATCCCTGGCGCAGGACGCTGATTGGACGGAGCAATACATCTCGAAGGCCATCCCTATGCTCACCAAGCAGAATAATGAGGTGGGCCGCTTGTTATGGGGACTGCAGCCCCCGCCCAAAGAGGGAGGTGTGTTCGAGCTACAGCGCTTCCATGTAAAGCCAGAAGGGCGGCGCCTTGGATGGGGCGGCCTGCGGGACTACATCCAATCCCATCATGCACCTGGACTCAGCCAAGTCGTAGGAGCTTTCTGCAACGACGTGGGACACAACCATACTGGTGAGGGTTAGGCCTGTGGACCATGTACCTGGTAGAAACCTGTTTCACACCTGGTTTACACTTAAGGCAGTCATCTTGTCCAGTAACCTGGATTATACCAAATGCAGTAATCTAATATTTCGTATGCATTGAAACATTCTCGGGTATTTATTCAAACGGAATCTTTGCACGAGAATTAATGGGAAGTAGTGGGAATAAATTAGATTAACTGGGAATTATCCAGATTGACTCCTTCCGCAAAATGTGTTGTTCTTCCATGAAACAAGTGATTGTTCCAAAAAATAATTAAATCTTAGAATAAATATGTTGAAAACATTTTACATGCATGCTGATTAGTTTACCTTGGTGTGTGTGTGTGTGTGTGTGTGTGTGTGTACAGTACAAGTTTTGTGGTGGTTTCAGAGTCCAGATTATTGGGCCGAGACCAGAGACCAACGAGAGACAGGTAAGAGTCCTGTACAAGATTACTATTAATGTTACTACTGCTGCATTAAAATTGCTTCCACTACAATTACCAGCGCTTTTGCTACTGCCATTACCACTTCTACCTACTACTACTACTACTACTACTACTACTACTACTACTACTACCACCAGTACTATTACATTATAAAATAGATTCACCAGTATAAATGATCTTTTGTTTCAGCTGGGCCCACAGTGGAGCATCTAGATCCTGTCTCAAACAAACTCATGTTCCCTCTGCCTTTCTCCCCAATGAAATAAAAAGTCAAACTTTTGTTGTGGTTCACTTACTTGGGGGATTCCTGGAGGATGGCAGACTTTTGTTGTAAAGTCTAGCCTCAATTGAACATGACTGGTCTGATGTGGGCGAAGGTATGGATGGAATGGGAATAATGGCGTGATGAGACATGGTCCTTGGTCCCATACTGCTGTGGTTTTACTTAGTTACTGGCCTGCCACCATCTGAGGGTAACACCACCATCCAGGGGACGGTCCAGAGGGCTGCGGAGGATGTGCTGAAGGGGGTGTTGATGGGGTTGTGTTTTTTTGCTCTGCCTCCCTGCTCCCTTTCTGTTTTTTCAGGGCTTGTGCGTGACATCCATTGGAGGTACTAGTATGGGGTTGGGCGGAGGCTCTAAGATTCTATATTCCAGGTGCCACATATACCAGGCTGAAGAAATAAACGTAATCACGGTTGTTGGGCCTGGGTTTGACAGCTCAAGGTTCTTCATGGGAGTGATAAAACAGTAGATTCAGATTCAGATTCATTTTATTCGCCATTTGCAGTAACACTACATTGGAATACATTAGTAAAAGTTCCCAGTGTGCACAGGACAAGTACAGACATAAAACAACATTAAAAGACAAAAATAAAACAAATTTTAAAAACAGTAAACAAATGTCACTGTGAAGTTGACCAACTAAAACAGATCTATACAAGTGCAAAAACATTAAAGTGCTCTATTCAAACTGATAACAGCTCGTGGAAAAAAACTATTAGCATAACGAGATGTCCTGCATCTCAGAGAACAGTATCTTCTGCCAGAAGGAAGAAGCTGGAACAAGGCTTTTCCTGGGTGGCCAGAAGAGTCATTGATAATTCTCAGGGCACTGTTAAAAAGTCTGGATTGATAAAGAGCCTCCAGGACAGGAAGTTCACAGCCCACGGTCCTCTTTGCAGAGCGGAGCACCTTGTTTAAAGCTCTCTTTTCTTTATCTGTGATGTTACCGAACCACACAGACACAGAACCAACAAGTAAACTCTCAATGGTGCAGCGATAAAAGTTCAGCAGAATCTTAGAGTTAGTGGTAAATTCTCTAAGTTTCCGCAGGAAGTAGAGACGCTGACGTACTTTCTTTAGTAGTGGTAGATGAAGGGATTAATAAGTATGGCACATTTGGTGACAGGGCCAAGTCAGCACAGGGAGCAGGAGCAGGAGGACCATGAAGATGAAGACACAGACCAAGCAGAGGCAGCAAGAGGAGGGAAGAGGAAGAGGAAGAAGAGCTGGTGGAGCTGAACCAGGAGGACCTATGGATGTAGAGGGAGGATGATGAGCGGAGCGAGAGAGGAGTGAGAATTTTCAGAGGCTCTTTGATAAAATATTGAAAATAAAAAAGTTTTGTGTATTTGATTGAATGAGTCTATAAACGTACAACATACATTTGAAACATATCAAGGGTTCTTCATGGTCTTTAAATCAAGAAAGTAAGTAGCAAGTAATCATTTATTTAGCGTCTTTCCCAGAGCCACACTGCTTATTTTTTGGGAGATTTTTTTTTATCTTACTCTCCACATTAAAAAGCTTTGAATTTCATGTAGCCATATTTAAGGCCTTAAAAGCTTTCAAGCCGAGAACCTTTGGCAGACCACATTGCCTGAGCTCTGGTGTGTTGTGAATTTAAAAACCAATTCTGCATTCATAAAACATGTGTTTGTCTACCCAACAGTGGCATTACATTTTCCCTCAAATGTATTAAGCGTGGGTATGATTGGTCACATGTTTTTTCTGGCATTCTGATTGTATACACTCCTGTCTTTGGCAGGACAAAACCCCAGGTAAATGTGTAAAGTAGTTTACCTCACTCATGTCTTGTTTTGTTAAATCAAATCCAAAAAATATTATAGCCCAAGAAAAGCAATTTAAACATTTGCTCAATAACTGAAACATGTGATAAACAAGAACAACTCAACAATAAATGATGAAACTTGAAACTGTCTGCAGGATGAAGTAGAGACTGCTGTGGGGCTAAGCAGGGACTGGTTTGGAGCGATTCAGCATCAGCATGGATGGGGTGCAGAGATCAAGGTACTGGGCATCATCTTCTGGCGAGTGGGGCTTCATAATGGGGCTGTGTCCACTATATTGTCCTTCTGTTGGATATTCAGAGCTGGCTTGGGCAAAAGACGGTTGCCATGTCACTATTAAAAGACAGGATGAAAAAGCTTCACATCTGTTCTACAATAATATTCATTTTGCTACACACTAACTGTATTTATTTGTGTTTATTTAATTAAGCGTGTTCTTTTATGGATGTTTGACTGACTGGTTTTGTTTGGCTTGGCCTCTTCATACATACTTGTGTGTTTAACCCATGGATGTATTAAAATGGTTTAACCCATGGATGTATTATAATAACGGTTTAACCACCTAAAAATAATGGTGGTCCGTGTGCACGTGTACTGCAGAGACGGTGTAACGCCCCCTACTGTCTGGTAAACATACATATAAAAGCCATGGATCTATTATATTAACGATAAAAGCCCACATTGACACATATGCAGAGTTTGGCAAGATGGTGTTATTCTCAAATACATCTTACTTGAGGACTAAAACTGCGGTATTCTCTTTTCACATATATTAAAAACTAATAATTTGGCTGTGTAAGTGTGTATCAATCACCGCACTCCAAGACAGTCCTTGCTGAGCCCAAAATCCAAATGGAGATCTCCATCATTGAAAAAACACGTGAGCAACAAAGCGCAGCTACAGGAACTGAGAGAAGGAGGAGGTAGTAGAGTATGGTTGATACTATTTTATTGATATTATTAAAAGCGGTGCGGTTTTTACTGTGCACTTAGAGTAAGTATTCAGAAGCTGCAAAGATTACATTTTTCCACTAGATGTCAGTGTTAGAACCCAGTATGAGCTCAGGCTCTGGTCTCGGTGTGTTAGTTCTTCATCTGCTCATCACTACAAAGAAGGCATCTGAAAACATATTTCTTTTCGCTGGTCTCGGTCTCGACTAAAGTAAAACCTGACCTGCATAAGGTCAAAGGAAACAACACTACAATACTTAACTGTAAAGTCCACAATCTACACAAGAACAGAATTGCTTTTATACACACCAAAAAATGAATGAGCAGTCTTCAATGGTAGTAAAACTTCAATAGTAAAACACAACGACACTGCATTATACAGACTGAACACATTGTATAGGAGGATCTTTGTTTACATCCGTGTGCGCATGCGCCACTCTGAAGCATGGACTTCCAGGCCCAGTCCCAATACCCACACTGCACCCTACACACTTCTACGAAGTGTGCATTTGTTCGAAATGCACACCAGGGTTGGAGTGCGCAGGTTACAAGTGTGCAAAAAAGGCAGAATTGGGACAGTGCACCCTGAGTGCAGGTTACGTCATCGACTCGTCAAGAGACGGTCATTTTCAGACCTAAACTTTATAAACATTAAAAGGTAATTTTGTCTGACCCTTTGGGAAACAAAATGAATTGCTTCACACACGTTAAAATACATGTATATTAGTTGTTTTTAATTAGAGATAGCTGTATAATTTTAAGTTAAATGTGGGTAACTAACTATCTGGTCAGTTTTTCTACATTCTAAGATTATTGTACTAAGTGTAAAGTTTAAATTGAATGTTATATAAACGCTTTTTTTTTAAGTTATTAAATTGTTAAAACACAATGTCCGTAATTCTTCATCAGACGTTTATGCTTCTTTCCAAGTAACATAGAAAAACTTATTTACACACATACAGCATATATATTTCAAAATTTATATTTAAATGCATTTTCCCGACGTTTTGATGTGTACCGCAAAGAATTATGGGCAATATCCTTCGCCAGAGTGCGCATAGATGCAGGCTACAGCGAAGTGTGGATCAGGGGCGCAAAGGGGGCGGGGCCAAAGACCTCCCTGGAGAATTGGGACACCCTACGCCAGCCATTCCCAAACTCGGTAACACCGAGGCCCCCTTAAAAATCTGACGGTCTGCGTGGCCCCCCAAAATAATAACCAAGAAGACAACATTAAGAATAGGCTCTTCTGGTTATTTTATTTTGGGGAAATAGCCTCTGCTACAAACATTGTAATACAAAAATTATTACAGTGGATTATTCAAGTCAAATAATGAACACAAATATTTTAATATTACAAACAAAACAGTATAAATTTAACATTAAATAATTATATTATTTTTTTATTTTTTTTATGACCTCCCGCGGCCCCCCTGCAGTACCCTCGCGGCCCACCAGGGGGCCGCGGACCCCACTTTGGGAGACACTGCCCTACGCACTCGCACCCTTTATCGGGAACGCGCAAATTAGGGGCGCAAGGGTGGAAGTGCGAGTATTGGGACGGGGCCCCAGACTCAGGCCCCGTCCCAATACTCGCACTTCAAAGAAATGTATAAAAATCATCAAAGCTAAACTTACCCTGCAAGGAATCTTCTAAACAAAATAAGGCAATTATAGTACGAAGTACGACCACATTAGTCCAGTTCTTAGGGCGGGGCAACAATCAACAGGACAGGCAGGATTCAAACTCAACCAGGTCAAAATGTCCACACCATGACATTTTTAGGCTTTGAAGATAGAGCTGTTTGGATTTTATGTCTAACTTTGATGTTTACATTTTTCAAATAAACTGTTATATACTATTTTAGACCAATGGAGTCTATTTGTATTGTATAGTAAGGTCGACCCACTGTCCTCATGTGAGGACATTGATTTTTGAGAGAAGTACTAATTGGATCAAGCTGAAATTTTGAATTTCAACTAATTAGGACCTTCCGGCCTAAAAGATCATACATTTTCTCTTTAGGTTATGAGAGACCCACTGTCCTCATACGAGGACATGTTTTTTCTCAAAAACTACTTCCTGTACAAAATCACAATTTAGGTATTATACTTATTGGGTCCTACTTATCCTAAATAGCAAAAAAATATATAAAATGCACACCAGACAAATGCTCGGGTCTCAGGAGGTTAAGTCTCTGCACTGGCTTCCTGTGGCTCAGAGAGTTGATTTTAAAGCAGCTCTACTTGTGTATAAGTCTCTTCATGGCCTCGCAACCGCGGTAAAGTGGCCCTGCATTTCGTCGGGAGCGGTAAAGAGGTCCGCACTTTGAATGCGGTTGGCTCTTTTATGCTGTTACTTACGGTAAATGTGGAAAGGGAAGCCGTGACGACGAGAAAGCTAAATGCTTTATCTTTTAAAAAATCATTTAAAAAGAACAAAAAGAGGTTTGCGAATACTTTCACTGCCCACTTGTTCAATAAGATGCTCTCTACCCACTGTGTAAAATATCATTCACTTTTACTGTAGAAATCCAGAGAAAATGGGGGTCAAAGTGTGCACAAGTGGTCCCAAAAGCACTTTTTAAAATTCATTTTAAAAAAATCTAAAAAAGTTCCCTCACTACTTTCACTGCACACTTGTTCAACAGGATGCCCTCTACCACTGTGTAAAATATCATTCACTTTTACTGTGGAAATCCAGAGAAAATGGGGGTCAAAGTGTGCACAAGTGGTCCCAAAAGCACTTTTTAAAAATCATTTTAAAAAAACTAAAAAAGTTCCCTTACTACTTTCACTGCACATTTGTTCACTGGGATGCCCTTTACCACTGTGTAAAATATCATTCACTTTTACTGTAGAAATCCAGAGAAATTGGGGGTCAAAGTGTGCCATTTTGGTCCCAAAAGCACTTTTTAAAAATCATTTTAAAAAAATCTAAAAAAGTTCCCTGACTGATTTCACTGCAAACTTGTTCACTGGGATGCCCTCTACCACTGTGTAAAATATCATTCACTTTTACTGTAGAAATCCAGAGAAAATGGGGGTCAAAGTGTGCCATTTTGGTCCCAAAAGCACTTTTAAAATCATTTTAAAAAAAACTAAAAAAGTTCCCACTATTTCACTGCAACTTGTTCACGGATGCCCTCTACCACTGTGTAAAATATCATTCACTTTTACTGTAGAAATCCAGAGAAAATGGGGGTCAAAGTGTGCCATTTTGGTCCCAAAAGCACTTTTTAAAATTCATTTTAAAAAAAACTAAAAAAGTTCCCTGACTACTTTCACTGCACACTTGTTCACCAGGATGCCCTCTACCACTGTGTAAAATATCATTCACTTTTACTGTAGAAATCCAGAGAAAATGGGGGTCAAAGTGTGCCATTTTGGTCCCAAAAGCACTTTTTAAAATTAATTTTAAAAAAAACTAAAAAAGTTCCCTGACTACTTTCACTGCACATTTGTTCACTGGGATGCCCTTTACCACTGTGTAAAATATCATTCACTTTTACTGTAGAAATCCAGAGAAAATGGGGGTCAAAGTGTGCCATTTTGGTCCCAAAAGCACTTTTTAAAATTAATTTTAAAAAAATCTAAAAAAGTTCCCTCACTACTTTCACTGCACACTTGTTCACTGGGATGCCCTTTACCACTGTGTAAAATGTCATTCACTTTTACTGTAGAAATCCAGAGAAAATGGGGGTCAAAGTGTGCCATTTTGGTCCCAAAAGCACTTTTTAAAATTCATTTTAAAAAAAACTAAAAAAGTTCCCTCACTACTTTCACTGCACACTTGTTCACCAGGATGCCCTCTACCACTGTGTAAAATATCATTCACTTTTACTGTAGAAATCCAGAGAAAATGGGGGTCAAAGTATGCACAAGTGGTCCCAAAAGCACTTTTTAAAATTCATTTTAAAAAAATCTAAAAAAGTTCCCTGACTGATTTCACTGCACACTTGTTCAACAGGATGCCCTCTACCACTGTGTAAAATATCATTCACTTTTACTGTAGAAATCCAGAGAAAATGGGGGTCAAAGTGTGCCATTTTGGTCCCAAAAGCACTTTTTAAAATTCATTTTCAAAAAAACTAAAAAAGTTCCCTCACTACTTTCACTGCACACTTGTTCACTGGGATGCCCTTTACCACTGTGTAAATGTCATTCACTTTTATTGTAGAAATCCAGAGAAAATGGGTGTCAAAGTGTGCCATTTTGGTCCCAAAAGCACTTTTTAAAATTCATTTTAAAAAAATCTAAAAAAGTTCCCTGACTGATTTCACTGCACACTTGTCCACTGTGATGCCCCTCTACCACTGTGTAAAATATCCTTCACTTTTACTGTAGAAATTCAGAGATGTGTCTCGCGTGTCTCCGCCTGTCTGGGTTCTGTCTGCGTATATGTTTAGTAATGTAAATCGGCTCTGTCTGAGGTTTAGTTCGCGTGTTCTATGGTCCTGTTGTGGTTCTGTTCGAGTGTCTATGGTCCTGTCTGTGGTTCTGTTCGCGTGTCTATTGTCCTGTCTGTGGTTCTGTTCGGTGCTCTATGGTCCTGTCTGCTTTGGTCTGTTCGCGTGTCTATGGTCTGTCTGTGGTTCTGTTCGCGTGGTCTATGGTCCTGTCTGTGGTCGTGTTCGGTGTCTATGGTCCTGTCTGTGGTTCTTTTCGGGTGTCTATGGTCCTGTCTGTGGTTCGGTTCGCGTGTCTATGGTCCGGCGCTCGGAGCCCAGACGGCAGTGCGTTCACTGAGCGTCAGAGCGGGGGTCACAGCAGCTCTCCCGGGGCCGAGCGGAGGAATGTAACGTAACGTCGTTTATCAAAAACTATCACAATATTTAACGTATAAACACTAGTAATTTCACCTAGATTTTTTTCAGTCATTAGTCTGGGTGTCTTAGTCAGGCACGCCCTGGGTCTTAGTCAGGACACGCCCCTGGTCTTAGTCTGGACACGCCCCCTGGTCTTAGTCAGGACACCGCCCCCTGGTCTTAGGTCAGGACACGCCCCCTGGTCTTAGTCAGGACACGCCCCCTGGTCTTATTCAGGTCACGCCCTGGTCTAGTCAGGACACGCCCTGGTCTTAGTCAGGACACGCCCCCTGGTCTTAGTCAGGCACGCCCCCTGGGTCTTAGTCAGGACCACGCCCCCTGTCTTAGTCAGGTCAGCCCCTGGTCTTAGTCAGGACACGCCCCCTTGGTCTTAGTCAGGACACGCCCCTGGTCTTAAGTCAGGTCACGCCCCCTGTCTTAGTCAGGACACGTGCGGCCGAGTTTTGAAAGTAATTGTAAACCTGAACAGTTCTTTTTGGGAAGACCCAGAGCGCAGGGCTGACAGTAGTCAATTGCTGTGTGGAAAAGTCTTCTCTCAGACTGGAGGGGGATGAACGAGAGGAACCAGCTTCTGAAGAGGAAAGAATATCTGTGTCAACAGAGAATCTGCAGGAGCCAGGACTTGAGTTGGGGGCGAAAGCTCCGTGCGGGGATGGCGAGCTCAGCGTTCTTATTCGAACATTTCTAAAAGTCAGGTAGTGCAGCTTTAATCTCAATGGAACTTTCCTGGTTAAATTAAAAAAAATTCAATGATTCTTTGGCGTACTTTGAATGGTCAACAACCAGCTTTGGACACGTGATACATTATGTTTTACTTGTTATTGATATTTCATAGTAATGTGTTTTTTATTTACAGTACAGCTTTAAGGCCTGTGTACTCTCGCGCGGCGGGGCTTACGTTAGCTGTTGCGGTGGATCTACGCAAGCACAATCGGTGGTACATTCGTGCGTTCCCCTTGCGGAGTTTTGAAGAGAATGAGAAAAAACCAACCACATGATGGAGATCTCACAGGAGTTGCCTGAGAAACCAAAGCGGTCCCATTTATGCTTGCAACTTTCTCCTTTTCAGAACAAAAACATTAGCAAACCAAGCTTTTTGAGATCATTACATGTGTATCTAGTGTAGATTTATGTGATAGTTCTATGGACTCATTGTTTCATAAGTCATTTCAACTGTGATGTTGTGAATAAAGACACAGTTCCTGTTGGAAACATAGTTATTATTAAATTTTATTTAGCACAGGCAGCAAAACAATAAGGGGTAAATATCTGAGACCAAACATGAACGATTTACAAGTAAAGGAGGAATGCAACAGACACGATAAACTACGAGTGCAGATTCAAACAAAGACAGGAACAGTGCAAAAGAAACGACTGCACAGTTTATAAGTTATATATAAGTTAGATATGCAACAGAACTCTAGTCCACAGGTTCCGCGTATATCAGGCTCTGCCATGAGCCCAAACTACTTTTCCTTCGGTTCCTTCAAAGCGTGAAGCAGTCTGCTCCATAGTGTCTCGTCCATGTTCCTGCAGCCGCTCCGTGCTGCCCAGAAAGTAATCACACACACGGACCAATCACAGCGGAGCTTCTCTGCGGCGCGGCTTGCAAAGTGATCATCATTTTATTAAATTGTGAAATTATATATGTAATCATGAAATTGTATAGTTTTATATCAAAAGTCTCTGAGGTCAAATGAGTTTGTGCTGGACACAGACTGTCACAAGACAGAAACAAAAATGTCAAGAGTTTAAATTGATGACAGTAGACAAAATAGGGAACATTTGCTTCCTGTTTCTCCAAAGTGTTTTTCAGAAAAGTGATAAGTGTTGTATTTATAAATACGTGACATTCTAAAACCATGTGTTTTATGACCTAGCTAACCTCTAAGTGGGAGGCCAGTCCTTCTTATTTTATTTTAGGTGTCTTCTTGTGCCAGCAACTGGACAACAGATTCTCCTGTTTGGATTTCACCCCCCTAGTCTTGGCCTGCTGACTTCTGCACTTTTCAACCTCACTCCATCAGGAGTCTGGCAGACGGAGGAAAAGGCTGGACCCTAGACCGGAAGCTGGCTGATAGGACACTCCCCTCCTTCCTGTTCTTTATATATGCTCTGGCTTGGGGAGAAACAGAAGGATCAGCCGAGGGCCAGGAGAGGGACATATTAGTTTTAGGAGCACTCTTTTGTTGATTTCTGTATCTGATTGTAAAGATAATTAAATGCAGATGTTAACCTTTGAGAATCTTTTTGTCTGATTTCTGTATCAAATTGTGGACACGTCAGCCAAAGGGAATTATTGGCTTCATTTGGTGACCCTGACGTGATTTGATACAGAAAGAAGACGCAAGATGAGCTCAGTTATAGAGACTGGATTTGTGGGTTTGGAAAAATCTCTCTGCTCTTCAAAAAGGTCGCTTCTAAGGTAAGCGGATCACAGTTTTGAAAATCTGCACATTGTTTTAAATAGAAGAGAGAGAGATTTTGGCTCGACAGATTGCAGTGTGGACAAGACCGCCGTGATGGGCGTTCTATCGGACGCGATAGAACAATAGTCAGGTTTTTCGACGTTTTTGAACCTTGAGGGATGTTGGTCTCTCTCTAAAAAAAGAATATACAGGATGAGAGGTCCACAGGGTTTAGAAGTGCAAAAGAGGCACACCTTCGTGCAGAGAGGCACAAGCATATTAGTGAAAAAATAGGAATAGAATTAGAGAAATAGGGACAGATTTAGGGTCAGAAGTGATAGGATAATAAAAACTCCATATCCCCCGGGGGGCGGGAAAAAAAAAGGGTACAATTAATTTAAACAGGAAAAAAGCCAAGTATTTAAAATGTGGATTCTGATAATAATGATCTGATTAATGAGAAAAAAAGGGAGCCACTTGGCAGTAACTATGAGTTTTCATGTGAAGAAATGACAAAAGATCAGTCTGGGAGTTTTTCTCTTGTATTGTGATGTAATGTTTCAATAGTTACAGAGGTATTACGAAAAAAAAAGATCCGTCTGTACCTAGTGATGCATTGGTCATGTAAGCAAATTGTAATGTTTTCCATTACTGACGTATTTAAGGATAAAATGTAAAGTGTCGTTTGACGTGAGAAAAACTTTTACCACTGATTAAGACCATATCACGATAAAAACGAGGAAAATGTAGCAAAGAAGGGGTGTATTTCAATCATCCATGTGTTCCTTTGTTCGAGAAGCCCCTCCTTCCTCTCTCTCTCTCTCTCTCTCTCTCTCTCTCTCTCTCTCTCTCTCTCTCTCTCTCTCTCTCTCTTTAAAGTAGAGGAGCTTTATTATTAAAACTATTATTGTTATTTAAAGTTATAGACGCGGAGAAGTTTAGAATTATTGATTTTGACTGCATGATCTTGGTAATACGGATATTTAAAGCAGTGTTTTCAACCTCTGAACCGTGGCTCGTTAATCATTTAAGAACAATCACATGCACAGTTGAAACTGGTGCTAGAAAGAGAACTGCAGCTTTTAATGGACGCTGCATTTAGTACAAAATGGTTTGTTCAGACAATTAAAGTTTGAAAAATGATTTAAAGCATTTCTAAATTTTGGCTAAAGGTGATTTTTGGATCATTTCTGATAACACATTGACGCAACACTGTTCATTGGTTGAAAACAAGGATGTAGGGACATTTTAGGAAATCTTTTATGACATGTTTCTTTTCCAAATAGCTAAATTAGAAACAATTAGGACAATTATGTCTTTAATATAACTGTTGGCCGTTCATCTGAGATATGATTGGTGCAAGTACACACACATAAAACAATGGTCTTTTCTCCACATGAACGTGAAACAAAGGTGAAGTATTAAAGTTTGAAACTAATTTACATTTTTAAGGAATCCGAACTGGCTTTAAAAAAAAAAAAAAAGGGAAAAACATTTATTGCACGTGCATGAGTTTTAAGTAACAAGAGCTCATTAAAAATATAGGGGACACAGTCTGTGACAAGCCCGAGTACAGACCACGTGGTAAGCACTAAAAGTTTGAAATGGATCCTTTTAAGAAAAATCTCTTAAAGCTCTGCATGTTCTGCAGGCTCTGAAAGTTGCAACAATAGAAATAGCTCATGAGACAATTGTAATTGGACATGGAAAAATATAACAAAGTTAAAATTACAGGCCTCCTGTGTTGTCTATATGTTTGTGTGTGTTATATGTTTGTGTATGTTATATGTTTGTGTATGTTATATGTTTGTGCGTCATGTCAAGTACACTACGTTGACCTTAACAAACTCTGGACCAAAATACTAACTGGGGAGTCGGCCTGTGTGAGTGATGCGAGTGTGATGTGAGTGTGGAGTGAACGAGGAGTGCTGAACGGAGAATGGAATAACAAAAGTTTTCTGTAATGTTTTAATGTGATCATGGAATAATTATTTTTTGTCAACAGCATACGGTGTAAGTACTAGAGATTCAAAGATAACAAGCTTTATTGAACAGGTGTAAAAGTGAAAGTACTCTGAGAAAGTACTCTGAGATGAAATACCTTGCTGAAGGTACTGGGAGTCCCTCCCTCTGCTGTTTGTCCTGACAATGATTCGGTCCAACCGCAGTGAGCGGTCGTTGGTTGAAGGACAACTTTGGTTTGTAAACTCACATTTAGGGGAGTATAAAATTAGAAACATACATATTGTTAAGTCTGTATTTGGCTACAGCCTCTGCCCTGATGTCACACACCGTCTGTCAATGCAGTTATGTTTTGCCCAATTGGAAAAAGATTGACAGGCTGCACCATGCGAAGAGAGGGAAGTGGGCGTTTCTTGTGTTCTAATGTTTGTTTTTCAGATGAAAGATAAACTGCACCTGCTTCAGGGATGACAGTAGTATGGATCATAAGGAAATGAGCCTCTGCTTTGGCACCAAAGCCCACAATATGAATTGAGGACGATCCGGGAGGAACAACTGGAGAGGATTGGAACAGTAATCTACACACATATACAGATGCATGTTTTATACTTTGGACCACGACCAACAGAGGGGAGTATGGTAATGTTATTGTCATAGGTGGTCATGGTCCTTAACCTTCTAAATCATTAGAAAGAAGTGTAAAACATATATTTACAAGAAACAAATAAATAATAGAAAGGGCAGCCTAAAAAAGCAAAATGGGAAAATTATTAAGTAATTTTCGGAGTTGTCAAAATGAAATAAAATTCTATATTTGTCCCATAGGGGGTCATTCTAAATTTAGTGTTGTGCAAATTCAAAAGGAGAAATAATAGCGCTTATAACATCAAACAGATCTACTCTTTAAGATAATAGATCATACAATAATAGAATAGAATGAAATAGTCTCGAGCTATAATGTCATTGGATTCGAGGAGCTATAGGTTGAAAGGTCGCTAGGAAGAGGTGTCAGAATAAACAATAGTAATAATAGTTAGACTAGTGAATAATCAAAATAGTTCTATTGTGGAAATAAGTATCAATAAGGTCAAATTGTTCTAATAACTAAAGTAAAAAGGAATCAAATGGAGTCAGATTTTAGATGTTTCTGTTTTCCACATCTGTAGGAGCTAGTGCAGATGTGTTTATAGAGAGTAGTATTAAAATGCAGACACAGAACGACAGGCTTTAACACAATTTTAAATCTAAAAATAGCTCAAATATAACATTGCTCTTGACGCAGCCTCTGAGCTGCTCCATTGGAGAACAGGTTAAATGTTATTGTTTATTACAAATAGCTGATGTATTTACACATATTAAGTTTGGGACAACTCTTTAAACAGTTATAAGCAGCGGACAGAAGCCATGAATGTGCTTTTGTTTATTAAATAATTAAATGCATAGCCTTATAATCGTAGAGAACGTTTTAAAATAGTTAAAATCCCTTTCAGGCAACTTGATTTAGATTCATGTCTTTAATATTGGAGAACGACTGTGTTGTTTTTGGAATTGTCTGAAATACAATACATAGAATAGTGATTTGCAGAACAAGAACTAGCCAATGAAAAATCATCTATTGCCAATGCAATTGTTACAATCAGAACTCAAAAATTGGGAATATGCTTTGGCTCAAACTACAACCAAGATTTGGAGTCACAATAGAGTGTAAAATAGATAGATGCTTTCAAAAAATAGAGATTATTTTTAGACAGGGCTAATATCAAACGGTAAAAAGACCATTTCCTTCATATTATGTCCAAAAGTAGTTACTTCAAAAGTAGATAAAGTTCATGAGTGTAGCCTAGATTAATGTAGCTTAGATTAATGAGATAGATTAGAACCAACAGAGATTCAAAAACATTTAAAAGCATTTTGGTGAATTTGGGTATAGCACAAAAGTAGATCTTTAGGTAGTTTTGAGAATTTTAAGAGCTGTCGATTTGTCAGCAACAGATTAGAGAATCAAAATACCGTTGTATAGGGACTAACCCCAGAGAAACCTGCTAAAATAGATTAGCTCCTGTACGGATAATACCAATTTGATTAACCATGTACATTTATCCCAAACGGTTTGAGAGAAGGAAGTGACAGCACTTCCTGGTTCAACAAAATGTATTTGGAAAAATGAGCAAAGCCCCACGAAATGGCACAGAGCCACTGATAATGAAAGCAAACCACCAGTATAGATAGATTTATTAGATAAAAACATATGTTTAAGAATAGGGCTCAATAAAAGCAAAATAAGCAAACATATTTGTAAATAGATTAGAATAGTTTAAACTATAGTGAATAGTTTTAGTGCATACATTACAGACGAGGTTGAAGAAGAATCAGAATGACAGCAGTGGTCATCAAAGAGTTTAGTGAAGGAATGTTTCGAATGTGGTTGTGTGTTGTTTGTTTTCTCTGTATTAACTCTTCACAGATATCGAGCCGGAACTAAGCACAAGGATTGATGATAAACGACGATGTGGATTGTGACCTAATTTTTAATCAGGTCAAAAGAGGGAAACTGTTGTATTTATAAATACGTGACATTCTAAAACCATGTGTTTTATGACCTAGCTAACCTCTAAGTGGGAGGCCAGTCCTTCTTATTTTATTTTAGGTGTCTTCTTGTGCCAGCAACTGGACAACAGATTCTCCTGTTTGGATTTCACCCCCCTAGTCTTGGCCTGCTGACTTCTGCACTTTTCAACCTCACTCCATCAGGAGTCTGGCAGACGGAGGAAAAGGCTGGACCCTAGACCGGAAGCTGGCTGATAGGACACTCCCCTCCTTCCTGTTCTTTATATATGCTCTGGCTGGGGAGAAACAGAAGGATCAGCCGAGGGCCAGGAGAGGGACATATTAGTTTTAGGAGCACTCTTTTGTTGATTTCTGTATCTGATTGTAAAGATAATTAAATGCAGATGTTAACCTTTGAGAATCTTTTTGTCTGATTTCTGTATCAAATTGTGGACACGTCAGCCAAAGGGAATTATTGGCTTCATTAGATAAGATAAGAATTCCTTTATTTGTCCCACAGTGGGGAAATTTTGATGTTGCATCGCACATATAGGACAGTAGTAAGAGCACACAGGGAGCACACACAATATATACAAATAAGTAGTAGCTATGTTTCTTAGCTAACATAACTAGCTGTAGATGCTGAAAATGCTTCAATACCAGTCAAGAGATATATGTAGTAGTGCAGTTATATACTGTACAGTTAAATAGTGCAGGATAAAAAGTATATAAGTAAAGTGACATGAGGTAAAGTGACATTGTTCTGTGACATTCTGAAGTTGCAGTATTGCACATTGCACATGATTTAAGAATTTACTTAGTTACAGATGAATGAAATTTACAGGCTCAGCAGTTCTTATTGTACAGTCTGACAGCAGCAGGAAGGAAAGACCTACTGAACCTCTCCTTCACACAGCGAGGGTGAATTAGTCTGTCAATGATGTGGCGAAAAGGACTTCAGACCAGGACCCGAGACTGAGATCTGGTCTGGACCAACGTCGCCTGATGAAGCCACGCCGCTTCTGCACATTTTTAATTATACCATATGTGAATAATGTTGTCAGTTTTGAGCAGGGTCAGATAGACAGAGGTCATCGCAGAGCGCCTGGTTGACCTCTCTCACATAGTTTAGGGACAGTTACTTTAAGCTCAGCTCATAGGATTAGATAGGGTTAGTTATACGGAATTAATAGCTCCAAGAGTTTTGTATCAACATTTAATTGTAATTAAATGTTCTATTTTTAATTCTTGTATGCTTGGTCTTATTTCTGTATCAAATTCGAAGACGTCAAAGTCTATTTTTAGACCAGCCATTCCCAAACTCAGTAACACCGAGGCCCCCTTAAAAATCTGACGGGTCTGCGTGGCCCCCCCAAAATAATAACCAAGAAGACAACATTAAGAATAGGCTCTTCTGGTTATTTTATTTTGGGGAAATAGCCTCTGCTACAAACATTGTAATACAAAAATGATTACAGTGGATTATTCAAGTCAAATAATGAACACAAATATTTTAATATTACAAACAAAACATTATAAATTTAACATTAAATAATTATATATATATATATTTTTTTTTTTTATGACCTCCCGCGGCCCCCTTGCAGTACCCTTGCGGCCCACCAGGGGGCCGCGGACCCCACTTTGGGAGACACTGTTTTAGACAATAGTAGTTAGACATTTTTGAGGGTGCGCGGCAGGCTACGTAAGGGCCTCGCGATGATCTCAGTGGAGGCGGGCCCCGGCTCAAAAGTGGCCAAAATGATGTGCGCTGACATGCTTGCAATACCACCCCGGGCCGATGGGGGTGGACCCAGAATAACAATTAGCCAATGCTAACATATAGCATTAGCTGACCTCTCCAAAACGTCTTTACAGGATGGACCAAAAGTTGGCTCTTGGCCCAAAGCTCCGTTCCACGTGTCAATGCTGAGGGGAGTGAATTTTTTTGGACCACTCTGGTTTGGTCGCTGTAAATTTTTGAAGTCTCTGACGCATGCGCAGATGCGTTTTTTCCATACAATTTTCTTGTGGGCGGGACCACTCGCGGCCTTTTGGATTGCTCCAGTAGAGCAAATTTTTTGACCCATTAGTTTGAACGGCGGAGATAGGCGTGACTACGTCCGTTAATATATACTGTACATCAGTCGTATTAAACACATGAATTATTTACATGAAATATCACAATTTTAAAACTAATGATTACTCTAAAAACAATTGTTGTAACAGAGAAAGTTTGATACAAAAGCCACCTTTTTGGGTTTTCATAATTACATCCACAATTAAGACCGTTAGCATTAGGGAGCTCCAATGTTTTTGGAGAGAGAGTCGGAATGACAAGATAATATAAGATGTACTTTATTAATCTCAGAATTGTGCAAAAAGTAAGAAATGTGCAACATGTTAATGCAGGACATATTATGCACAAAAAAGTGGCAATTAGAAAGTGGCAATCAAGAAAGAAATGTCAATAGTAGTGTAGGTTTTTTATCAGTCTTAATGCAGTGACTTAAAGCGACTTGTTGAACAGTCTGACAGCAGCTAGGATAAAGGCCCTGCGGTAGCGCTCCTTCCTACACTGAGGGTGCCTCAGTCTTCCACTGAAGGAGCTCCTCAGCTCCTCTACAGTCCTGTGCAGTGGGAGGTGTTGTTCATGATGGAGGTGGCTTTGGCTAGCACCCTCCTGTCCCTTACCTCCTCCACAGAGTCCAGGGAGCAGCCCAGAGTGGAGCTGGCCCTCCTGACTAGCTTGTTCAGTCTGCTCCTGTCCCGCTCTGTGCTGCCCGGGGCCCAGCACACGGCACCGTAGTATATGGCAGAGGCTACCATTTGACTGAAATCGAATCCAAAGTTACCATACTATTAAACAATATGGTAGAAAATTCTAATCAAATAAAGTAAATTCATTTTTGTTACATCAGATTTTTTTACATGCAAGATGCATCTCAAAACAAGTCCAGGTCTGTGACTGGTGAGAAACAATGTTGGAACATGGAGAAAAGAGAGAAAGACGATTTAGAACAGGGGTGTCATTCATGCGGCCCGCGGGCCGGATCAGGCCCGCCAAGAGATTTGATACGGCCCGTGGCTCGTTTATGTAAAATGATAATGATTTTTTAAAAAAATAATCCGCTCAGCAGCGAGTCCAGTGCGTCTGTAGCTGGCTCCAGCAGAGCGGTGCTGAAGGAATAACATCTTAAAGTACAAGACTCTGCGATACGGCACTTTGAGCAGAGAATTGAGAAGACAGAAGATAAATGTGTCTGGCCCTGAAGACACAGCAGTCTATTTGTGCCCAGAGCAAGAGGTTCGTGCTTCTACTATAAAGACAAGCTAAAAACATAGCATTAGCATCGCAGCCGCACGGTGAAAGAGTTGTTAAAACTCTCATACAGACTGCAGTCATAGTCTGAGAAACCACTCGCTGTCACCAACATGTTGCCATTGATAAGAGACTGATGTTACTGATGTCACATATTAATTTGTGGTGTTACTGAAACTATCAGAGGAGTTTTGAGCGCTGGTGCTGGTGCTGCTGCTGGTTCTGCTGTTGTTGCTGGTGCTGTTGGACAGTGTGGACTGGTCCTACGCTGTCAGTCTGGTACCGACGGTAAAAGCAGGTGTAGTGACAAAGCTGCAAATGGAGGTGATGATTTTTGGACATTTAACTGTATTGTACACAGACCCACTGCTGCAGTCGTTAAGAATAGATCACGTTATTGAAGTTGTTTTGTTCATTTCAACTGAAACATGGTCAGTTTGATGCTTTCTCTCTGATGATAATGATGATATGCTGTGTTAAAGTGCTTTTTTCTATCTACCAACTTTACCTTTGTGATTTAAGGCTCATTACAGAGAAAACTCTGTAATGAGCCTTTAAACAAAGCTAACATACATTTATTAATATAAATATTGTGAAATGCCATTTACAATGTAATATTGTAAATACATTACATTATTTGCACTGTAAAAAACTCATTGTTACATTTAAGTTTGTAACAGATTTACAGTTCAAACTGAGCGAGTATTAAAGGACTCGCTCAGTTTCCTTTAAACACATGTGCACTTTTTGTGCACATGTGTTTATGTGCACAAAAAGTTTTTTGGTATTTTTGTAGAGCATCTTCTGGTCCGGCCCACTTGAGATCCAATTAGGTTGTATTTGGCCCCCGGACCAGAATGAGTTTGACACCCCTGATTTAGAAGGATATTTCTGCTTCAAGGCTCCAGGATGTGAGAATGATCACTGTGGCACTTGGCCTGGACTTGGGAGCAGTCAGACCAGGGAAGGTCAGTGTCCCTCTCTCCGGTCCCCCTCTCTGGTCCCTCACTCTGGTCCTCATACAGTCTGGCCACTTTCTGGTCCATTTCAGATCTCTCTGGTCTCACATATATGTTATTTTCTGGTCCCACATATATGTATCTCATCTGTGTCCTCACGTCCCGTTCTGTGCAGCGATGACAGTGGCACAAATAAAGGTTATTTCTTATTTCTTTATTGATGTTATTTACAACAGAGACAACAGAACTCACAGTAAAAACCACTCTAGGTTTCCATGGTAACAGCCTTCTATGGTGATGTTCAAGACCATTCGCGGTTTCCATGGTAACGGCCATCTAAGCTTTGTGACATCACATTTTATTCCAAATATGAAACAGCTTAGGCTGGAGCAGGACGGGTCAGAGCAGCAGAGGTGGAGCAGGACATTAGTTCATGTAGGTCTGGGTCTGTCAAATCAGACATGGAGTAACTGACTCCGAAACACACACAAAGATGAGTTTGGACGATAACATGGCCCACCAACACCCGTGTGCCTGTTGTGCGCTCCTGGTAGACTGCAAAGTCAAAAACCAGGAGTTGCAGGCCTTCATTGCTAAGCGAGAATGGGGGATGGAGCAGGACCTCACCTGGTTTAGGGAACAGTACAGGGATTCCTTTAAGCGAAACCGTCTCAAAGAGATAGAAGAGCTAAAGGCTACAGCTGCGAGCCAGAAGGCCAATCTGACCAGTCAGATTGAAGACCTGAAGAAGGATCTGAAAGAGAAGACTTGTCAGTTGAATGAAGCGCAAAAACAGCTAAAGCTCGCTCAAGACGACAACGTCTGTGCCAAGTTGCGCAGAGATCTGAGGATGGCCGAGGTCAGAGAGAAGGACTCAACCCAAGCCAGAATATCCGACTCAACCCAAGCCAGAATATCTGAGCACCGAGGGTTTGAAGAGCAGCTTAGAAGAGCTCAAGAAGACCTGACAGCTAAAGACGAAGAGATCCTGGCTCTCCATAAAGCCAAGAATGAGTTCCTGTGTCGGCTGACAGATGAAGGTGAGGGTCCCGTTCATGCCAAACCAACCAAGATTAAGGATCTTTGTCCCATGGAGCACACACAGGTGGAAGGACATGAGGCCGAACTGACCTGTGTCATAGGATTGGCCCGAAAGCAAGAGACGCGTTTGAACGCCGCCCAGAGAAGTGTGGAACAAGAGCTCAGACAGAAACAGCTCCAGTTAGAAGTAAGAGATCTTCAGCTCCAGACTCTGACAGAGGCCAACGAGTTCATGATGCAGAACGTCACACAATTGACTGAAGATGTGACTCGTCTTCATCGGGAGATGCAACAGTTTGTGAAGGAGCCCACAACGTCTGAATGTGGAACAGAGTCACGGCCGCAGACGGTGGAACAGTCACATAGAGAGACTATACCTGAGGTAGAGGTGAGTGCGCAGGACCTGTGTGAGCAGAGGCGGCTGACTGCAGACTCCTCACAAGCGACGACAAACGTGAGGATGCCGTTCCAGGTGATTGAAGAGGAGAAGCAGCGCCGTAAAGAGAAATCCATTTGCAACGTCTTGTGTTGCTTCCGCCAGTCACATTTAGAGACTATGTCTGAGGAGGAGGCGAGTGCACAGAACCTGCGTAAGAAGAAGGGGCAGCTCATAAGGACAGGCGCTTTTAAACAGGCGAAGACTGCAGACTCCTCACAAAAGACGACAGACGTGAGGATGCCGTTCCAGGTGACTGAAGAGAAGAAGCAACGCAAAGGCTTGGGTTGCTTCAGTTGGATATGGAGAAGGAAGTAAGGCGTTTACTTCCGACAGGAGGGTTGTGGCGGCTGCATGGTTAGCAACCATGAGTCTGCTAACCATGCAGACTCATGGTTAGCATGAGTCTGCATGGGTGGGAGGTTATTGTGGCTGTGTTTATTCTGAGCTAAAATAAGACGTTTTTGAATTTAAGGACCACTTAAATTCAAAAACGCAAGGAGTCTTAACATTACTAACTCAGAATAAACACAACCACAATCAGAATCACTCTACACTTTAGTGCACACACTAAAGTATAGAGTGATTCTGATTGTGCACACTTCCAAGTGCACTCGGACCTCCCATCCGAGGCCCAGTGTGGCAAGGCACAGTACGACGAGGCCCAGTACGGCGGGGCCCAGTACCAGCGAGGCCCAGTGCCACGAGGCCCAGTACGGTTGAGGCCCAGTGCGAGCGAGGCCCAGTGCGGCGAGGCCCAATACAGCAAGTTCCTGCAGCACGGTCACTCCCTCAATGATGACTCCCACATCCTCTGGAGTGTCGTCATTGGACAAGTTCGCATAAATGCCAATCACAGTCTTTGACCTCTGCTCCTGGGCATCACAGGAATCAACATTCTAAACAAGGACCCAAAAATAAAATCATGATGTAATAAATTCCATTTCCAATAAGTTAAACGTATTCATTTTTCAATAGATATCAAGTAAGCTTATCAATGTCCCTTAATATTGTCAAAGAACTTTCGCAGTCAACTGGTCAAATTGTGGCATTACTTCTGCTGTACATTAAAACAACCGATTAATGGTTTAAAGTTCATATAAGTACTAAAATGTGACATTTTCTTAAGTACCACCTAAGATAATATCACATTTCCAGAGTGCCACCCGACTTAACCTGGGTCTAATCCTGAAATTAGGGGAAAAGCATTCCCCTATCATACAGAAAGGAAGACTATAACCTACAAATATCCTAACAAGCAGTCTTTGTTCTGGAATCAATCATAAGCTTTCTCAAAGAACTCTGATCAAGTCAATCTTAATGAGGTTAAAAAAAAAGAAGTTCCTCTGGCCTGGTTTTTGTGTGTGTGCCAGCCTATTTCAGAACAGGTACTCCCAGCAGTTTCTGATGATTTGTATTAATTTTTCAAGACCCACAGAATATTGTGTACTTCTGACTATCTGAAATCCAAACCAACCAGATTCTGAAAGAATGCACTGTCTACTTTCATCAGCAAAAATATTTTTTTTCTAGCTTGTTTCGTTCCCCTGTAATCCCCAGTCGAGTAGAGGGAAGTTTTAAAAAGCTTTAAAAAGCTGAGAAAAAAAGAGGCACAACTGCCTCTTTTTTTCAAAACATCCAGAGGCAGCGCTGGTGCCACCTGCTGGCTCGATAAAATATGCTCTTAACCTAATCTCCATACATATTAGAAACAATAAACATCTGGGAACAGGAAAATAGCGGAAACAGCATTTGACGCATTAATATGTCAATGGCACACAACGAGTTAAAGAAAAAGCAAAAAAAAAGACGCATATATATTCAGTTTGAACTTACCACATATTCTTTTATGAGGTTGGTTGGGTCTTCATTTAGATCAGGGGTGTCAAACTCATTCTGGTCCGGGGGCCAAAAACAACCTAATTGGATCTCAAGTGGGCCGGACCAGAAGATGCTCTACAAAAATACCAAAAAACTTTTTGTTCACATAAACACATGTGCACAAAAAGTGCACATGTGTTTAAAGGAAACTGAGCGAGTCCTTTAATACTCGCTCAGTTTGAACTGTAAATCTGTTACAAACTTAAATGTAACAATGAGTTTTTTACAGTGCAAATAATGTAATGTATTTACAATATTACATTGTAAATGGCATTTCACAATATTTGTATTAATAAATGTATGTTAGCTTTGTTTAAAGGCTCATTACAGAGTTTTCTCTGTAATGAGCCTTAAATCACAAAGGTAAAGTTGGTAGATAGAAAAAAGCACTTTAACACAGCACATCATCATTATCATCAGAGAGAAAGCATCAAACTGACCATGTTTCAGTTGAAATGAACAAAACAACTTCAATAACGTGATCCATTCTTAACGACTGCAGCAGTGGGTCTGTGTACAATACAGTTAAATGTCCAAAAATCATCACCTCCATTTGCAGCTTTGTCACTACACCTGCTTTTACCGTCGGTACCAGACTGACAGCGTAGGACCAGTCCACACTGTCCAACAGCACCAGCAACAACAGCAGAACCAGCAGCAGCACCAGCACCAGCGCTCAAAACTCCTCTGATAGTTTCAGTAACACCACAAATTAATATGTGACATCAGTAACATCAGTCTCTTATCAATGGCAACATGTTGGTGACAGCGAGTGGTTTCTCAGACTATGACTGCAGTCTGTATGAGAGTTTTAACAACTCTTTCACCGTGCGGCTGCGATGCTAATGCTATGTTTTTAGCTTGTCTTTATAGTAGAAGCACGAACCTCTTGCTCTGGGCACAAACAGACTGCTGTGTCTTCAGGGCCAGACATATTTATCTTCTGTCTTCTCAATTCTCTGCTCAAAGTGCCGTATCGCAGAGTCTTGTACTTTAAGATGTTATTCCTTCAGCACCGCTCTGCTGGAGCCAGCTACAGACGCACTGGACTCACTGCTGAGCGGATTCTTTTTTTAAAAAATCATTATCATTTTACATAAACGAGCCACGGGCCGTATCAAATCTCTTGGTGGGCCTGATCCGGCCCGCGGGCCGCATGAATGACACCCCTGATTTAGATACACAGCAAGGGCCTTCAGGGTAACACATCTCCTGGTGTCTGTGAGGTAGTGTAGCAAGAGTGGGTCAAAGTGGCAGAAGAACAAAACAAAGGCTCCAAAACTTGTAACAAAAAGGGTGGATTTATTTACAGTGCTCAAATATACATGTTCTCTCTCCAAAACCAACATGGAAAGTGCCTCTCCTCTCTCTCCCGAACAGCCAGCACGATCGCATCACCAATCTGCTCCTTGGTCTTGTCTCTCGGAGTCATCCACTTCTCATAGAGATCCTTCATCCGGCACTGCAGCTCCTTGGGCGTCTCATCTTCCTTAACGACCGTAGATCGGAACCGCATCCTGTAGGTCTCTGGACTGATTTCGAACTTCTCCAAAACAGCTCTTTTCACCAATACATAGTCCATAGTTTCAGAAATATCCATAGCCACATACGCTGCTCGTGCCTTTCCATTGAGAAGTGGGGCCAGGTGCAAAGCCCAGTCTTCATGTGGCCACTGGCAAGCTGTGGCGATTCTCTCAAAAGTAGTCAAATAGTGTTCAATATCCTCATCTTCCTGGTATGGCTGCATTTTAGGCCCTTTCCAACTGGGAATCCTCACCATAGCTGGAACATTGGGGCTTTCTGCTTGAGCTGCAGGTGCTGCACCGACCACCACTGGAGGAGTATCTGGACGCTCAGCTTTAACCTCCTGCTGAAGCTGGTCCACCCGGCGCTCCATGGACTGCCACCGGTTCTCCTGCTGTAGCTTTTCCTGCTCCCATCTTGAATCATGCTCAGTTTGCCTCCTCACCAAGCCCTGGAGCAGGTTTGCTATGTCCGCCATACTTGGAGTTTGTGGATCATCACAGAGGGCCTCCGCTCCTCCATATCCATTTTCCTCTCCATCTGCAAGGCTACTCACTTGAGGCTTACGCTTTGGAGCCATCTTCAAAAACTGGAAGCACCACTGCCACCATTTGTGAGGTAGTGTAGCAAGAGTGGGTCAAAGTGGCAGAAGAACAAAACAAAGGCTCCAAAACTGGTGCGGCTACTCCCAGAGTCTAACAGAGCCACATGTGGTTTGTCATCAATGATAACACAGACAGTTCTTTCATTACCATTAAGTGTAGACACATCTCGCACAATCTTGGATTGTGGGGCAAAACACATGTACGTCTTACTGACATGCTGGCCTGGACACTCAGATCTAACATGACCTGCTTGACCACATGAGTGACATACCACAGGTCCCTTGTGCTTAAACTCTCTAAACCTAGGGTTAGGCTCTGAATACCGAGGTATAGGGGCTTTTGGTCTAAACCCACTCGCACCCACAGGTTTACTCACTACAGGTGACTGAGGAGAAGCACTGGCTCTAGTCGATAAAGAACTCTTGAAAGAGCGGCGCGCTGACAAGAATGCTTCGGCCAACTCTGCAGCTTCCCTTGACGATGAAGGGTTGCGCTCCTTGATCCAGGTTCGTAGATCCGAGTTAAGCACTCTCAGGAACTGCTCCCTATCATCCACAAACAGATGGTCTTGTGGAGCGATTCAACAAAACACTTAAGTCCATGTTGAGAAAGTTTGTGTCTGACTCAGGGGGTGATTGGGACCAATGGCTGCCCTTTGTGTTATTTGCATATAGGGAGGTGCCACAGGCCTCTACAGGTTTTTCCCCCTTTCAGTTGCTCTATGGACATGTGGTTCGTGGACCTCTGGATGTACTGAAAGACGCTTGGGAAGCCCCAAATCCTGAGGTACCATGTAGTGTTTTGGCCTATGTTTTGAAAATGAGAGACAAATTGGAAGAGTTTCAGCAGTTGGCTAATTCTCATTTGTCCCAAGCTCAGCAAAAACAGAAGCTGAACTATGACAAGGCAGCTCACAGACGTTCCTTTCAGGTGGGACAAAAAGTTCTGCTTCTGCTGCCTACCTCAGAAAGTGGACTTTTGGCAAAATGGCAGGGTCCTTTTGAAATTTCCCAGAAAGTGGGCCCTGTAACATACGAACTATACATGCCAAACAGGAGGAAGAAACGTCAGGTATTTCATGTCAATCTTTTAAAAGCATGGACCGAGCGAGCATCGTCGATTCAACTGTGGGCTCGGTCTGTTACGGAAGAGGAAGAGTGTCCGGAGCTTTTCTTCCCCTCGTCGAAAGGAGACCAGCTGCTCCCAGATCTCTGTCACCTCTTGCCAGACCAGCAGGAGGAGCTACACCAAATCATGGATCCGGCTCTGTTCAGCACTACGCCCGGCTTCACTGATCTGATCCGGCATGACATCAGGCTTCGTGACCCCAACCAGCAACCCATCAGAGACTCAACGTCCAGGATTCCAGCTAAGCTGTTGCCTGCGGTGAAACAGGAGGTGGAAGACATGCTTTCCATGGGAGTTATTGAACCTTCAAAGAGTGAGTGGTGTAGTCCTGTTGTTTTAGTCCCTAAGAAGGATGACCCCAGACAAAGATTCTGTGTTAATTTTTCAAAGCTAAATGCAGTTTCTGCCTTTGATGCATATCCAATGCCTAGAGTAGAGGACTTGATTGAGCGTCTGGGCAATGCTAAATTTCTCACTACTCTTGATTTATGCAAAGGCTATTGGCAAGTGCCATTATCTGAGACTTGTAAAGACTTAACTGCCTTTAGAGTCCCAAGTGGGCTGTATCATTTCAGGACTATGCCTTTTGGACTTCACGGGGCGCCGGCGACGTTTCAACGGCTGGTAGATGAGGTTCTCAGGGATGCAGACGATTAACATTGATGATATTGTGATATTTAGTGAATGTTGGGAAGATCACGTTGAGCACGTGAGAGATGTGTTTTGCAGGATTCAAAGAGCTGGACTGGTGATGAATGCCCAAAAGTGCCACATTGCTAAGACTGAAGTGGAGTATTTGGGGTACATCATTGGGGGTGGAGTCATACGTCCTCAGGTTGGTAAAGTTGAGGCACTACTGGCCTACCCACCTCCGACAACCAAGCGGCGGATTAAATCATTCTTAGGTTTGGCTGGCTGGTATCGACGCTTTATACCAGGTTTCTCCACAAGGTCAGCTGTTCTCAGTGATTTGACTAGGCTATCCAGCCCTAACAAGGTTAAATGGACTCCTGAATGTGAGGCCGCATTTAGAGACATTAAGGACTGTTTGTGTAAAGAACCTGTACTGCAATGTCCAGATTTTTCTCGCCCTTTTGTAGTGCAAACAGACGCATCTGGAGTTGGACTTGGAGCAGTGTTGCTGCAGGGTGAGGGTGAGGACCAAAGACCGGTTCAATACATAAGTCGCAAGCTCTTTCCCAGAGAGACAAGGTATTCCACTGTTGAGAAGGAAGCCTTAGCAGTGAAGTGGGCCTTGGACACTTTGAAATATTATTTAATGGGGGATCAATTCATCCTTGAGACGGACCATCGAGCTTTGCAGTGGATGAACAAAATGAAGGACAGTAATGCTAGGATTACCCGTTGGTATTTGTCTTTGCAACCTTTTTGTTTCAGGATCCGATACAGGCCTGGAAATAAGAATGTGGTTGCTGATTTCCTGTCTCGTTCATATGAGGTCTAATTTTTGTAAGGGAGGGGGAGTGTGACGAAGTGAGTCTTACAACTCCACTTGTCCCTTAGTACACCCTTGGTTCCACACACACACAGGTTCTGTCAAATACACTCTCATATCCCGGGCCTTGTTTGTGTAAGTTTGTCAGTTCCACATACTCACTCATTCACATACATACATTCCATTTGCAACAGTTGGCTTTGTTAAAAACACCAAACACTATAGTAAGGTTTAAACATGTTTATTCATTTGTTTAGAGGGAGCTCTGCTTCTAACTTACCTGCTCCATGCGGCATCCGATTAAAGGGGAAGGCCGCAGAGCATTTCCTGGTTTTAACCCTTTGGAGTGAGCCCTTTGTCTAGCTCCACCCATTAAAAGGAGGGGTTTGATAATTAACCTGGTTTAGGGGTTTAATGTTGATTGGCATCATTGTTGTTTAACTGTGTGCATGCTTTGTTGCTGTCTGTGCAGTAATTGCTGCTTGTTTGTTTCCAGATGCATATTACTGTATATAAAAGCATATTCCAGCCGAGTGGGAGGAGCCAGTCAATTTAGGCCACGTATAAATGCCAGGTGTGCTGGCTGTTCGGGAGGGAGAAAGGAGAGGCACTTTCCATGTTGGTTTTGGAGAGAGAACATGTATATTTGGGAGCACTGTAAATAAATCCACCCTTTTTGTTACAAGTTTTGGAGCCTTTGTTTTGTTCTTCTGCCACTTTGACCCACTCTTGCTACACTACCTCACAGTGTCAATGGAGTCTCCCTGAACAGGGGAAAATAGTTTATGTAGAGTTAAAATATTTTATGACAATGTAATTGCATGATAAAATAAACCAACTAAAAGAATAATTACAACTTAAATTTACACATCCTTCTATTTTAGAGTAGCATTTTCTGACACACAGCCCAGAACCTTATTGGCCAGATATTTTAATGTTGGCCCAACGTTATCAACTTTAAAAGACTAAAGACTGAAGACGCCTTACTCTGCCCACATGGAAATGTGAAAATTCTCTAAAAAAGGGCGATGCTTGGAGGACCAAGGGACAATGGGGGGCTTTTTTATCTGACAAGCGTGTATGGACATTTTTTTAAGACGTGTTTAATATTCTTTGTGTTGAACCTAAGCCACAGAATTATATAACAATAATAATAATATTATAAACTAATAGATGTCGCCAGAATATTCCCAACTCGCTACTGGGAATGTGTGAGACTTTGATGCTGGAGTGGAAAGCATCAAAGAAAGCAGCTAGACATCCGTCGTTCTGCGCCTGTACTGCACAGTTTATAAGTTATATATAAGTTAGATATGCAACAGAACTCTAGTCCACAGGCTCCGCGTATATCAGGCTCTGCCATGAGCCCAAACTCTTTTCCTTCGGTTCCTTCAAAGCGTGAAGCAGTCTGCTCCATAGTGTCTCGTCCATGTTCCTGCAGCCGCTCCGTGCTGCCCAGAAAGTAATCACACACGGACCAATCACAGCGGAGCTTCTCTGCGGCGCGGCTTGCAAAGTGATCATCATTTATTAAATTGTGAAATTATATATGTAATCATGAAATTGTATAGTTTTATATCAAAAGTCTCTGAGGTCAAATGAGTTTGTGCTGGACACAGACTGTCACAAGACAGAAACAAAAATGTCAAGAGTTTAAATTGATGACAGTAGACAAAATAGGGAACATTTGCTTCCTGTTTCTCCAAAATGTTTTTCAGAAAAGTGATAAGATAAGATAAGAATTCCTTTATTTGTCCCACAGTGGGGAAATTTTGATGTTGCATCGCACATATAGGACAGTAGTAAGAGCACACAGGGAGCACACACAATATATACAAATAAGTAGTAGCTATGTTTCTTAGCTAACATAACTAGCTGTAGATGCTGAAAATGCTTCAATACCAGTCAAGAGATATATGTAGTAGTGCAGTTATATACTGTACAGTTAAATAGTGCAGGATAAAAAGTATATAAGTAAAGTGACATTGTTCTGTGACATTCTGAAGTTGCAGTATTGCACATTGCACATGATTTAAGAATTTACTTAGTTACAGATGAATGAAATTTACAGGCTCAGCAGTTCTTATTGTACAGTCTGACAGCAGCAGGAAGGAAAGACCTACGGAACCTCTCCTTCACACAGCGAGGGTGAATTAGTCTGTCAATGATGTGGCGAAAAGGACTTCAGACCAGGACCCGAGACTGAGATCTGGTCTGGACCGACGTCGCCTGATGAAGCCACGCCGCTTCTGCACATTTTTAATTATACCATATGTGAATAATGTTGTCAGTTTTGAGCAGGGTCAGATAGACAGAGGTCATCGCAGAGCGCCTGGTTGACCTCTCTCACATAGTTTAGGGACAGTTACTTTAAGCTCAGCTCATAGGATTAGATAGGGTTAGTTTTACGGAATTAATAGCTCCAAGAGTTTTGTATCAACATTTAATTGTAATTAAATGTTCTATTTTTAATTCTTGTATGCTTGGTCTTATTTCTGTATCAAATTCGAAGACGTCAAAGTCTATTTTTCGACAATAGTAGTTAGACATTTTTGAGGGTGCGCGGCAGGCTACGTAAGGGCCTCGCGATGATCTCAGTGGGGGCGGGCCCCGGCTCAAAAGTGGCCAAAATGATGTGCGCTGACATGCTTGCAATACCACCCCGGGCCGATGGGGGTGGACCCAGAATAAGAATTAGCCAATGCTAACATATAGCATTAGCTGACCTCTCCAAAACGTCTTTACAGGATGGACCAAAAGTTGGCTCTTGGCCCAAAGCTCCGTTCCACATGTGTGTCAATGCTGAGGGGAGTGAATTTTTTTGGACCACTCTGGTTTAGTCGCTGTAAATTTTTGAAGTCTCTCGTTCAAATGAATGGAGCTCTCGCCGGCTGACGCATGCGCAGATGCGTTTTTTCCATACAATTTTCTTGTGGGCGGGACCACTCGCGGCCTTTTGGATTGCTCCAGTAGAGCAAATTTTTTGACCCATTAGTTTGAACGGCGGAGATAGGCGTGACTACGTCCGTTAATATATACTGTACATCAGTCGTATTAAACACATGAATTATTTACATGAAATATCACAATTTTAAAACTAATGATTACTCTAAAAACAATTGTTGTAACAGAGAAAGTTTGATACAAAAGCCTTTTTGGGTTTTCATAATTGCTTCCACAATTAAGACCGTTAGCATTAGGGAGCTCCAATGTTTTTGGAGAGAGAGTCGGAATGACAAGATAATATAAGATGTACTTTATTAATCTCAGAATTGTGCAAAAAGTAAGAAATGTGCAACATGTTAATGCAGGACATATTATGCACAAAAAAGTGGCAATTAGAAAGTGGCAATCAAGAAAGAAATGTCAATAGTAGTGTAGGTTTTTTATCAGTCTTAATGCAGTGACTTAAAGCGACTTGTTGAACAGTCTGACAGCAGCTAGGATAAAGGGCCCTGCGGTAGCGCTCCTTCCTACACTGAGGGTGCCTCAGTCTTCCACTGAAGGAGCTCCTCAGCTCCTCTACAGTCCTGTGCAGTGGGAGGTGTTCATGATGGAGGTGGCTTTGGCTAGCACCCTCCTGTCCCTTACCTCCTCCACAGAGTCCAGGGAGCAGCCCAGAGTGGAGCTGGCCCTCCTGACTAGCTTGTTCAGTCTGCTCCTGTCCCGCTCTGTGCTGCCCGGGGCCCAGCACACGGCACCGTAGTATATGGCAGAGGCTACCATTTGACTGAAATCGAATCCAAAGTTACCATACTATTAAACAATATGGTAGAAAATTCTAATCAAATAAAGTAAATTCATTTTTGTTACATCAGATTTTTTTAAATGCAAGATGCATCTCAAAACAAGTCCAGGTCTGTGACTGGTGAGAAACAATGTTGGAACATGGAGAAAAGAGAGAAAGACGATTTAGAAGGATATTTCTGCTTCAAGGCTCTAGGATGTGAGAATGATCACTGTGGCACTTGGCCTGGACTTGGGAGCAGTCAGACCAGGGAAGGTCAGTGTCCCTCTCTCCGGTCCCCCTCTCTGGTCCCTCACTCTGGTCCTCATACAGTCTGGCCACTTTCTGGTCCATTTCAGATCTCTCTGGTCTCACATATATGTTATTTTCTGGTCCCACATATATGTATCTCATCTGTGTCCTCACGTCCCGTTCTGTGCAGCGATGACAGTGGCACAAATAAAGGTTATTTCTTATTTCTTTATTGATGTTATTTACAACAGAGACAACAGAACTCACAGTAAAAACCACTCTAGGTTTCCATGGTAACAGCCTTCTATGGTGATGTTCAAGACCATTCGCGGTTTCCATGGTAACGGCCATCTAAGCTTTGTGACATCACATTCTATTCCAAATATGAAACAGCTTAGGCTGGAGCAGGACGGGTCAGAGCAGCAGAGGTGGAGCAGGACATTAGTTCATGTAGGTCTGGGTCTGTCAAGTCAGACATGGAGTAACTGACTCCGAAACACACACAAAGATGAGTTTGGACGATAACATGGCCCACCAACACCCGTGTGCCTGTTGTGCGCTCCTGGTAGACTGCAAAGTCAAAAACCAGGAGTTGCAGGCCTTCATTGCTAAGCGAGAATGGGGGATGGAGCAGGACCTCACCTGGTTTAGGGAACAGTACAGGGATTCCTTTAAGCGAAACCGTTCTCAAAGAGATAGAAGAGCTAAAGGCTACAGCTGCGAGCCAGAAGGCCAATCTGACCAGTCAGATTGAAGACCTGAAGAAGGATCTGAAAGAGAAGACTTGTCAGTTGAATGAAGCGCAAAAACAGCTAAAGCTCGCTCAAGACGACAACGTCTGTGCCAAGCTGCGCAGAGATCTGAGGATGGCCGAGGTCAGAGAGAAGGACTCAACCCAAGCCAGAATATCCGACTCAACCCAAGCCAGAATATCTGAGCACCGAGGGTTTGAAGAGCAGCTTAGAAGAGCTCAAGAAGACCTGACAGCTAAAGACGAAGAGATCCTGGCTCTCCATAAAGCCAAGAATGAGTTCCTGTGTCGGCTGACAGATGAAGGTGAGGGTCCCGTTCATGCCAAACCAACCAAGATTAAGGATCTTTGTCCCATGGAGCACACACAGGTGGAAGGACATGAGGCCAAACTGACCTGTGTCATAGGATTGGCCCGAAAGCAAGAGGCGCGTTTGAACGCCGCCCAGAGAAGTGTGGAACAAGAGCTCAGACAGAAACAGCTCCAGTTAGAAGTAAGAGATCTTCAGCTCCAGACTCTGACAGAGGCCAACGAGTTCATGATGCAGAACGTCACACAATTGACTGAAGATGTGACTCGTCTTCATCGGGAGATGCAACAGTTTGTGAAGGAGCCCACAACGTCTGAATGTGGAACAGAGTCACGGCCGCAGACGGTGGAACAGTCACATAGAGAGACTATACCTGAGGTAGAGGTGAGTGCGCAGGACCTGTGTGAGCAGAGGCGGCTGACTGCAGACTCCTCACAAGCGACGACAAACGTGAGGATGCCGTTCCAGGTGATTGAAGAGGAGAAGCAGCGCCGTAAAGAGAAATCCATTTGCAACGTCTTGTGTTGCTTCCGCCAGTCACATTTAGAGACTATGTCTGAGGAGGAGGTGAGTGCACAGAACCTGCGTAAGAAGAAGGGGCAGCTCATAAGGACAGGCGCTTTTAAACAGGCGAAGACTGCAGACTCCTCACAAAAGACGACAGACGTGAGGATGCCGTTCCAGGTGACTGAAGAGAAGAAGCAACGCAAAGGCTTGGGTTGCTTCAGTTGGATATGGAGAAGGAAGTAAGGCGTTTACTTCCGACAGGAGGGTTGTGGCGGCTGCATGGTTAGCAACCATGAGTCTGCTAACCATGCAGACTCATGGTTAGCATGAGTCTGCATGGGTGGGAGGTTATTGTGGCTGTGTTTATTCTGAGCTAAAATAAGACGTTTTTGAATTTAAGGACAACTTAAATTCAAAAACGCAAGGAGTCTTAACATTACTAACTCAGAATAAACACAACCACAATCAGAATCACTCTACACTTTAGTGCACACACTAAAGTATAGAGTGATTCTGATTGTGCACACTTCCAAGTGCACTCGGACCTCCCATCCGAGGCCCAGTGTGGCAAGGCACAGTACGACGAGGCCCAGTACGGCGGGGCCCAGTACCAGCGAGGCCCAGTGCCACGAGGCCCAGTACGGTTGAGGCCCAGTGCGAGCGAGGCCCAGTGCGGTGAGGCCCAATACAGCAAGTTCCTGCAGCACGGTCACTCCCTCAATGATGACTCCCACATCCTCTGGAGTGTCGTCATTGGACAAGTTCGCATAAATGCCAATCACAGTCTTTGACCTCTGCTCCTGGGCATCACAGGAATCAACATTCTAAACAAGGACCCAAAAATAAAATCATGATGTAATAAATTCCATTTCCAATAAGTTAAACGTATTCATTTTTCAATAGATATCAAGTAAGCTTATCAATGTCCCTTAATATTGTCAAAGAACTTTCGCAGTCAACTGGTCAAATTGTGGCATTACTTCTGCTGTACATTAAAACAACCGATTAATGGTTTAAAGTTCATATAAGTACTAAAATGTGACATTTTCTTAAGTACCACCTAAGATAATATCACATTTCCAGAGTGCCACCCGACTTAACCTGGGTCTAATCCTGAAATTAGGGGAAAAGCATTCCCCTATCATACAGAAAGGAAGACTATAACCTACAAATATCCTAACAAGCAGTCTTTGTTCTGGAATCAATCATAAGCTTTCTCAAAGAACTCTGATCAAGTCGATCTTAATGAGGTTAAAAAAAAAGAAGTTCCTCTGGCCTGGTTTTTGTGTGTGTGTGCCAGCCTATATCAGAACAGGTACTCCCAGCAGTTTCTGATGATTTGTATTAATTTTTCAAGACCCACAGAATATTGTGTACTTCTGACTATCTGAAATCCAAACCAACCAGATTCTGAAAGAATGCACTGTCTACTTTCATCAGCAAAAATATTTTTTTTCTAGCTTGTTTCGTTCCCTTGTAATCCCCAGTCGAGTAGAGGGAAGTTTTAAAAAGCTTTAAAAAGCTGAGAAAAAAAGAGGCACAACTGCCTCTTTTTTTCAAAACATTCAGAGGCAGCGCTGGTGCCACCTGCTGGCTCGATAAAATATGCTCTTAACCTAATCTCCATACATATTAGAAACAATAAACATCTGGGAACAGGAAAATAGCGGAAACAGCATTTGACGCATTAATATGTCAATGGCACACAACGAGTTAAAGAAAAAGCAAATATCAAGAGAAAAAAAATAAAAAGACGCATATATATTCAGTTTGAACTTACCACATATTCTTTTATGAGGTTGGTTGGGTCTTCATTTAGATCAGGGGTGTCAAACTCATTCTGGTCCGGGGGCCAAATACAACCTAATTGGATCTCAAGTGGGCCGGACCAGAAGATGCTCTACAAAAATACCAAAAAACTTTTTGTGCACATAAACACATGTGCACAAAAAGTGCACATGTGTTTAAAGGAAACTGAGCGAGTCCTTTAATACTCGCTCAGTTTGAACTGTAAATCTGTTACAAACTTAAATGTAACAATGAGTTTTTTACAGTGCAAATAATGTAATGTATTTACAATATTACATTGTAAATGGCATTTCACAATATTTATATTAATAAATGTATGTTAGCTTTGTTTAAAGGCTCATTACAGAGTTTTCTCTGTAATGAGCATTAAATCACAAAGGTAAAGTTGGTAGATAGAAAAAAGCACTTTAACACAGCACATCATCATTATCATCAGAGAGAAAGCATCAAACTGACCATGTTTCAGTTGAAATGAACAAAACAACTTCAATAACGTGATCTATTCTTAACGACTGCAGCAGTGGGTCTGTGTACAATACAGTTAAATGTCCAAAAATCATCACCTCCATTTGCAGCTTTGTCACTACACCTGCTTTTACCGTCGGTACCAGGCTGACAGCGTAGGACCAGTCCACACTGTCCAACAGCACCAGCAACAACAGCAGAACCAGCAGCAGCACCAGCACCAGCGCTCAAAACTCCTCTGATAGTTTCAGTAACACCACAAATTAATATGTGACATCAGTAACATCAGTCTCTTATCAATGGCAACATGTTGGTGACAGCGAGTGGTTTCTCAGACTATGACTGCAGTCTGTATGAGAGTTTTAACAACTCTTTCACCGTGCGGCTGCGATGCTAATGCTATGTTTTTAGCTTGTCTTTATAGTAGAAGCACGAACCTCTTGCTCTGGGCACAAACAGACTGCTGTGTCTTCAGGGCCAGACACATTTATCTTCTGTCTTCTCAATTCTCTGCTCAAAGTGCCGTATCGCAGAGTCTTGTACTTTAAGATGTTATTCCTTCAGCACCGCTCTGCTGGAGCCAGCTACAGACGCACTGGACTCGCTGCTGAGCGGATTATTTTTTTTAAAAATCATTATCATTTTACATAAACGAGCCACGGGCCGTATCAAATCTCTTGGCGGGCCTGATCCGGCCCGCGGGCCGCATGAATGACACCCCTGATTTAGATACACAGCAAGGGCCTTCAGGGTAACACATCTCCTGGTGTCTGTGAGGTAGTGTAGCAAGAGTGGGTCAAAGTGGCAGAAGAACAAAACAAAGGCTCCAAAACTTGTAACAAAAAGGGTGGATTTATTTACAGTGCTCAAATATACATGTTCTCTCTCCAAAACCAACATGGAAAGTGCCTCTCCTCTCTCTCCCGAACAGCCAGCACGATCGCATCACCAATCTGCTCCTTGGTCTTGTCTCTCGGAGTCATCCACTTCTCATAGAGAGATCCTTCATCCGGCACTGCAGCTCCTTGGGCGTCTCATCTTCCTTAACGACCGTAGATCGGAACCGCATCCTGTAGGTCTCTGCACTGATTTCGAACTTCTCCAAAACAGCTCTTTTCACCAATACATAGTCCATAGTTTCAGAAATATCCATAGCCACATACGCTGCTCGTGCCTTTCCATTGAGAAGTGGGGCCAGGTGCAAAGCCCAGTCTTCATGTGGCCACTGGCAAGCTGTGGCGATTCTCTCAAAAGTAGTCAAATAGTGTTCAATATCCTCATCTTCCTGGTATGGCTGCATTTTAGGCCCTTTCCAACTGGGAATCCTCACCATAGCTGGAACATTGGGGCTTTCTGCTTGAGCTGCAGGTGCTGCACCGACCACCACTGGAGGAGTATCTGGACGCTCAGCTTTAACCTCCTGCTGAAGCTGGTCCACCCGGCGCTCCATGGACTGCCACCGGTTCTCCTGCTGTAGCTTTTCCTGCTCCCATCTTGCATCATGCTCAGTTTGCCTCCTCACCAAGCCCTGGAGCAGGTTTGCTATGTCCGCCATACTTGGAGTTTGTGGATCATCACAGAGGGCCTCCGCTCCTCCATATCCATTTTCCTCTCCATCTGCAAGGCTACTCACTTGAGGCTTACGCTTTGGAGCCATCTTCAAAAACTGGAAGCACCACTGCCACCATTTGTGAGGTAGTGTAGCAAGAGTGGGTCAAAGTGGCAGAAGAACAAAACAAAGGCTCCAAAACTGGTGCGGCTACTCCCAGAGTCTAACAGAGCCACATGTGGTTTGTCATCAATGATAACACAGACAGTTCTTTCATTACCATTAAGTGTAGACACATCTCGCACAATCTTGGATTGTGGGGCAAAACACATGTACGTCTTACTGACATGCTGGCCTGGACACTCAGATCTAACATGACCTGCTTGACCACATGAGTGACATACCACAGGTCCCTTGTGCTTAAACTCTCTAAACCTAGGGTTAGGCTCTGAATACCGAGGTATAGGGGCTTTTGGTCTAAACCCACTCCCACCCACAGGTTTACTCACTACAGGTGACTGAGGAGAAGCACTGGCTCTAGTCGATAAAGAACTCTTGAAAGAGCGGCGCGCTGACAAGAATGCTTCGGCCAACTCTGCAGCTTCCCTTGACGATGAAGGGTTGCGCTCCTTGATCCAGGTTCGTAGATCCGAGTTAAGCACTCTCAGGAACTGCTCCCTATCATCCACAAACAGATGGTCTTGTGGAGCGATTCAACAAAACACTTAAGTCCATGTTGAGAAAGTTTGTGTCTGACTCAGGGGGTGATTGGGACCAATGGCTGCCCTTTGTGCTATTTGCATATAGGGAGGTGCCACAGGCCTCTACAGGTTTTTCCCCCTTTCAGTTGCTCTATGGACATGTGGTTCGTGGAACTCTGGATGTATTGAAAGCCGCTTGGGAAGCCCCAAATCCTGAGGTACCATGTAGTGTTTTGGCCTATGTTTTGAAAATGAGAGACAAATTGGAAGAGTTTCAGCAGTTGGCTAATTCTCATTTGTCCCAAGCTCAGCAAAAACAGAAGCAGAACTATGACAAGGCAGCTCACAGACGTTCCTTTCAGGTGGGACAAAAAGTTCTGCTTCTGCTGCCTACCTCAGAAAGTGGACTTTTGGCAAAATGGCAGGGTCCTTTTGAAATTTCCCAGAAAGTGGGCCCTGTAACATACGAACTATACATTGCAAACAGGAGGAAGAAACGTCAGGTATTTCATGTCAATCTTTTAAAAGCATGGACCGAGCGAGCATCGTCGATTCAACTGTGGGCTCGGTCTGTTACGGAAGAGGAAGAGTGTCCGGAGCTTTTCTTCCCCTCGTCGAAAGGAGACCAGCTGCTCCCAGATCTCTGTCACCTCTTGCCAGACCAGCAGGAGGAGCTACACCAAATCATGGATCCGGCTCTGTTCAGCACTACGCCCGGCTTCACTGATCTGATCCGGCATGACATCAGGCTTCGTGACCCCAACCAGCAACCCATCAGAGACTCAACGTCCAGGATTCCAGCTAAGCTGTTGCCTGCGGTGAAACAGGAGGTGGAAGACATGCTTTCCATGGGAGTTATTGAACCTTCAAAGAGTGAGTGGTGTAGTCCTGTTGTTTTAGTCCCTAAGAAGGATGACCCCAGACAAAGATTCTGTGTTAATTTTTCAAAGCTAAATGCAGTTTCTGCCTTTGATGCATATCCAATGCCTAGAGTAGAGGACTTGATTGAGCGTCTGGGCAATGCTAAATTTCTCACTACTCTTGATTTATGCAAAGGCTATTGGCAAGTGCCATTATCTGAGACTTGTAAAGACTTAACTGCCTTTAGAGTCCCAAGTGGGCTGTATCATTTCAGGACTATGCCTTTTGGACTTCACGGGGCGCCGGCGACGTTTCAACGGCTGGTAGATGAGGTTCTCAGGGATGCAGACGATTAACATTGATGATATTGTGATATTTAGTGAATGTTGGGAAGATCACGTTGAGCACGTGAGAGATGTGTTTTGCAGGATTCAAAGAGCTGGACTGGTGATGAATGCCCAAAAGTGCCACATTGCTAAGACTGAAGTGGAGTATTTGGGGTACATCATTGGGGGTGGAGTCATACGTCCTCAGGTTGGTAAAGTTGAGGCACTACTGGCCTACCCACCTCCGACAACCAAGCGGCGGATTAAATCATTCTTAGGTTTGGCTGGCTGGTATCGACGCTTTATACCAGGTTTCTCCACAAGGTCAGCTGTTCTCAGTGATTTGACTAGGCTATCCAGCCCTAACAAGGTTAAATGGACTCCTGAATGTGAGGCCGCATTTAGAGACATTAAGGACTGTTTGTGTAAAGAACCTGTACTGCAATGTCCAGATTTTTTCTCGCCCTTTTGTAGTGCAAACAGACGCATCTGGAGTTGGACTTGGAGCAGTGTTGCTGCAGGGTGAGGGTGAGGACCCAAAGACCGGTTCAATACATAAGTCGCAAGCTCTTTCCCAGAGAGACAAGGTATTCCACTGTTGAGAAGGAAGCCTTAGCAGTGAAGTGGGCCTTGGACACTTTGAAATATTATTTAATGGGGGATCAATTCATCCTTGAGACGGACCATCGAGCTTTGCAGTGGATGAACAAAATGAAGGACAGTAATGCTAGGATTACCCGTTGGTATTTGTCTTTGCAACCTTTTTGTTTCAGGATCCGATACAGGCCTGGAAATAAGAATGTGGTTGCTGATTTCCTGTCTCGTTCATATGAGGTCTAATTTTTGTAAGGGAGGGGGAGTGTGACGAAGTGAGTCTTACAACTCCACTTGTCCCTTAGTACACCCTTGGTTCCACACACACACACAGGTTCTGTCAAATACACTCTCATATCCCGGGCCTTGTTTGTGTAAGTTTGTCAGTTCCACATACTCACTCATTCACATACATACATTCCATTTGCAGCAGTTGGCTTTGTTAAAAACACCAAACACTAGTGATGGGTCGTGCCGCGTCGGCGCTTCGGGGCGTGAGCCGAGAAATCCCTGAAGTTTTTATCAGAGCGCGGGCTGAAGCCTGAGTTGTTTTAGATGAGTGACGTCACTAATGACGTTTGAAGCCTCGGGAGCACAGGATATGGAGCGATTCATGAAGTACTGCAGAAGATCCGCTCAAACTGTGTGTTTATCTTGGTGATTAATGTAGTCAGTGATGGAGAGTACTGTAGTATCAGCTGGTTGGCTCAATTGATAGGGAAGCAGGGCTTGGACCTGGGGGACCAGGGTTCGAATCTCACAGGTAGCACGTTGACGTAAATACACGTGAAAGAATTTTGTCAGAAATGTTTTGGTTTTAAACAACTGTTGGGGTCACAATTCCAATTGATATCCCCATTTGTGTCACGTCCTTTTAAAAGCACTTACACTTTCAACATGTTTTTTGTCCCATTGGATTTATAACATTGATTTTGACTTGACAAGCTATAATCATTCATCATTAAACATGTATATAAATATATATCTACATATATATGTGTGTGTGTGTATTAGAGCAGACAACTGTACCAGTTACCAGTACATTATAATTTTATTGTCATTTCAAATATATTAATTTTCACTACTGATATTGATCATAATGAAACAGATTAATTAATGGGTCATACACAATCAAATTACATTATTATTTCTGTTACCAGTATTAATTCCAATGCACCAAGAGCCTCACTAACAGTTCAATTGTCAATACAGATTTTGACCAACAGGAGGTTTGTGAGCATATGAAGCATCAAGAAATGAACTTTTTCTCGAACCAATGGATGAAAAGGTTCAACACTTCATGAAGCTTCATCAACCCATCACTACCAAACACTATAGTAAGGTTTAAACATGTTTATTCATTTGTTTAGAGGGAGCTCTGCTTCTAACTTACCTGCTCCATGCGGCATCCGATTAAAGGGGAAGGCCGCAGAGCATTTCCTGGTTTTAACCCTTTGGAGTGAGCCCTTTGTCTAGCTCCACCCATTAAAAGGAGGGGTTTGATAATTAACCTGGTTTAGGGGTTTAATGTTGATTGGCATCATTGTTGTTTAACTGTGTGCATGCTTTGTTGCTGTCTGTGCAGTAATTGCTGCTTGTTTGTTTCCAGATGCATATTACTGTATATAAAAGCATATTCCAGCCGAGTGGGAGGAGCCAGTCAATTTAGGCCACGTATAAATGCCAGGTGTGCTGGCTGTTCGGGAGGGAGAAAGGAGAGGCACTTTCCATGTTGGTTTTGGAGAGAGAACATGTATATTTGGGAGCACTGTAAATAAATCCACCCTTTTTGTTACAAGTTTTGGAGCCTTTGTTTTGTTCTTCTGCCACTTTGACCCACTCTTGCTACACTACCTCACAGTGTCAATGGAGTCTCCCTGAACAGGGGAAAATAGTTTATGTAGAGTTAAAATATTTTATGACAATGTAATTGCATGATAAAATAAACCAACTAAAAGAATAATTACAACTTAAATTTACACATCCTTCTATTTTAGAGTAGCATTTTCTGACACACAGCCCAGAACCTTATTGGCCAGATATTTTAATGTTGGCCCAACGTTATCAACTTTAAAAGACTAAAGACTGAAGACGCCTTACTCTGCCCACATGGAAATGTGAAAATTCTCTAAAAAAGGGCGATGCTTGGAGGACCAAGGGACAATGGGGGGCTTTTTTTATCTGACAAGCGTGTATGGACATTTTTTTAAGACGTGTTTAATATTCTTTGTGTTTTCACTGTTGATTCTCTGATTTGTGTTGGTGATTTCAATGGTTTTGTTAAGTCTCTGAGATGAATTCTGTTATGATTTAGGGCTATACAAGAATAAATTAGTATTGTAAGCGAGCTGTCAATCACAGCCCAAACAAAATAATAAAAACACAGTTGTAATTGCTGCTTAAAGAAATAGTTTACGCACTTGACCTTCTCCTTCCACCCTTGTTTACACACTATGATAATTGTAGAGCTACACAGCTGAACCTAAGCCACAGAATTATATAACAATAATAATAATATTATAAACTAATAGATGTCGCCAGAATATTCCCAACTCGCTACTGGGAATGTGTGAGACTTTGATGCTGGAGTGGAAAGCATCAAAGAAAGCAGCTAGACATCCGTCGTTCTGCGCCTGTAACGCTGCAAAGGGATGTGATCAATTCAAATGTATTTCCACTTTAGTGTAGAGCGGGCGCCACACTGACGGTTTTAGGTTTAACTGTGAGATTTTCTCTAATTTGCACTAAAATGTCAAACAATTGACCATAATATGTAGAGAGCACTATAACAAAAATATTTATGCAGTTTGTAAGATAAAAAGTTGATTTGGTGTTTAGTTGTCATTCAAAATAACAAACCTCTGCAATTCCTTCCATGATTTCGGTGATTTTGTGGCCAAGTTTTCCTCCTTTCTTCCTGTAGATTTGGATTAGTTCAGGGGCGTCATCCAACTGGGACATAAACTTCGACGTCAAGGATGTTGTGGTGATTCGTCTGAATTCTGCATTTATCTACAACATAAATAAAAATGATATAATATCATCCCTTACAGAATGGGCGAGTCATTTTATTAAATCTATATTTTATTGTCAAACAACAAAAATTGATAACCAATTGTGTAATAGGTGGTAATAGTGAAATGATGTATTAGTTGTAACATTAGATTCTTTCAATACTTTAGGACCCTTTTTCACACATTTTAACACTCACAATGGCGGTTTCTAGTTATAATTACAAACCAACATGGACTTACCTCTCGATTCTTTGTTTGCAGGTCTAAAAGTCCATCTACAGGAACAGGTTTCAACATGATATATTTGAAAAGAGAGCTGGCCATCGAAACCATATGAGTGTTTTGTGGGACGACCAAGTGGGACAAAATCATTTTGGGACCAAATACTACCTATCACTACATCAGCATGTCCACACCAGGAGAGAGACCTACCAATGTGATCAGTGTGGAAAGACCTGGAGATCTGCAGCTGAAACTTAAAGAGACACTCGACTTTTCACCACAGGAGAAAAAACCATACAAATGTGATCTGTGGGTATAGGTTTTTCTACAAAAGGGTTCTCTAAGTTCCACAGCAAATGTCTCGCAAAATCCACACTAGAGAAACAATCATATGTGTGTGAGTTGTGTGGAACAGGTTTTACTACAGAAGATAATCTCAGCTCCACGCAGGAGGTCCACACTGGAGGAAAAGCCTTTCAGCTGGTGGGCCTTTTGTGGGTAAGAGTTTCACACTAAAGGGTAATCTTAGAGTCATCAGATGATCCACACAGGAGTGAGAGAAACCAAATTCAGTGTGACGAGTGTGAAAAAATTCAGTGAGAAGAGACTTCCTCTTATTAATCTGCACATCCACAAGTAGAAAAAACCTCACCATGTGCCAGTCGTTGTGAAAAGACTTTTACACGTTTATCAAACCTCATTGTGCACTACAGAATCACACTGGAGGAAAAACCATTCGCTGTGGGAGACTGTGGAAGATGTTTAGGCGCTTTTCAAGGCTACAAAATTCCTGAGAGAATTACACTGGAGAAAAAACAATTTGCATGTGACCTCTGCAGTAAGCTTTTAGACTGCATTTCGACGGCCACACTTCACCATCGGATCCACACTGGAGAAAAAAAATCCCTTCAGCTGTGAGGTTGTGATCAGAGGGTTTTTCCCACAGTGGTCATCTCAAAGTATCATCAGAGAGATCCACACTGTGAGAGAAACATTTGTCTGTGAAAAGTGTGAAAGTCTTTTACCCAAAGCTCATCGCTCTTCAATAGACACAGTATAAACCTGTGAGACCAGCTTCTGGCACAAAGTGAAGGAGACAGAGCTGACGGGCTGCATCATGTGAACCCAGAGTCAGACTTCTACAGGATCACACTTCAGTCTTACCAGAGGGTGTGCGACTCTACTCATGTGACTTGGACTAGGGTCAGACTCCAGGTTTCATGAATTTGATGATTTTGACTCGACTTAGACTTTAACATCATATGGACTCTGACTTTCCACTTTGGAACTTGTGCCCTATTGACATGTAAAGGACTTGTGTAACCGGGTCATTTTTACCTTTCTCCACATCTCTATTTTTATCCATGTCGCTCTGAGGGAAAAATGATTTGGTAGTTGTAGTGCTTGAGCCAAGAGTTGGACCGAGTTCCCTCACGGGTCCCTGCAGACATTCGCGTGTGGGGCGTGTTGTCGTGGGAAAGCCCCAATCAGAGAGCTGCAGGTATTTTTCACGATCCAAACAATCATCTTTTCCAAACCGTAAAACGTTCGCGCACTGGTGTCATGGTCCTAGTCCAACTGAGATTTAGAATAATTATACTATAAGCTTATTCATATATGTATCATTTGCTACTTCCCATAAATAACTACATGGACCACAGGACTGTCTATATTTTTGTATACCTTTTTGCACTGCTGTGCTTTTTGGAAACTATATAATTGTTCCTGCATTAACATTGAGTAATTGTGAAATTAAGGTCTAGAGTTTTCAGTTACACTCTGGAGATTATTTACAGCTGGCATCCACAAAACAGTGTCGTGGGAGGGCAACTTCTGGCCAGAATAATCCACCTGACGCAAATACCAAGAGCGGCGAAACATCTAAGGCGAAAACCCAAATGTGAGGAGGCCGCGGGCTGCAGAAGGAGGAAAGAGAGGGGTCTTCATTCTCAGAGCTGAACCACGGAGGAAGACGAGCAAATCAGGAGGTGAGAGTCCAGGGCTAGTCACCTGTGCAACCCAGAAACAGCAGGCCTTAAACGCGGGGGAAAGACTGGGGGCTGGCCTGCTTAACATACTTATTACACCTGGGTAACAAAACATTTTTTTTTTTAAATAGTCCAGGGTTTTCAGCTGAATTAGACTAAATGTTGATGCTCTGGTCTGGAAAATGACTTGGTTTTGCTCAATCAGGTCAGGATTTTTTGTACAGAAATATTTTTTTTAATCGATTTTGCGTAAAAAACAAAATTTCTGGGATCATCGTGAGAAGAAACCCTTGACGTTTTTTTCCGTTTTCCTCAATAAATAAAAGTCAACGTATCAAAAGACATTCTGTTTTTATTTACTCCATTAGAATTCATAATACGTAGACGTACATAATCCGTAACACTATGGCTGTATCTCAAAAGTAGACCTGATAGCGCAAATGCATATGATATTCGGACTCAGAACACCAACATTAGTCTGAACAGTTGAGAAACCCCTGACCTTTTTTTGGCTTTGTCAACTGTGTAATTTTTATGTAAATTGTAAATTTTTTAGCACTGTTTTCTACTATTTAAATAATTAGTATTTATTTATATAGTGACAGTTACCAGGGAAGTCTAGATTGAAGTCTGTAAAAAAGATTGGTTACTAAAATAGTTGATTTTTGACAAATGGTCAATCATTTTAAATAGTTGTATAAGAACTAATCCAAAATGGTTTATTGACTCTTCGTTAGTCTTTAACATCGTGAGGATGAGGCTTAGTCTCTGCTAACTCATATTGACTGCAGAATGAAAGGAAAATAGTGTCTACAATCAAGCAGAATCATCACTTGGGTCAATGAAGACCTGGGTAAACTCTTTTTTTTTTTTCATAACAGCCCTTAGCGTGCCATATTTGTTGTCACACAATAGTAAACTAATAGCTCAAGGATCAATGTTCACTGGATGCAGGAGAACCTGGACAAGTTGGACTCACACTTCACTGTATCCAACAGATCAGTGAGTGGATGAAAAAACAACTTCCTCAGCTAAACGCAGACAACAAATGAAATGATTGTCTTTGGTCCCCAGAAACAAAGAGAGCGTCACTGTCACCTCCAGTCCACTCTCCTAAAACCTTCAAAACCAAGGTCAGAAATCTAGGTGGTAATACTGGATCTCAGACATAAATTTTATAGCCACATCAAATCAGTAACATCAGCAGTTTTTTACCATACCTAAAAAAACATTGCCAGGATCAAAAAACATCGTGTCTAAGGCAGACTTGGAGATTCTTATCCATGCATTTGTCTCCAGTAGGTAGACAGAGAGTACGACCATATTAGTCCGGTCCCTCACTCCCCCCCCCCCCCCCCCCCCCCCCCCCCCCCCCCCCCCCCCCCCCCCCCCCCCCCCCCCCCCCCCCCCCCCCCCCCCCCCCCCCCCGGTCCTGAACTGGTTTCCTGTGCTCAGAGAATTGACTTTAAAACAGCTCTGCTTGTTACAAGTCTCTCCTTGGCCTGACCAAAATATATTGTGACATGTGTCCCATATGAATATGACTCTGAGGAGCACAGGGACTGCCTCCTGCTGGGACTCTGAAGGAAGCACAGGGACTTGACTCCTGATGGGACTCTGAGGAGACAGGACTGGACTCCTGTTAGTGCCCAGAGTCAGAACTAAACATGGGGAGGACTGCTTTCGATTAACTGCTTGCTAAAATCTGGAACAATCTTCCTGAAGATGTGGACCGGCCTCCTCTCTGACAATGTTTAAAACCAGGTAAAAACAGTACTGTTTAGCTGTGCTACAACTGATGGGGATTTTATCTTTTATCTTTCTTTTTAATGTTCTGTGATTATTTATGATTTTAATGCTTTCTTATACTGTGAATGGTGCTATACCAAATAAACTTGCCTTGCCTAAACAACATTTGAAAACCTGTCTGTGGTTCCCGAAAGACCATGGACAGGGACATGGAGGACTGAGGGACATGGACAGGGCATGGAGGTCTGAGGACGAGGACAGGACATGGAGTCTGAGGGGACAGTGGATGGACTTGGAGGTCTGAGGGACAATGGACAGAATGGGGGTCTGAGGGAATTGGACAGGACATGGAGGTCTGAGGTGACATGCGACAGGACATGGAGGTCTGGGGGACATGGACCTGACTTGGAGGTCTGAGGACATGGACAGGGCAGTCTTGCCGTTACAGCACGTACGGCGTAAAGTGCGTTCAGACAAACGCGTTGTGAGCGTCCAAAAGGTCGGTTTACAGTGACCTAACTATGGGGGTCCGCGCCGTCTAGGGAGCGTCAAGAAGATCACGCGGCGCGTTAAGGTGCGTGTTCAGAACCAAACATGTTTTCTGCGGGCAATATCGCGTCTGGACGCGCGTCTTGGGGACGCTTGTGACAAATTGTGGAGGACGCTGTCCAGAGCTTCTTGGAGTAGCCTTGGCTCCAGCCGAACCTTTAGCCCCGCCTCCATGGAGTTCTGCGGGCAGTCGTCTGCATTCTCAATGGAAAAACCATTTATGCCGGGTACGATACCTACGGGCCAGTCAAGATGACAGGGCGGGCTTCATGTGATGTAATGGTTATGTGTTAATCCATGTAAATAACACGACTTCATATATGAAACACGTGGCATTCGAGAATAGTGGGTATAAAATAATAGGTAGAATTTTTTCTTTTAACCGCGCTTACCCTTTGTGAGCTTGCTTCGCGGTTTTGCAACGGCTGCAGTTATGATTGGAACAGATTCTTCGCGGCTCTGGGCGACTTATAAGGGCTCACGCTCCCGGTCTCTCTTCTCTGATGGTGACTCAGCATGAGCATGCTTCTTCAGAGGGTTTCTCTTCTTCGTTTGTCCATGATTTGACCGGGAAATGTCGCGTTCCAGCTCTTGAAATCAGGTTGTGGCAGGACGACAAATGCGCGTTTAGACTTTCTCTGATGTCTTGTGAAGTTGTAATCACTAAATGGTAGGGACTTGTGATCGATCTATGGATTTACCTTTTTTATTTCTCTCAAAAAATTGAGTAAGTGTTGCTAAATACTCCGGCGTATCTTCAAGTTCTTTATGCAACACAAAAAACCTAATCTGAATTCCTACATCAAGATAAGAAAATGTGTTGGCCTAGGAACCAATAAGAATCAGAATTAGAAGGTTGAATCCAAATAAAAACATTAAGCCTCCTTTTTAGTCCTTCTTAGTTTTTCATGTAATGTAATTTATGTTATTACTATTTATAATTGTCTCATGAGATAAAACAGCTACAAGTCAAGACATTTTATTAGCGATGCTGTTATTGCTACTTTTTGCAACACCAAAGTTATTATGAAAAAGTGTCCTTATCGTGGTTTTGGATGCAGCATTTGGGAAGATGAGCCCACGTGGTGTGTCGTTTTTTTCCCAACGCAGTTTTGCAAAGACACACATTTTTAAATAATCCAAAGCTCATATTATTTAGACAAATAATTATATCCTCCTTTATTAAAGGTTAATTAAAATACTTTACGTATTAATCTTAAATCGATAGTGACTTATTATTCTGTCAAGAGGAAGTGAGTTCAGGCTATCTCACTGTTTGGGGAAAAATTCATAACGTAGCTCGTGTTTACTTCTGACCTCTGCACGAGACCGGAGAGGGAGCAGCATGTTACCCGGGATCCGCACTTCTGTGGCCGGCTTGCGTCTCTGTGTCGGCACCGCTGCCCGACGATGGCTGCTCCCGAGCGGACAGCTGCCTCACAGCCGCCTGCGGAGCCTCTGTTCCCGGTCTGCACACAACTGTACCGTGGACCCCGGAGCCCGAGAGGATTTTGTGTTTGTGGATTGTGTGGAGACGCACAATCCAAAGACAGGTGCGATTTAGTCCTGCTTTATAGCTGCCTTAGACCAGCTTTAGACCTGCTTTAGTCCTGCTTTAGTCCTGCTTTAGTCCTGCTTTAGATCTGCTTTAGTTCTGCTGAAGACCTGCTTTAGTACAGCTTTAGACATGCCTTAGTCCTGCTTTAGTTCTGTTTTAGACCTGCTTTAGACCTGCTTTAGACTTGCTTTAGACCACTTTAGACCGGTTGTGGCTGTTGAAGTTGAACTTTGTTTTGAGACAATGTACTTGTATTTATCTTTTTCAGATCATTCAGTTTTTGGGACAGATTTGGTCCACTTGCCCTCGGACCTTGTGACCCCACCTGACCCAGTCCCAGCACACAGGAAGAAGCGGGTCTCAGATCGGAAGCGGCAGACCCTCCAGACCACAGTGAACCAGGACTATGGACGTAACGTGGATCATCCTAGACCTTCACCAGGTACAAGTCACTGTGCCTGCTGACACAAGCACACATGTGACCCTCTGTCTGTTTCCACTCCAGGCCAGGGTCTGGTCCATCATCCTGAAGTGAGTCCAGAGCCAGGGACCGGGCTCTCATCTGTGCCCTGCTATGGCTGTGGGGCCCCGCTTCAGACCGTTGACCCTATGGTCCCGGGATACCTGCTCCCACACCACTTTTACCAACCCCAAGAGCCGGAGATGGAGCGGGATGGAGACCAAACCAAAGTCCATACCAGGGTCAAGACCAAACCTAAGCCAAGTCGGACTCTGTGCCAGCGCTGCCATCAGCTCACCCACCACCACCAAATCCTGCAAGTCACTCTCAACCAGGAGCACTTCAGAGAAATTGTGAGTCCACAAACCAGGACTGAAGCACGTCTAAACTTGTTCAAATATGATTCAGTTTAAAAATTAAGAAAGTATTTACATTCAGAAATATGTGAGAGACGTTAGAACCAAATAAAATCCTTGTCAAAATCCTTTTCAAACTGTAGGGACGGTTTATAGGTTTTTTTGTCTGTTGTACTTACAAGAAATAAACTCATGATAAATGAGAAAAAAAACATAACAATACATCATGTTCCCAAATCTGTTTTGGAGGAGACGACCTGGTCAGAAATAAAATCACTATATTTTCACAAGTTCTCAGTTGACCACAACACATTTTTATATATGTAGTCCTTTAAGGCCAGGGGTGTCCACTTTTTCAAACCAATATCTATGTTTACAGCAAACTTTGAGCCGTGATCTCCCTCAGATCTATGGGTGTTATGATTCAGAATATCACATTTGGTTAATGATTTGATGTTATGATCAAGTAATGACCATGTTGTCTTTATTCACATTCAAAATCACAGCACTGGATTCACAGCAATATAAAAATTATACTATTTGGCACAACAGCCAAAATTAATTAGATGCAGTTGTAGAATACATTGCAGAATCATAAAATTTGACACATGAATTGACCATTACACTTATAATTAGCAAAACCACATCACATGTAAACAAATGTGTGTCCCCTCAGATATCAGGCAGGCTGCGTTCGGCCCGGGTGCTGGTTCTCCTGGTGGTGGACCTGGTAGACCTGCCGGACTCCATCATCCCAGACCTGGGTGACCTGGTGGGAGCTGACAAACAGGTCTGTACTGTTTAAAACACACTTGTTTGATCTTAAAAGGACACATATTTTTGGTTAATAGATAGGTGTTATTTTGTGCTATGAAATTGTGTTTTGAAATCTTGATTGTATATTTTCACACTTCAGACCTGTGTTTCTGGACAGTGTCAGCAGTATGAATATCGCTGGTTTTTTAGACCCACATTGAAAGGCTAAAAAGGAGGTTTCTGCAGTGCTGTGTACAGGCCCAGAGGAAATTGTGTTACAAGGCACTACTTTTAAATTAAGTGTGTCTGTGCCAGCAGATCCAAAATGGGTTTGCTCATATCACAGCTGCTCTCTTCACACTCTAAAGCCGACATTTTGTCTATAGAAGCATCTGTAGAATGTTTGTTCAACAGTTTTAAAATGCAACGGCTCTTTAAAGTTAGACTGTAGGGACGGTGGAAATATTAAAATTTTGTAAGTCCTAAAGAAATTAATGTATGATCATTTATATGGAAGAAAATGTCAAATAAGGCCGCACATCCCTGTAATCTGAGCTGGCGTGCTGGATTAAAAAATGCAAGACGTAGAAAACAGTGAAAAATAATCCGCACAGCTATGTAGCTCCCAAAAACAGTGTAATTTATTTACATACCACACAAAATAGTTACGTTTCGGGCTGAGGCCCTTCGTCAGACTTGGTTCCATTTATATGGAAAACATGTGACAATTCATTATACAGGATACACACTTACTTTCATATCCTTCATTCGGAATATTTAAGAAATAAATACCAGTAAATGTTTGTGTATAATTGAATGTTAATTGTTTTGTTGTCCTGTGCAGGTGTCTGTGGTGGGAACTAAGCTGGACCTGCTCCCTGTCCTGAGCTCTCAGGACGTGAGCGCTGTGAAGAGGCGTCTGCAGGAGTATGTTTGCTCTCTCACTGGGTTCCAGGCCCTGTCCGTCAGCCTGGTGAGCGCTCAGACCGGCTACGGAGTGGAGGAGCTGGTGTCCACGCTGCACAGGGTGTGGAGACACAAGGGAGACGTGGTGCTGGTGGGCTCTGCCAACGCGGGCAAGTCCACGCTCTTCAACGCTCTGCTGGAGTCTGATTACAACCGGCTGTCAGGCTCCCGCAGGGCCACCGTGTCCCCCTGGCCAGGTATTCTGGGGCATTTCAACTTGTCGTAGAGCCTCTAAATTTGGTACTCTTCTTTGTCAATAAGAAAAAAGGTTTTTCTGGCTACGCCCCGGGACAAACAGGTCCACAAAGTCCATACATTTTATTTGAAAATGGAAAACAAAAATTGTGTGGAAAAAAGTGCATTGGTTGTTTGTTTGAATGGTGACATTTGTCCACATGAGTGAGGGCCTCCATGTCTACAGACTCTCGCACTGTTCACAGAAGCAGAAAGAAAGCTGCTCTCAAGGTTCTATTCTCACACAACACATTCTGAAGACTCTTTTTATTCAGATTCCGAACGCCAAGAAGCTTCTGATCTATACCCAACAAAATGTAAGACCAAACGTGTCTTATAAATGTGCCTGAACCAACAAAAAGCCTACAAAAAGTGTTTCAGGCTATGATGCTTATGTCTGTAGGTGTCAACTTGTCTTTTCTGTTCTTCATACTCGTGTGAAATGTTCACTGTTTACATTAGTAGAAAATCGAATGTGCATTGTCAATATATTTGTGGACCTCATTGATTTGAGTTTATGTTTCAGGGACCACTCTTAACCTGCTCAAGTTCCCAATCCTGAACCCCACCCCAGCACGCCTCCTCCAGCGTCACCAGCGACTGAAGAAGGAGGCCCTTCTGCTGAGTACTGCTGAGACTGATGAGGGCAGAGGGGAGGGGAGGGGCCAACTGGCTTATGTCACAGGTGAGGGAGGGGAGGGGCCAACAGGCTAATGTCACAGGTGAGAGAGGGGAGGGGCCAACAGGCTAATGTCACAGGTGAGAGAGGGGAGGGGCCAACAGGCTAATGTCACAGGTGAGAGAGGCTCAGCACTAGATCATATACGAAATCGGGACGGAAGCGGAAGTAAAAATAACAAACTACCTATTCATGCCTGTCACTCCTGTATTCGTCCCGGAAACCGGATTCGTCCGGAAGTTCACCCTAACCCTAACCCTAACCCTAACCCATGAGCATACGCAGCAGTAGATTACGTCTCGGAATCTGGACGGAAGCGGAAGTAAATATAAAAAAATACCTTTATTCATGCCTAAACTTAACCAGCCATTCCCATAAAATAACCCCAACCCAGCCTTAACCCTAACCTTAACCATCTTACTTAAACACCTAAAACTTAACCAGTCACCAATTAAGGACGAATTAGTCTAAATTAATTTGAAAGTAGGATTGTTACTTCCGGTTTCGTCCCGATTCCGTATATGACCTAGTGCCGACTGGTGAGAGAGTGGAGGGGCCAACAGGCTAATTTCACAGGTGAGAGAGGGGAGGGGCCAACAGGCTAATGTCACAGGTGAGAAAGGGGAGGGGCCAATAGGCTAATGTCACTGGTGAGAGAGGGGAGGGGCCAACAGGCTAATGTCACAGGTGAGAGAGTGGAGGGGCCAACAGGCTAATGTCACAGGTGAGAGAGGGGAGAGGCCAACAGGCTCATGCAATGCTCAAAACAAATGTATAACTCAAACTCTGAATCAATGGTCTCTGAGTCTGAGTTCCAGAGTTTGTGTCACTGTTAAACGTATCACATTGTTATTTGGATGAGAGAATAGAGAGGATGTGTTCTGTATCAGACTGATGGTTCTGCTTCGCAAACTAAACATCTCCTAACCAAAGCACATTTATGATGCCTAAGTTAGAATCTGGTATGAATTTTTAGTGTGCTGACCTACCATGCTGCGGACGGTTTGCATTTGTGAGAATACTGGGATCTCACAGAGCAGATCAAACCCAGTCCCATCTTTCCATACAAGCATTTCCTCAGATCACTAACTTACTTTACTTACTAGGGGTGCAACGGTTTGGAAAAATCACGGTACGGTTCGTACCTCGGTTCAGAGGCCAAGGTTCGGTTCCTTTTTCAAACATTTTTTTTTGTCTTTTTAATAAACACGGCTCATGTGGACTCGGCACCTGCTCTGACTGTCCGCCCCTGACCTAGAAATGAATTAAGGGGAAGAAAATGGATGGATGGATGGAAGGCATATTCCATCCATCCATCCAATTATGTCTTTTTAACATAATCAGTGAAAAACACAAAGTGCAACATAAGAAGGCACTATATTAAACCACCTTCCTGATTCTCCCGAGGAGGCGCTCATTTCTGGGCCCAGTCCAGCCTCATTCACTGCATTTATTTAATTTTTGGCATTATCAGTTGTGACTGGAATATTAGTACTGGGCCTTTGTCTTCCATTCCACCGCTGCTTGTGTCAGAACCTGCGCTGTGTGACTTTCGTAGAGGGGGCGTGTCAGACTTTTCATCTTCCAGTCTGCGGTGATGAAGTGAGCGGTTCCGCTCATGGATCTATTATAGGTTCCGTGGGACGTCCAAGCGTCAGTCGTGAGCGCAACTGAGGATGCGCGGGAGAGTTGACTTTAGCCCGGTCTAACTGTGCATAAAGGAGCTGCTTAAATTCCGCGGCAATAAGCGGTCATTGAGATGCTTTTTTTCACTCATGTCTTTCTTGTGCCACAGTATTTAGACACTGTGACAGTTTTGTCAAATATTAATTATCAGTGTAGTTACAGTGAAGCCAAAATGCTCTCATACTGGGGATTTAAATGACGCGGGGCTTTCAAGCATCTCCGTTCCTCCGCTCGCAATGACCGCGCTGTGTGTGGACTGAACGTGCGCACAGCTGTTTTTTCATAAATCAAACCGCGGATCACGTCTGTACCGAACCGAAGACGGTGAACCGAACGGATCACGGATCATTGATGAACCGTTGCACCTCTATTACTTACTCAAGTTGATTTGTCATATTTGTCATGTATTGGTTCCAGGTGATGTGGGAAGAACGTTCAAAAGTGTGTCCAAGCCGCAGGAGATCTCTTTCGATCCAGACCTTCTGGCTTTCGGGGAGACTGAGGATGGACTGATCACTAGACCAGGTGGCTCTCATTGCTGTTAAAATGTATTTTGGCTTAACAATTAGTAATATGTATGTGTCCTTAAAGCTGGGTTACCTAACGTTTTTGTTTCATAAATAAAACTGTACTTATGGAAAGAGTCTTGTAAGACTGAAATTTTGTGAACAAATCCGAACACAGCATGCTATCTTTAGCGTATCAGAAAACATGTTATTTTTTTCCACTTACGAGTAATAGCCCCGAGAGACTAGTGATAGATGCAGGCACCATACATTTTACTGCATGGTTCATTGACAGTAGCTCAGTTGGTAGAGCATTGGCCTTCAGGTCTGAAGGTCGTGGGTTCAAGACACTTAACCCCATTTTGCCCAAAGCCCCCACTGAAAGATCAAGGCTATGCTCACACTCAGAGAGCAGCCGTCCTCCTGTGGACTCACCACCTGCAGAGGGTCAGTGAGGGGCTGGAGCTATGAGACTTGGGTGGCATCTCTGATTGCCACCCCCCCTGACCCAAAAATGGATTAAAAGGTAGAAAATGGATGGATGGATGGAGGGTTCATTGACAGTTATTGTATCCCAAAAGTGAGGATGTGTGTGTGTGTGTGTGTTCAGTTGCTGAGAAGGTGGAAGAGGAGGAACTGGCCAAGCATCATGTGAAAGACGCCCACTGGCTCTACGACACTCCAGGAATCATCAAAGACCAGGATGTAAGAGCTACAGGGCCTTTTAAAAGCCTTTTAAAAAGTCATTTCCACACTTTTTGTAAGGCTTTTTACTTTGGCAGTGCAGATGGACTGAAGTGACATGTCGAGTCTCTAATCCAAACTGCTCATACACTGCAAAAAAGACAGTAAAATTAACACGGCTGCACCACTAGTGCCACTTTTTATTGTACATAATTTATCCTGCACAGACTATATTTTTTAACCTTAACATATTTCCACACTTCTGTCTTTTTCACAATCTGAGTGATGCTATCTTTGTTGAACACATGGATACAGGCATCAGGCTTGGACAACGCAGGCGTCCTGTGCACGCATGCATGTATGCATAAATACACGGCCCCAAACGGGCTGTGTCTTTGTTGTATCTAATTGACTTAACCTTCTTGGCGCCACGTTTGACTTAACTCAACAATATACGGTACTGTTCAAAGCGACCAAGCACGGTGTCAAAATTCATTCAAACTCGCTGCCACATGATGATTTTACTATATTTCCCTGACCCCTTGAGTGTGGTACACTGTGAGTTCTGTTTGTGTGTTCATGTCCTAGTGATTTGTGTCGGGCAGTAATAAATATACAGGATACAGTATTATATATATATATATATATATATATATATATATATATATATATATATATATATAAAACGAAAAAACAAATTTCTGCGGATCATCAGCTGAGAAACCCTTGGCGTTTTTTCCTTTTTCCTCAAGAAATAAAAGTCAACGTATCCAAAGTCATTCAGTTTTTATTTACTCCATCAAATTTGATAAGTAGAATTCATAATAACGTAGACGTACATAATCCGTAACACTATGGCTGTATCTCACAAAGTTGACCTGATAGAGCAAAATGCATGTGATATTCGGACTCAGAACACTTAATTTGCCAAAATCAGTTGAGAAACCCCTGACAATTTTTTGGCTGTCAACTTGTGTTATCTATAGAGAAAAGTTTGTTTAGCCAGCTTTAACAGACGTCTATCTAATTGCAACATGCAGACAAAACTCAGAAAATTAGAATATCGTTAAAAAGTTCACTTATTTCTGTGATTCAACTTAAAATGTGAGACTAAGCTATAATTTGACTCATTACATGCAAAGTGACATATGCCAAGCCTGTGCAATAATCTTGATGAGTGTGGCTTACGGGCCAATATCAATATATTCTATTTTCTTAATGTTGTATTTGGTGTTTATACAAGCTGTGAGCCAAGATAATCAACATTATAACAATGTAGCGTTGTGTGTAATGAGTCATACATTAGTTTCACATAGTAAGCTGACTTTTGAACGATATTGTAATTGTGTTCACTGAAACAGATGTAGACATTTTTGTGAACAATATCTGATAGAAATGGAGGTATTGAGCATATATTTACAGAGTTTTATCCTAAATAGGAGCAAATAACAAAAGTGTTGTGTTTCATGTTGTTTGTGTGTGTGTGTGTGTGTGTGTGTGTCCGTCCTCCTGACCATATGCTGTCCCTTGTGTCTTCGGCAGATGTTGAAGCTGCTGACAGAGCAGGAGGTCCGCTCAGTAGTCCCGGTCCAGGCCCTGGTTCCTCGCACGTTTGTGTTGAAGCCTGGCTCGTCACTGTTTGTGGGAGGCCTGCTCCGCATCGACTTCATCAGTGTGAGTGTTGTTGCTTCGCACTGATACAACACTCTATGGACACTGGACACCTCACCTGATTTGATTCCATAGATGAGTAAAGCTGTGTCAACTGTATAGCACTTACAGTCAATGTCACAACTTACAATTTCTGATTCTTCTTTCAGTAATGCTCTAGATTAGTCCTCACCAATTAAGATAAGAGATCCTTTATTTGTTCCACAGTGGGGAAATTTCAGTGTTGCAGCGCACTTACAGGACAGTAGTAAGAGCACAAAGGGAGCACAAAAAAAATATACAAAATAAGTAGCTGCTATGTTTCTTAGCGAGCTGTAATTGATGTAAATGCTTCAACACCAGACTGACCAACATAGTGCGGCGTTATATACTGTACATATAAAGCAGGATAATAAGTAGATCAAGTAAAGTGACATTGTTCAAAATAACAACAAGCCCTAACCTTACCGCACATGTCCGTTAGTTAGATGTTGAATAAGTCCATGTAGAATATTGACTAATAAATGCTTAATAAATTCCAATAGGGAGCTAGCTAATAGGGATGTAAATCGGCGACCGTTTAACCGGTGGTTGACCGTCACAGCGTTAACCGGTCAAAGCTGTCGGTTAAAAAAGAGAAAAAGGGGAGAGGGCAGGTCTCTTCATAACGCTATTTTAAGCCCTATTTGCACGGTGTGACGAGCGGGTCTGTATCTAGCTGTGTGCGGCAATGTATTATAAACTCCGGGACGACTCTCACGCCGCACGAGCCACATATGCACACACGCGCACGCGCACACACACACACACGCACACACACACTTTCCCCCTCTCCATACGTAACATCCACACGCATCATCTCTCCCCTCTGTTACCGTCAAAGTTGCACACTGGCGCGGGTCAGAACTACATTGGAGCTTACATTTACACACACACACACATATATACATACACACACACATACACACATACATACACACACACATACACACACACATACCGGTCTGTCGCGCTCCTCTGTGTCACGGAGCCCAAAGGATTCGCGCAAATACACGGCTCCAGTCAAACCACATGGAACATGTTTGTGTTTATGGTCCTCGGGATCAGCTCCACACACATCACTTGTATTTAAACTTTTGTGAAGACCTGTGAGACGCGGCTCGTCACTCGCTGCTCTGACCATGTGAACGAGCCGTCGTTTGCTGCTAGAAAGTTTTGGTATTAACCCGCAGCACAGAATAATGGGAATATTAAAAAAGCAGTTCTTTGCCGGAGCTGTTGCGGGTTTGGGCGCCGCTGTCTCAGCTCTGATCCAGTAGAACGCAGAGCTGCACTTATGAGAAGTACGCGGCTCGAAATGGCTGTTATTTCAAAGAACGTGGACTATTTTAAACTACGCGGTTAACCGGTTTCAACCGGTTAATGAGGCTCGGTGGTCGGTCATGAAAATTCATAGTTTTTTACATCCCTACTAGCTAACCATAAATCATATACTAATTAGCAATCATTATCTGTTTATTAGTGCGGGCTAAGTGCAGGTGTTAGTGAATGCACCTGTATAAAAAGTCGTCATAGACATTTAGATCCAAGGAGACCAGGATGAATATAAGCTCACACACATTCCTTTGACCTTGAGTAACAGATGATTTGATGAGTTGAGTTCTGTGTGTGTTTTTCAGGGCCCCAGGTCTGCGTGGTTCTCTGTGCTGGCCTCTGGTCTGGTGCCGGTGCATGTGTCCACTGTGGAGAGGGCAGAGAGTGTGTATGAGAAGCACGCAGGAGAGAGGCTGCTCGGGGTAACGCACACACTTGCATACGCACTTCTGTCAGCTCCTTGCGGGAGACTGTGAAAGACTTTACAGGGTCACAACACCATAACTTTGAGAGACTTTGAGTGAATATCTGCAGTGAACATTTGTTTTATGTTATTGTCTAGTCTTTTTCCTCTAGTCAAACTTCATGTGCAGCCTCTGGTCAAAACAACGTTACATCTCAACTAGACACAAATATTGACTCACTGTAAATGTGCCTAAACAGTTTAGATCAGGCATGTCAAACTCAGGCCTGCGGGCCAAATTCGGCCCGCAAGACCTTTTGTAGTGGCCCCTGAAATGATTCTCAGTCGCATTCATGGTAATGGAGTACTATGGCATGTTATGGCAAGCTCATTGTCTCAGGAAAACAACCATATAATTGTAACTGATTAGACGTTTAGTAAAGTAAGTTAAGGCCTGTTATGGAAGTTTCTTATCCAATGAAGGAGAAAACTCAAAGGTCTTTGTCTTAATTCAGAAGCGTAAGTTTATTACACACGTGCGGAGAGCTGACTACACAGAAACAACGTACATTCAGCTCTGCCCGCTCAGCTCCGAGTTTCCTGTTTACAAGACACACACGAAAGACAGTCCCGCCCACAACAGATGGGAGGGGGTTCAGCAGAGACGGGGCTCTGGAGCAGAGACGCCATGCCCCGGGGAGAGACCATCTGGCCGCGCCATAGGGATGCAAACAGACTGCAGGATGTAGAAAATGCACACATACAGACCGATACATATGCAAGAGGCGAAAGGGGGCAAGAGTGATACAGTGATTTGCGTCATTGTCTGTAGGTGTCGGGGGAACCCGGCTCCTTCCTGGAGCAGGGACATATGAATAGAAGCCGCGGCAGGGTTACATGAATACTAGCCGCCATGAATCCTAGCCGCTTGCCATCACACTCCTT
>OZ035839.1:31312951-31505451 GCA_964034765.1 Knipowitschia caucasica
TACCAAGACGGAGTAAAGCTTTTATAACTCACTGAGATGCAACCTATAGACAAGAAGAAAGAGCTGATCCGTTACTGACAATAAACCAACCTAGACTTTGCTGCGCGGATCAAAAGCTAACTTGGAGACACCGTCGAGAGGAAAAGAGGAACCGCTGCACCCCAGATCACGAAACAAGCGGCACCTTCAGCTGTCAAGAAGACTGCAACAATACCGATGAGCAATCTTAAAGGCAGACCCAGATTACAGGTCTGAACTTTAAATAATAACAAGTGGACACTAGATATATAATAAGTTGACATCTCTTCAATATATCCGTCATTTAAATGATACACCTGTTATTTCCAATATTTTTATGTTATTGTTTAAATATGCCGGAGAGGACAGAGCTAACATGAACATAGCAGTGCTTAAGGACACTCCACTCAGAGACCCGCTCCTCACTGGGACAACTCTCCAAAAGACTGAAAACAACATCAATCTTACAGGGTTTATAACCTACAACCCACTAAAGAGGTTTCTTCTTACCTCATTATTATTTTTATTTGTTTTTGTTTTCCGCTGTTGTTTCATACAGCGTTGTTTCAGGCAAGTGTTTGGTGTACAAAGAAAATTTTCCTTACCATAAAAATGCCACATATTAATCCAAACTTAAATATCCTCTCCTTTAAAGTAAGATGGAATTGTGATCCACAAAAAGTTCAAAAAATATTACAAACTTAAAAAAGTCAAACAATCATATTGCCCTCGCCTGCAAGAAACCCACCTGCGGACCTGGAGCATAAAAACCTAGAAAAAGTCTTTATAAATATGTATATGCATCATCATAACAAATCAGGCCATCGGAGAGGGTCGTTATTTTATTACACTCCAGGAAAAGCTTTGAATATAGTTCATCCAAAAGGGATAAAGAGGGCTTATAAAATGGTGAAAGGAAAATAGACGGCTTTCCTGTAACAATCTTCATTATTTAACACCACCAGAATGTATTTATTCTTTCTATAAGAACAAATTGAATTTAAGTCTCCTGACACAGACGGAATGCTAATATGCGGAGTGGATATGAATTGAATTAACCAAACTTGACATTCAAAGGTCCCAACAACAATAACAAACAAAATCATTGACAAAGAAGTTGAAAGGTGTTATGGAGGAAACTGTATTATTGACATAAGGATGACTTCTACCCATCAGACGACTATACACACTACTCTGCTCCCTAGGACCAAACCTCAACTTATCGAGAATTGATTCGATTCATCTTAACGAATTTTACAAATTAACAAATTGGAGACTCAATTCCAACATTTTAAATTACCCTGAAATTCGAGATCAATTTAAGGAGGAAATTAGGTTGTATTTTCAAGAAAATGACAATGAAGAAGTGACACCAGCTGTGCTATGGGATGCCTACAAGGCTGTTATTCGGGGGAAACTGATCCAATGCACTTCAAGGCTTAAGAGACAAAGAATTGAGAGATTAAATAATCTTCAAGTTAAGCTAAAGAACATGCAAAGACAACATAAAAATACGATTGACAAAGACAAAACATTGGAAATAAAAAGAATACAGAATGAAATTGAGGCTTTATACTCAGAAGAAATAAAGAAAAAATTATTATTTACAAAACAAAGCTTCTACGAAACCAGTGGTAAGTCAACTAAATGGCTAGCTTTCAGATTAAAAAAACAGCAAGCAGACTGTACAGTTTATAAAATAAAACACCCAAAAACGAACGCTCTTCATAGCGACACTCTGGAAATACAAAAAAGTTTTGAGACTTACTATCAAGACTTATACTCCCAACCTAAATTAAATAATGACCATCAAATTGATGCATTTCTGCATTCACTGAACCTCCCTAGGGTCTCAAAACCGGAAAATGACACACTGATAAAAGAAATTACTGATAACGAAATTAAGGCTGCCATTTCTAGATTAAAACCACGTAAAAGCCCAGGTTCAGATGGTTTTACATGTGAATGGTATAAAACCTATAGAGAGGAATTAACTCCGAGACTGACGAAGGTGTGTAACTGGGTACTCAGGGGTGGTGAAGTTCCTCCCTCTTGGAGGGAGGCAGTAATCTCAGTCATTCCAAAAGAAGGGAAAGACAAATACAATTGCAGCCAATATCGTCCAATATCGGTCTTAAATCTGGATTACAAAATATTCACATCCATTATAACTAAACGACTGGATAAAATCATGCCTAAACTTATAAATTTGGACCAAACAGGTTTCATCAGTCAAAGACAGACTCAAGATAGTATAAGACGGACGCTCCATGTCATGAACCATGTTAAAAATAATAACACCGAGGCTATGCTGATGGGGTTAGACGCAGAAAAAGCGTTCGACTCTGTCAGATGGACATACCTATATAAAGTGATGGAGAAATTCGGATTTCACAACACTATTATCAAGACAATACAATCATTATACAACAAACCAACAGCAAGGATCAAAATCAATGGAAATTTATCAAATTCATTTACACTAGAACGCTCCTGTCGCCAGGGTTGTGCTCTTTCACCGAGCCTATTTGCTTTGTTTATGGAACCTCTTAGCCAGAGCATCCGGCAAAGCAATCTTATCAAAGGTATCAACATGAAAGCTGGAGTGCAAAAATTGTCTCTTTTTGCTGACGATGTCCTGATATATTTGGGAAAGCCCAGCACATCTCTACCTGCCCTGATGACAAAATTAGAAGAATTTGGAGCCCTGTCAGGTTATAAACTAAATGTTCAGAAAACTCAGATTATGACGTTCAACTTTGATCCCTCAAAAGAACTTAGAACTAAGTACAACTTCAAGTGGAACCAGGACTCCATGAAGTACCTGGGTGTTGTTATAAGTAGAGATCTTGAAAAACTCTTTGAAAAGAATTACAACCCAACCATTTCAAAAATAAAACTAGACATATCAAGATGGAGTCTCATACCAACTCTTGGTCTGATGAACAGGATAGAATCTATTAAGATCAGTATCCTTCCACGTTTACTTTACCTCTTCCAAACACTCCCCATCCCCATCTCAAAACAACAGTTTGCAGAACTTGATAAATTAATCTCTCGTTACATATGGTTGGGGAAAAAACCCAGGATAAGATATAGTACACTCCAAATGGGGAAAGAAAAAGGGGGACTATCCCTGCCATGTCTGAAGAACTACTACTATGCGGCACAATTGAGACCACTAATTTGCTTATGTAATCCAGCTTTCAAAGCAAAATGGAAAGAGATTGAAGAGGGACTGAGTGATGGTCCTCCAGTGCAAGCCATGATAGCAGACCAGACACTGCAGTCTCACCTGGAGGAACCAATAAATCCTTGGGTAAAATTTACTCTAAATATCTGGAAGGAAGTTTGTAAGGAGAACAAGTTAAACAGAGCAGATCAGATTTTAAGATGGTGTGCTTATGACACAAACTTCCTACCTAATCGTAATGACAAACGATATAGAATATGGGTAAATGCAGGTCTTACCTCATATCTAACCTTGTTACATAAGGGGCAGCTATCTGATTTCCAAACTCTGAAGCTGAAATATGGACTTGGAAATGAAGATTTCTTTCGGTATCTACAAATGAGGAATCGGTTCACTGAGATTATCTGTGCCAATAAGGACAAAAATGATAGCAAGTTATTAACAGTATTTAATTTAGCATACAACACTAATACGATTACAAAAGTTATTTCAAGGGTATACCAGGGGCTTCAGGAAAATGCAGATAATAATACTTTATATGTCAAACAAAAGTGGGAGATGGAGATGGGCTTAGGTGTGGCTGATGAGGACTGGGATTTAATTTGCAAAATACAATGGAAAACAACATTTTCCATGACTCTGAGAGAATTCGGCTGGAAAAATATGATACGTTTTTTTATGACCCCAGCCCAAAAAAGGCACCTAAATGTAGGAACGGGATGTTGGAGACTGTGTGGCAGCCAGGTGGCCAATCATCATCATCTATTCTGGGCATGCCCAAAAGTGATGCCCTTTTGGCAACAGATTCATACATGTGTGACTGAAATTTTTAAATTCAATTTTCCATTTGAGTTCCTATATCTATATTTAGGGAAAGACACCCCAAATCTTAAAACAGCAGACAAATATCTACTGAGAATAATACTATTATCTGCCAAGAAAACTATTACAAGGAAATGGCTCCAAGTAGAAGTACCAGAAATGGATGATCTGTATGATACAATTCACCAGATATTTGTGATGGAGAGACTTACAATGTCTCTGCGACTTCAGAAGGAAAAATGTGACATGTTCTGGAGGGGGTGGTTACAGTACATAAAGGACAGGAGACCGGACTTTGTCTGAAATAAGAGAGGGGGTAGGGGATACTTTACCAAAGTAAATAATGATATGGACACACTTGTCAATGTTATGTTTTTTTTTTTTTTCTTTCTTTGTATTTTTAGTATGTCTTGCTTTTACATGTCGAATTTTTATTTCTACACCCATGTTTTGGGGAGGGAAAAAAAAAAAAATTGTTATAGCTCATTATGACAGACTTTTCATTGTCTCATTGTTATCCCAACTGTTTGTATTCCGTCTGTCACCAAACTAGATGAGAACCTTGTTTTTTCTATTTTTATTTTTGTACTGACAGTTAAAAAAAAATAAAATTATAAAAAAAAAAAGGATTCCTGATAAAGTGTTGAGTGCATAACTGAACATCGTTATTTGACATTTTTTGTATTACAAACACTTTTCCTTTATTGGTCGGATGAAATATGCTATTTTTTTGAGACATCGGGATTTTTGGTTTTTCTTTACTTTTTTTCCAAAATCATCAATATTAAAACAATAAAAGGCTTGAACTACTTCAGTTGTGTGTAATGAATCTAAAATATAAGAAAGTCTACGGTTTATCATTAAGTTACAGAAAATAATGTTTATCTCAATATGCTAATTTTTATAGAAGGACCTTCTAGTCATTTGTTATTTATGTCCTCTTTACAAATGCCTTTACACCTATAAAAAATAACTATAATGATCTATTTTTTGATTAATTATGTCAAAAAATGAAATAGATTTTGAGTTTTTTATTAGGGTTTTTCTTATCTGTCATGTCTGGATTTCTCTGGAACATTTGGCACAGTGGATCAATGGTCTGGTTCCACAACACATGACGTAAAAGGAGAGAATAAAGTATGCACTGTATGGCTTTCATTTTCTCATCTTTGGGCCTGCCAGCAAAGGGGAAATGCACAAGATTCTCTCCTGAAACAGTGCGGATCTACAGCCCGTCCGTGCATCAGGATCCCTCTCTCAATCTGGGCCTGATCCCCGAGGTTTCTCACGCTTCTCCTTCTGGGTTTTTCCTCATCGATACAGGAGGGTCTGAAACTCCTGTATCAGCAACAACATTTATGGACATTGGTCATCTTCTCCTTTATTGACCCCTGTAGAAGAAATATGGGTTTGCAGCAGCAGAAAACACATCCATAAAAACACATAAGTACATTAAATATAATAATTTCTAACTAACATGGACAACTTGTGTTTTTTATCATAGCATTTCTTGTGTTTGAACTGTTTGATTCTCTGATCCGTGTTGGCGAATTGACAACTTTTCTCGAGATAACGACTGCTGTGATTTAGGGCGATACAAACATAAATTGAATTTAATTGGATGACCACTTCAGTCAAACTGGTTTTAAATCAAAGAGAAAATTGTGACAACTGCATGTCCTTGTCATCTAAACACAGCAGCTTCTGTTGTTGCAGTACTAAAGTCGGCCACTAGTCACTTACGTAGATCACTTTAATCGATCCCTGAGGAGCAGCCAGCAGTAAAGCATACTCGAAACGAGAACATGATAATAGAAAGAATATACAATAATTCAGTAACTGCACTGACAATAATTGTAAAAGATCAAAGTTGCACATGTGCATGAAAAAAATAGTGCATGCGAATAAAAAAAAAGACAAGCCTTTATGAGTTGTTGCCTGAGAATGACATCGAGTGTTCCTCCATCTGAGCCCAGTGAGACAGAAGGGAGGGGCTGGAACCCGCAGTGCCACAGATGGATAATGAAGGCACAAATTGTTACTTTTCTGGGTAAATGCATTTGTTGATGTGCTTTATTACGAACAACATCAACTTAAAAGTGAGCCAGAGCAACTTCTACAGTACCTTCTATAATCACACAGGGCAGGGCCTGGGAGATTTTCTGAATTCGAATACATGTATTTAACAGACTAAAGCCTTGTCCAGGATGTTGTACAGTAATCCTCACGCACAGGATACGTTCGCCTCCTCCTCATCGATGGTGTGATCCAGGGATTCTTCAGCCTCTAATGGGGACTCTCCAATGGCCTCTACTGGTCCAGGGTCCTCTCCTTGGGCCTCTTCTGAGGCCTGTCCTGGTCCTGGGGCCTCAACTGGGGCCTCTCCTGGCGACTCTGGTGGGGCCTCAACTGGGACCTCTTCTGGTCCAGGGTCCTCTCCTTGGGCCTCTTCTGAGGCCTGTCCTGGTCCTGGGGCCTCAACTGGGGCCTCTCCTGGCAACTCTAGTGGGGTCTCAACTGGGACCTCTCCTGGTCTTAGGGCCTCCAGTGGGGCCTCATCTGGGGCCTCTCCTGAGGCCTCTCTAGGGTCACCTGGTCCTGGGATCTCCCCTGAACCTTTTCCAGGGGCCTCCTCTTCCTCGCTGCTCTTGCGGATGCTGCGTTGGGACAGGAAGAGGCTCTGTTGTCTCTGCAGTTCACACAGCTCCCTCTGCAGGCGCTCCATGTGAAGTGCACGTCGACTCCTGATGGTGCGGCGCGAAAAGGGGTTGAGTTCACCAAAGGCCACGGCCGACAGCCTCCTGCGGGAGCAAAGGGAGAGGAGTGTTCTGGAATCATTTGTTCATTACAGGTAAATCAAGATGTTCACATACACCTACATCTTTTCAAATTTCCTGATATTTAATCCAATCAAACCTTTCCGTGCTAGTTCAGTTAGATCAACACATATGTGAATGTGAAATGTCAGAAAAAAACATTTCACACATCTGTGTCTCCGTCTGTGTGAATCTGAACGGCTGCCATTCATGTGAAGCAACAATTACATGGTTTAAAAAATCATGTTCTTCACAGTGGCATCTTAAACAACTTCAATGGTCAATAGTTTAAGTTAATGGTTTCTTTTTAGGCAATACAAATGTCATTCCTATCAGTGGGGAGCCTGTGTGCAGTGTGTGCAGTGTTTGATGTTTGGTGTGGGTCTAGTGTGGACTTGGCCTGACCCGGCGGTTTGGCTGCTGGGACCAAACACTGCATGGTGCTTCAGACTATTGTACACAGTGAGCTACCTGCCAGGAGAGAGGCCAGGGTCACATGCACCAGGAGTTAGTGCAAATATACTTTCACTGCCCGTCTGAAGGAGCAGATGTTCAGCAGGGTGTACTGGATTTTCCACCAGAGACCCCAGGACCCTCAGGAATTTTAAAGAGCCACATGACATGACGTTTATTTGATTCAGAAGCTGGGAGTTGCAGGGATTGTGGCATCTGAAGGCCCTTTTAAACATACAGTATGTAAAATAAATAAGACAAAACAAGATTATGGATTATGAAAGATAGGAAAAAGAATAACTTAGTACTGCAACTAATACAAGGTACTGTAGAAGAACCAAAAGTAATGTGATGAGTCCCACCGTTATGATGACCCTGTTACAGCCGTTCTACACTGTTACAGCCCTGTTACAGCCGTTCTACACTGTTACAGCCCTGTTACAGCCGTTCTACACTGTTACAGCCGTTCTACACTGTTACAGCCGTTCTACACTGTTACAGCCCTTTTACACCCTTATTCACCTATGCCATCCATATTACACCCTTATTACACTATACATCCTCAATACCACCATTACTATATACTTGTTAACTATATGTTTTTAAATGTTGAAAACCTACTTAAATTCAATCAAATGTCTACTCTGTTCAAAATAATTCCAAACACAGCTGCTCCCCCCCCTTTGAGAACATTTGTCACCCTGAGTTCAGAGGGAGTTGTCCGAGATGAAGAACCATGTTTGGTCAACAAACATTCTCTTATAAAGCCACAAGCCTTTGGAGCGCTCTTCCAAACTAAATCCTTTCATGAACAGATTACGGTGTGTTTAAAGGCCTGACTAAGACATGGTTATTGTCACAACCAAATTAGATGCACTGAGCGACTGAGTCATTGTGTGAAATCTCAAATTAATGTTGGATAGTTTCCTGTGTAGTGGATTGATTTTACAGAATTTCTTTGCATGTGTCTTCACATTTTCCTGTACGTAAGTGTAACATGAACCTGTCCAGGGACTACGAGTGGAAATTAGCATCTTATGCTACAATCAGGCTCATGGCATCTCCGCTGTCATAGACTAACGTCTAATGACTATCTCTGAAAAAATAGATCACATTTAGAATAAATTTAATCTCTGTTACACCCCGATTTAACCCCTATTTCACACTTATTACCCTCTTACTAAAACACTAAAACAGGTATGAGCGAGTGAACAGAGGGTTGGACTGTGAAGCTCCAGTGTGTTCAGCGTCTCGCTGCTGTCATCACCGTGCAGTGAATGGAACAATATCTGATCTTTGAACATTGTAACTTTTACAATGTTCAAAGATCAGATATTGTAAAATGCACTTTATAAATAAAGATTACTTACTTCCACCCTTATTACACCCTTAATGCACTTCTATTACACTAGACGTACTATAAACAAAAACAATATAACTATAATAAATCATTCAAAACATGAAATCAAAAAGATTATAAAATTGTAAACCGCTTTGTGACTCTGGTCTGTGAAAGGCGGAATATAAATAAAGATTACTTACTTACTTACTTAAAAGTGAAAGAATAAACTATTTAAAAGCACCATTATAAAAGAAAAGGAAAAGTGCTAGGTTTTCCAACTGAAATGAAGCCTGTTGCATGATGTCAGCATTTCCATAGTAACCGTAGAAGAGTTTAAATTGGGTGGATTTGAAGTAAACACAGCCTCACATTTTCACTAAGTGGATCCATCGATATTCTCTGTCTGACCCAACGTAATATCAATCAATCAATCAAAGTTTATTTGTAGAGCGCCTTTCATGCACAGGGCAACACAAAGCGCTTCACAGTCCACATCACAAATCATCACATAAAACAAACACCAGAATCACAATTAAAACATTAAAATCACACAAAAGATTAAAACACAATAAAAACAATAAAATCACACAAAAGAATAAAACCATTAACACTTTCAAAGTTACACAAGAAATTTAAAAAAATAAATAAATAAATGACAGCAGTGCATTACAAATGGAGATAAAATCCTTCAGTTGTATGCACAGGCAAACAGAACAGTCTTTAACCTGGATTTGAACATTGACAGAGTAGACGCCTCCCTCACATTTTCAGGGAGATTGTTCCAGATCTTAGCTGCATAGATCTGAAACGCAGCCTCCCCATGTTTGGTTCTCACTCTGGGCACCAGCAGGAGGCCAGTCCCTGTGCTCCTCAGAGTCCGGGCTGGTTCATATGACACCAACATGTCACTAATGTATTCTGGTGCAAGGCCATGGAGAGACTTGTACACAAGCAGAGCTGTTTTAAAATCTATTCTTTGAGCCACAGGAAGCCAGTGCAGAGACCTGAGGACCGGACTAATATGGTCATACTTCCTGGTTCCTGTCAGGACTCTAGCTGCTGCATTTTGGATGTACTGCAGCTGCTTACAGGTCTGTTTGGACAGACCTGTAAGCAGGCCATTGCAGTAGTCTAGCCTGCTGGAGACAAATGCGTGGACAAGAATCTCCAAGTCTGCCCTGGACACTATATTTCTGACTTTGGCAATGTTCTTCAGATGGTAAAAAGCTGTTGATGTTATTGATTTTATGTGGCTATTGAATATGCTGTTATATCAAAGGTATATAGGAGGATTTTCTACTTCTATCATCAAGACTATTGATCCTCCCAAGTGTCAATCATTCTGGTGATACATGCTCATCAAATAAGACCAGAGAGTTTTGTTCAAAAAGTGGAGAGTCAGACAACTGCACCTGAAGAAGCTTTTTACCTCGATCACGATGAAGCTTTTCTCAGATTTACAAATTAGCTCAACACGTCATGATAGATACATTGGATAATAACAGAAAACAGTTTTCCGTGTGTCTTACCACGTATTTGTTACTGTGTTCAGTGTGTGAACCTGGACAAGCTACAGCCCGTGGCCACAGAGGAGCTGCTGGTGAACCGCTCCATGGTTCTACTGGAGGACCGAAAGTTCTGGGCCGGGATCGTCTTCAATATCTCCCACAACGCCTCCGAGCTGCCCCCACACCTGAACTACAAAATCCGCATGGACATCGACAATGTGGAGAGGACCAACAAGATCAAGGACGCGTAAGTACTTACTGCATACTGGCACCACTGCTGCTGCTGCTTCTGCTGTTGGTACTACTACTCTTACTAATCCTACTAATACTACTACTACTACTACTATTACTGAAACTAATAATGATTGTAATAGACTTACGCAGTCACTATTTCTTCTTGTAGAGTATATTCTTCTGCAATCCTTATCTTGTTTTGATTCACCTTCTCATGCAGGCCATACTTTTACATCTATGCCTTTGTACATTTTCAGCACTGACTTACACTTAAAAAAGACAATGGACATGATCTCCATAATATTTATGTTTGTGATTTTCAAGCAGATGTTTTTGCAACCTCTGACTTATCTTGCTGCTACTACTATTACTATTACTGTTACTAAACCAGCGCAAACCCTCCCTTCCTTATGGTGAATCCTTTGATCCCAGTTCCTCCGGCCATAGTGTAATAGGATTGTAGGGTTTCTCACTTCTACCAATGGGAGGGGTTTTGTATGTATTATATCCATATAAAAGTAATTATAAAATTCCACATTTCATGTTTATGGAACAACATTAAATATAATGCATCATATGTGTTCTTTAATTCACCCCACATTTCCCACAGTTCTCTCCCAGTGTCGGTCATAATCATCTGTCTGTTGTGTCCTCAGATACTGGGACCCCGGACCCCGTGCGGACCCCTTCGAGGACATGCGTTACATCTGGGGAGGCTTCACGTACCTCCAGGATGTCGTCGAGCAGGGCATTGTCCGTGCCATGACTGGGACCACGGAGAGGACCGGAGTCTACCTCCAGCAGATGCCCTATCCCTGCTACGTGGACGACATGTGAGCCAAGCACAAAGTCATCACATTTACACATTAGATAAGAAATGTGAAACACTAAAATAACATCTACAAGTTTGAAAAACCTACATTATTATAGAAACTGCAAATTCTAACAGATTGAATTAACTTTGATTGTAGTTAATAGAATCAGAATGTAATTTTATAAACCAGGGTTTGACAACCTTTTCTATTAAAAGAGCCATTAGTCCGTCTCCTGCTAAAAGAAAAATAGTTGTACAAGTTGTCTTGTCTTTTGAAAGCACAACTTTTGTGCTACTCTTGTGGCATACGGTGACATTTGTGAATCTTCATTCACCACCACGGTACAATGCCTTGTTACAATCCTAATATATAGAAGTAAGACAAAAACACACGCAGGCGGACAAGATCCAGCTTCTGGAGTGGCGGAACAGGGCGCAGATGAGCAAACACAAAGGGATGTGGAACTATAAAGCGGCCGCAATTGCTCCGGTGGTCATAATGGAGGATATGGAAACCTGTACTTCTATGTACAGACAAAAATGGTCACACAACCAAAGAGCTGTCAAAGGACATCAGAAAGAAAGTTGTGGACAGACTGGGAAGACTGAATCTCCACGCAAGATCTCACCCAAAATTATCACAAGACATGTGAACAAGGATCCCCATACCGCACTGGTGGATCTAGGACTTGCAGAGAGCTGGGACCAAAGTAATCCTAACCCTAACCCTTACCATGGGCACGTCACTAGTAGGCTTCAGGAAGCTCGCTGTCCGTCATAATATGTGTCTATGGTCAGATTAAACAAAGAGGACTCGTCATGTAGACAATCTGAATGCATGACGCAGAGCAGGAACTCCTCCTTGTTCTCCTCCTTGTTCACCTCCGTCTTGTGTCTTCCCAGCTTCCTGCGCGTCATGTCCCGCTCCATGCCGCTCTTCATGACCCTGGCCTGGATGTACTCGGTGGCCATCATCCTGAAGAGTGTGGTGTATGAAAAGGAGGCGCGGCTGAAGGAGACCATGCGCATCATGGGCCTGAACAACGGCATGCTGTGGTTCAGCTGGTTCATCAGCAGCCTGGTGCCTCTGCTGGTCAGCGCCGCGCTCCTGGTGCTGCTGCTCAAGGTACACTTTCACTGTCACCGTGGTTTTAACAACTATGAGGCATTATTTGTGTTTATGTGGAGATGTTTGCTTTAGAATGTTGTATTTTAGACTGAAATCATTCTTGTGTGAGAAGTGGACAGATACGTTCTGAAGGAAATGACCCAAACAAATGATGCTTAGTCATTTAGTTGTAGTCTGAGGATGAATTAATTTGAAAAAGAGCCGTTTCTGGAATTCTCTGTTCAATGAAACAACTTTGGAAAATATACCCAGTCAAATCATGTTCTTTATTATTATGTGATTTTAAGCTTCATCTGCCTTCTCATTCTGATCATCTATCACAGTGGTTCCCAATATGGGGGTCAGGATCTCCGAAATATTTTTTACGATCTGTATGATACAAATTAGTATTATTTTTGAGAGAATATATGGGTGTTACAAGTCTTTTTCTTTTTCTAATACCTGATGTTAATTTTTATGGACCAAATAAACACAAATATTTGTTTTACAGCTGGGGAACCTGCTTCCATACTCAGACCCAGGCGTGGTCTTCTTGTTCCTGGGCTCCTACGCAGTGGTGACCATCATGCAGTGCTTCCTGCTCAGCACAGCGTTTGCCAGAGCCAACCTGGCAGCCGCCTGCGGAGGCATCATCTACTTCACCCTGTACCTGCCCTACGTGCTCTGTGTGGCCTGGTCCGACTACATTGGCTTCGGGGCCAAAGTCTTTGCTGTGAGTAGTATCTCTCGTCACATGTTTACAGGAAATGTTTTGTATGCAGTGTTTGAGTAAAAATTTGGTTAAATAAACTTTTTGTCTCTTCAGTCGCTCCTGTCCCCTGTGGCTTTCGGCTTTGGCTGCGAGTACTTCTCCTTGTTTGAGGAACAGGGCGTGGGCATCCAGTGGTCCAACCTCCTAAGCAGTCCGCTGGAGGAGGACGACTTCAGTCTGCGCACAGCCATTGGCCTCATGTACGTGGACGCGGTGCTGTACGGGATCCTCACCTGGTACCTGGAGGCTGTCTTCCCAGGTCCGACACGTGCACAGTGCCAAGCTTGTGTTTACTGCTTTGATATGTCTTTTAATGGAACAAGTGGGATGTGTCTGATGTCCTACTTAATATGTATTGTAATTTTACATCAGTCAACATTTTTCCCACATTGGGCAGAGCAAGACAGCGTTTTCTAAAAATCAAAAAGACTCGGAATGTTTCCTTTGTGCTATTCTGCTATTCTTCATAAAAGGAGCGCGGACACGGTCTTGATGTTTCTTCATCAAACTTCCCCACTTTGGGACTAATGAAGGTATCATTCATTCATAAGGTTTATTATTGATATTTATGCTCAGTTGTTGCTTTGCTTTTGACTTTATGTCAGTGTCCGTGCTCCGTTTGGCTGAAATATAAAAAAACATTTATACATACACTATTCACAAAAGGTTATGGATATTTTTTGGGGAAATTTAGGATGAGCCTAAAATACACAGCAAGCAACAATGCTCAAGTCAAACAGATATATTTTGCACAAGTGTCTGTTGTGTGGTAAGGAGACAAGGCTTTTGAAGAGGTTTGAGTGAAGCCCCAGTCAGTAATGGTCTTCTTTTGGGTGGAGTGTCCGGTATCTTTGTGGTGAAAAGATAGATGGGATCGAAAGCCAGATCCCGTCAGACCTCTGAAGCTGTGCAGGGCAGGGCCTGGTTAGTACTGTCTCCTTCTGCGGGTCAAAAACCACATATATCCACATTTGTGCACAGAAATGGCCCTTTTAAAGACATGCGGACTTAGTAAGTAATCTGAAAGTACTTGCATTTCAGTTCAATTGTTTTTTTAAACTCCTTGTTTTGATCCTTCGATGTTGGCTCGTCCACTCATTGTGAAGTGTTGGATTGTTCACCCACTAATAGGGAAGTGAGCTGGGATGAGAGGTTAGGTCAGTTTTACCCTACTGATCATGTGATGTTGCAATAGTAACTCTGGACCGCATCAGTGAAGAGAACACAATTATGGTCAAAAAGTGTGTTGTAACTATGGAAACACGCTTTTACTGCCAAGTTCATTTGGAATGAATTAGAGACGCCATACATTCCCGTCTGTAGGCCTATAATCTGATGAATATACCACATGTTCATGACTGGGGAGCAGTGGTCTGTGATTAGTTGGTTTCTTCATGTGGAATTCTTCTGTCAGTTCAATTAACCTTAATTGGGTATGGTTTGGGAAGAGGGTTGGACAAGCCAATCAGGAGATACTTTAACTGTCATAAACCTGCTCATCAGGGCTGTGCTTCATCTGCTATTCTGTACAACTCAAATAATACAACCAGCAGCACTCTAACTGTGATAGTGCCCCCTACAGGTCAGTACGGGATCCCTCGGCGCTGGTTCTTCCCCTTCACTAAGTCCTACTGGTTTGGAGAAAAAGATGGAGAAAGCAAGGTGCCTTTGAACCGCAGACGCAACCCTGGAGGTGAGCCGCCAATCCTCTTGACGACATTAATATGATTTTCTTTAGACACTTCCAGATTAAAGTACTGCACATACCAAGTCCTTACGGTCTGATGTCTCCTACAGTCTTTAAAATTAAAATCTAAAAATTCTCAGTAATAGAGATTTTCATATCACAATATAAATTAACCGTACTGATTTTGACTTTGTTTTAGTATGTAAATTATAGTTTTTCTATCAATTCCAGCCAGGGCTGGACTGGCCACTGGGTATACTGGAAAATGCCCGAAAGCCAACGCCCATTATTGGGCCGGTCAGATGTTTGCGAGATGTGTAAATCCATTGAGAAATGTTCGAGGGGCGTGCGTGACCGCAGGGCACCTGTGTTGTTTGCTGTATGTACTCAAACGGGATCTCGCCTCCTCCGCGGCTGCAGCGTTCTGGGGCAGCCTGCGGCCGCTTAGTAATGAGCACTTCCCGCGTCAAGCGGCTGTGAGCTTGTTTGACAACAACACGGTGGGCCATGTGGCCATGTCCTCAAGACTATGTACGCGCACACGACCATTCTCTGCTTGTTGTGTGCGTGTCTCTGCGTAACCTTTGCACGCAATAAATGCACTTCTGCAAGAAACAGTCCGTGTCTCCCCTGTGTCTTCCATGTGTCTCCTCACTAAGTGCGACTAAACTCGCTAAATTAAAGCCGGGATGCTTAACTTTTCCATTTTGTTAACAGCTCATGTTGGTACTGTAGGTTATTTATACGGTATGCGGAACCACAGTATGTGCTTCCGCATACCGTATAAATAAAACGTAAAAATTCCTGATTCTATCTGTGAAAACATTAATAGCCTTGTTTTGCTTGATATTACGTGATAATCAGAGTAATGATTGTGTGTGTAGTGATAGTGATGGAGGAGGAGCCTGCTCACCTGGACCCTGGAGTCTACATCGAGGACCTAGTGAAGGTTTACAGACACGGCAACAAGCTGGCTGTGGATGGACTCACTCTGGGTTTCTACGAAGGACAGATCACCTCCTTCTTAGGACACAATGGAGCCGGCAAAACCACCACCATGTGAGTGCTGCTTTAGTCTGAATTTTACGGGTTTGTTACATATTCTGTTCTCTGATTGAAACCCCTGTGTCTCCTTCGATAGGTCGATCCTGACAGGACTGTTCCCACCCACTTCTGGCACCGCCTACATTCTGGGCAGAGACATCAAATCAGACCTGAGCGCCATCCGCCAGAGCCTGGGAGTGTGTCCTCAGCACAATGTGCTCTTCAGCATGTGAGCCTGCTTCAGTCCTGCTTGACCCACTGACCGTTTTAGTCCTGCTTTCATCTAATCTTAAAATTTCCTTTTTTATTTCTACTTTAGCCCTGCTTTATACCTGCTATAGATACTCTTTAGTCCTGCTTTAAGCCTGCTAAAGACCAGCTTTCCTGTACTGCTTTAGACCTGCTTTAGACTTTCTAAAGGCACTCTTTTGTCCTGCTAAAGACCAGCTTTACTGTCTCTGCCTTAGTCCTGCTTTAGTTTTAACCCTGTCCCAGCGTCTCCTCAACTCAGTGCTGCCCCCGCAGGTTGACGGTGGAGGAGCACATCTGGTTCTACGCCCGTCTCAAAGGGCTGAGCGAGGCCCAGGTGAAATCAGAGATGGAGCAGATCCTGAAGGACACCGGGCTTCCTCACAAACGCACGGCCCGCACAAGCGCGCTCTCCGGGGGCATGCAGAGGAAGCTCAGCGTGGCCCTGGCCTTTGTGGGCGGGGCCAAAGTGGTCATCCTGGACGAGCCCACGGCCGGAGTAGATCCGTTCGCCCGTCGCGGCATCTGGGACCTGCTGCTCAAGTACCGCTCGGGTGAGGACTGGCTGAGACCCGCTCAGGCTGGGGGCTGAGGGGACCAGGGCTGTTCCATTCTGGCAAAATATCTCATTGCAATATGAAACACACATTTCAAAACTTCATATGAATTAGAAAAGATTAGATTTGTCATCATAGCCGGTGCTATGAGAGGGCCGGTGCTTTGAGACTTGGGTGGCATCTCTGACTGCCACCCCCCTGACCCAGAAATGGATTAAAGGGTAGAAAATGGATGGATGGATGGATAGATTTGTCATTTGGAATATAATAATAATGCTTCTACCGAACAGCAAGACCAAAGATAATTGTTCCTTTAACAAATCTTCAAAATAAACTCAAATAGAGTGACATTATCACACATTTGAAAATGATGACTTATCTTTAGTCCTTTTTTGTTTGCAATGAACTTAAATGATTTCACACAATTCAGATGTAATTGCAATCATACAGTCCTCATGGGGAGAGTCAGTGCAATGGCCTCTCAGACTGACTGGACGTGTGTCTGCAGGGAGGACCATCATCCTGTCCACTCACCACATGGACGAGGCGGACATCTTGGGGGACCGCATCGCCATCATCTCCCACGGGAAGCTCTGCTGCGTGGGCTCCTCCCTGTTCCTCAAGACTCACCTGGGAACTGGCTACTACCTGACACTGGTGAAGAAGGAGCCCGAGCCCTCCATGAGCTCCTGCAGGAACTCCTCCTCCACAGTGTCCGACTGCAAAAAGGTACCACTATTACTGCTACTGCTACTGTATCTACTGCTGCTACTGCTACTGTAACTGCTACTGCTACTACTGCTTCTACTGCCACTGCTACTACTGCTTCTACTGCCACTACTACTACTACTGTATCTACTGCTGCTACTGCTACTGTAACTGCTACTGCTACTACTGCTTCTACTGCCACTGCTACTACTGCTTCTACTGCCACTACTACTACTACTGTATCTACTGCTGCTACTGCATCTACTGCTTCTACTGGTACTGCTACAACTACTACTACTGCTCCTGCTACTACTGTTTCTACTGCTACTGCTGTAATGACTACTGCTGCTACTTCTAATGCTGCTACTGTAGCTACAAATGATTATCTACTGCTGCTGCTACTACTGCTACTACTGCTACTACTGCTATTGATGCTACTGGCATTACTAGGACTGCTGCTACGGCTGCTACTGCTACGACTACTACTGCTGTTGCCGCTGCTGCTACTTCTTCTGATGCTACATCTACTGCTACTACTGATGCTACTACTATTGCTATTACTACCAGTACTACTTCTGTTACTACAACAACTAATACTGCTATTAAAATAAAGCTAATAATAATAAAGCTACTACTACTGCTCCTGCTGCTACTCAAAATACCATTTCTATTACTACTACTACTCTTAATGCTACTCGTACTACTTCTACTACTACTACTACTACTACTACTACGGTGCTTGTGCTTGGCAGGATGAAGATGGCGCATCGATCAGCTCCAGTGACGCAGGACTTGGCTCTGAACACGAGAGTGAAGCAGCCACCATCGGTAAGGGAGGTTTTCATTCATATTTGAGATCACCAAGACTTTTCACATTCTGCTGAAGTCACACCCGTCCCTTTATCTCTCTTGCAGACCCCCCCAGCAGCAGTGTGGGTGGCGCCTCTACTGACCCCCCCACGGATCAACCCATGGTCCCAGCTAACATCGCCCACGTGTCTGCTCTCGTCCTGGGCCACATCCCGGGGGCACGCCTGGTGGAGGACCTGGGTCACGAGCTCACTTACATCCTGCCCTACTCCGCTGCCAAAGACGGGGCCTTCCCAGACCTGTTCCGGGCCCTGGACCAGAACTTACACCAACTGGGCATCTCCAGCTACGGAGTGTCCGATACCAGTCTGGAGGAGGTGGGCTGTTACGGCTTTAGAACTGTTTTAGACCTGCTTTTGTCTTGTTTTGAATAGTAAATATAAACTGAATTTTTCCCCACAGATCTTTCTGAAAGTAGCAGAGGACAATGGAGTGGATACAGACGTTCCCTCAGGTGAGCAGTTTTGTCATAATGATTGTGTTTATTGACTCTTTTAAACCTGTTTTAGTCTTATACAGGACATCCGGACTACTCAAACATATAATCAATTGATCAATATTTATTTGTATAGTGCATACAAAATATTTTCAAACAAAAAGTAACATAAATGGTTTCACAGTTTATAAAAACACATGGCAGGGGTTGCACACTGCGTGTCAACTGTATAAGGCATGTCAATGTGCACTTATCCACATTTTCACACATTTTGAGCAAACACATATTTTTCAATTTTATTGGAAAGAGCAGCTCAAGGCTGTGGATCCCAGCTTAAACTTTCTGAAATGGTCTTTTTGGGAAGACCAGAGAGCAGGGCACTGCGCTGCACTCATGCAAGAATCAAGGTAGATAAAAGTGACAAGAGAACAACATACAGTATATACAAGCTCATTCTGATAGATTTAAGTTTAGCCTTTAGAGTTAAACAGTGAAACATGTGTCTTCAGATGGGACTCTTCCCGTACGGGTCAGACGCAGGCGGAGGACCCACGCCTTTGGAGGAGGAGATCACCAGAGCTGTCTGAAGCCCCTCACAGAGGACGACCTGCAGGGGAATGAGTCTGAGGGAGACCCAGGTCAGCAACTGTTGGAACGGGTGTTCCTCATAAAAACACACCTGAAGTTGTTTTTCATGCTAATATTGCTGTAACGTGTCCTGGTTTCGCAGTAGAGGACCCGGACTGGCTGAACTGCACAGAGGGGAAAGGCTCGTACAGTGTGAGCGGCTGGGCCCTGAGGAGGCAGCAGTTTGTGGCACTCATCTGGAAGCGCTTCCTCTATGCCAGGCGCTCCCGTAAAGGATTCTTTGCCCAGGTGAACAGAGCTGCGTCAGGAGGGCTCTAGGACCACTCTGTGTCTGTCTTCTCTTGAATAGAATATACAGTATTTTATACTTACTTCTTTATTAAGCACAAATTAGAGATTTCATACATACTAGCTTCTTTTTGTCTTATTTTTTAGTATAAAGTTATTGTTCATTCATCTTGTGCTCTGTGCTCCTCATTCCTACTGTTTTGTAAATGGTGATGCAGCACTGACATTTCCTCACTGTGGGATGAGTAAAAGATCTCAATCTCTAAAATTGGACATGACAGACAGAGAAAAATGAGGGTTTTAAACATAAACGTCACTTTTATTTTCATTAAGGATCTCTAATTTTACTGTTTTTTGCTTATGTGTGCATTAATATTGTAAATACATATTGAAATTATAAAAATATACACCAACATATGCTGAAACTATGGCAAATACTGTTGCTTGATTTATATGTATATTTATGTATATATATATATATATATATATAATATATATATATATATATATATATATATATAATATATATATAATTAATATATATATATATATATATATAATATATATAATATATATAATATATATATATATATTATTTATATATATATATATTATTTATATATATATTATTTATATATATTATATATATATATATATTATAATATATATAATAATATATATATATATAATAATATATATATATAAATAATATATATATATATATATATATATATATATATATATTATTTATATATATATATATTTATATATAATATATATATATTATATATATATATAATATATATATTATATATATATATATATATATATAATATATATATATATATACGTATTTGTATATATACAGTATACTGTAAGTGCGTAGGCAATGTACAAAAGTATCTCTATAAATTGTAAATATTGTAAATACTTATGAATGTATGATTTATTCTCAAATGAAAAAAAATGTATCAATCAATGTGTGTGTGTGATTGCAGATTGTTCTCCCGGCCGTGTTCGTGTGCATTGCTCTGGTCTTCAGTCTCATCGTCCCACCTTTTGGAAAGTACCCCAGTCTGGAGCTGCAGCCCTGGATGTATGAGGACCAGGTCACCTTCATCAGGTAGAACTCTGACCACATGGATCCTTCTGAGGGTTTGGAGCTCAGGAAAAATCACTAATGTCTTATTTATGAACCACCTGTCATTTCACTAAGACGTGTGGGTACCTTACTTTTAAATAAATAAAACTAGTGATAAAACCAAGTCAGATGGACTTTATTACAGATTTCAATTATTTTGATTTTGGTTCCTGGGCAGTGGGTGTATCTGACTAGATATTTATCAAAGTCCATTTATTGTAAATTTTTTGTTGTTGTTGGTGTAAGGTCACAAAAACGTTGACGAAGAGCAGATGTGACAGAGATTCAAGGATAATTATGATCATAACTAGAAAACGGTAGACATCACCATTTTGGAAAGAGGAGACGGCACCTTGATATTTAAATTGTTTTACATTATATGTCCTTTTTACGGACTCAGATGTTTATATATTTGTGTGTCTCCATAGCGACGATGCTCCCGGAGACGTGAAAATGCAGAAGCTCCTCAGTGCTCTTCAGGAGGACCCGGGCTTTGGGACGCGCTGCATGAAAGACTACTCCATACCGTAAGACTTCCAACTGTCTCATACGTTCCAATCATCTGAGACGTACAAAATGTCAGCCATAACCATCAAAACATCGTCGGAATTCCATTTTGTTATATTTAGATACTAATATCTTTATCTAATCAAAGACACAGTTGTGAAAAGAATGTAATTTGACGGGAGAAAACAAATTTAGATGCAGATACTTTGTTACTCCTTGCACAGTCCATGATGTCATAGTTCAAATGATTTTTTAAATTAATTTAGTTTTGTATATCCTTAAATCTCAACAGTGGTTATCTTGAAGGACTTCACAAAGTTGTCGGTTCAACAACACAGATCAAAGAATCAAGCAGTTCAAACAGGAAGGAAACAGGAGGAAACACAATGATAAAATAGAGCCATTGGTCCATTAGTGGCAGATGACCAATGTCCAGTCATGTTTATTGATGTTGAGTGTCCTGGATCATCACCACTGTCCTCAGACCCTCCTGCATCAGCGAGGAACGACTCTTAAAAACCCAGGGCAGTGGTAACAACCTGGAGCTGAACGCCCAGAAGACAGTGGAGATGATTGTGGACTTCAGGAAGAGCACTGTCCCCCCGCCCCCACCCTCCGTGATGGACTCCCCCATCACCTCTGTGGAGTCCTTCCGTTTCCTGGGCACCACCATCACCCAGGACCTCAAGTGGGAGCCGACCATCAGCTCCCTCATCAAGAAGGCCCAGCAGAGGATGTACTTCCTGCGGCAGCTCAGGAAAGCCAAGCTGCCTGCACAGATGTTGGTGCAGTTCTACACGGCCATCATCGAGTCCATCCTCACCTCCTCCATCACCGTGTGGTTCGCTGGAGCCACAGTCAGGGACAAACAGAGACTACAGCGCATTGTGCGCTCTGCAGAGGAAGTGATCGGCCGCAGCCTTCCATCGCTGCAGGACCTGTACGTCGCCCGAGCTCGAGGCGGGCTGGTCGTATCACAGCCGACCCCTCTCACCCTGCACATGGACTATTCCAACCACTCCCCTCAGGCAGGAGGCTGCGGTCCATCAGGACTAGAACCTCCCGCCACAAGAACAGTTTCTTCCCCTCTGCTGTTGGACTCTTGAACACTTCTTAACCTGTCCCCCCGCCCTTTATAAAGTCACTTTACTGCCCATCATACGTCACTTTACTTCACTGTACTGCTGTCACCTTACATTGTGTGCACCATGTGCACTTGTATATTGTAAATAGTAACTGTAACTCTATTTTAAATTTAAATTTATTCTTTAGAAGTGTTTTTTATTCTTATTTTTATTATCTCTTTTTGACTGTTGCACTGAGCCAAAGCAATTTCCAAGTCTGTGACCTCCGTTACTTACGTTGGCAATAAAAATGATTCTGATTCAAAAGGGTCTATGTATGATATGAGATTGTATTTAAAATCCTCGTCACACCAATCTCATTGAAGCATATCATTTGGAACACTTGCATATGTCTTTTTCAATAAAGAGAGAAAGTATCAAATTAAACTGTGAAGAGAAATGAGTACACAATTCATTAAGAGTTGTATCACATCTAACCATAAACCTGTGTGTGACACTTGTGTGGCGCTTGTCTGCAGTGATACGCCGTGCACCATGGGGGACGAGGAGTGGTCGGTCCCCCCTGTCCCAGAGGACGTGCTGGAGGTCTTCTCTTCTCCGAGTAACTGGTCCATGAGCGAGCCCTCCCCTGCCTGCTACTGCAGCTGTGACGGCAACAAGCGCATGCTGCCAGAGTGTCCCCCTGGAGCCGGAGGACTGCCCCCGCCCCAGGTCAGACACAGCACCTCACACCCTCACACTGGAACCTAAAGGTCACTCATTTATCGAGCACATTTCACACAATCAAAAGTAACACACTGTGCTTAAGAGATCTTTTATTTGTCCCCAGAGTCAGGAAATTTCAGTGTTGCATCACCACTTACAGAACAGTAGGAGCACACAGCACAAGAGAAATGGACAAAAACTGTAAACTAAAATAAAAAATAAAAAAATCTCTAACTTTATCATAAAAAAGAAGCAAGTAAAAAATCCGTAGTTTTAGCATAATAAGGAATCAAGTCTAAAATGACAAACTTCCAACAAGAATGAAGTATAACATCTCTGACTAAAGCATAATAAACTATATATATATATATATATACTGTACATCTGTACATGTTAGCAGCATGAGGGTCTGGGACATAGTGGTTCTGTATTGCACATTCTGACATTCAAATTATTGCATAGATGCACGACATGTGAGGTCAGGTCGTCAGTGTTTGTCAAATCAAATCAGCTAAAAATGTCCAAGAAAAGTGGGTCTTGAGCTCAGTGTCAGAGCACATGTGATGTCATGGGGCCGAGTGTTTCAATCACTTGGAGCCTCATGAGAGAACAAGGCTTCTTCTACTTTCAGTTTTACACCAGGAACTTGGAGGCGGACCTTTTATTCCTTGCCTTACTTGATTACAGTCAGGAATATTCCACAGTTCTATGGAAGATTATGCACTTGATCCTCATAAACCGATGTCCATGGAGAGGGTTTTGCAGTATGGCTTTAATATTAACAGTTGCTCAGTGTTGGATGTGTGTGTGGTCCATGTATCATAGATGAAGCTGAGTGCCACTGACGCCCTTCAGAACCTCACCTCCAGGAACATCTCGGACTACCTGGTCAAAACCTACGCCCAGATCATCGGAAAGAGGTCCCACTCATACTGCTGCTACTGTTGCTGCTGCTGCTGCTGCTGCTGCTGCTGCTGCTGCTGCTGCTACCTCTAGTACTCTTACTCCTAGAACTCTTACTGCTAGTACTGTTACTGCCAGTAGGTCTACTTTACTGCTGCGGCATGTGCAGCTACTACTAGCACAACTACTGCTGTTATGCAACTACTACTACTACTCAGACCCTACTACTACTACTGCTACTAGTACCACTACAGCTGCTACTACTATTATTGGTGATATTATACTACTGCGTTTACCACTATTGCTGCTACTGCTGCTGCTGCTTTTACTAGTGCTATCACTACTATTACTGCTACTACTAAGTACTTTTGCTACTGTTATTACTACTACTGCTGTGGCTGCCTTTACTTCTGCTCAGTAGAGGAAAGACTTTGTATTAAAGTACTAGACTATGTATTAATTAAAACAGATAATTCGTTATTAGAACTTTCCACACTGCATCTGCTGCTATTAGTACTGCATTTACAAGGTCATTAGTAGAACTTCTGCTGTTGCTGCTGCTGTTGTTGCTTCGACTGCTGCTGTTGTTGCCGCTGCTGCTGATGTTGTTGCTGCAGTTGTTGCTGTTGCTGATGCTGTTACTCACGTTGAGATTGAAGCCATATGGATAAAATGGGTTTATTATCTTATGCCAGTGTTCATGTTTTCAATGGGATAGTTTGTTATTTTGTTTCTTCAGTCAATTTAGATATTAGAATATCCGAATAACCATCTGGATCTAGGATTTTCTTTAAGGAATGGAACCATGCCTCTTGACAGAGGTCTGCTCTCTACGAGTGCTTTTTAAAACATTTTACCTAAATTTACTGGAGAAAAATAGGGCCGGATAAATACTGATATGGGAACTATGGAAAAGCCAAACCGGCTCATGGCTGTTATACCCTCTTTAAAAACGTATATATATATATATATATATATATATATATATATATATATATATATATATATATATATATATATATATATATATATATATATATATATATATATATATATATATATATATATATATTATTATTATTATTATTATTTCTCATATAGACATATTCAATCATTAATGTATTTGAAAAAAATGACAAAATATGATCAAGGGGATTCTTTTTAGAAGCAAAAACAATTATGCTGATATAGGGAGAGCATGTGTCAATTTGTATTATCAGTATATGATTCATTATATTTATTACTAAATACTGTATATGGTCAGTTATTTTGGTTATTTCATTTGAAAACATGAAAAATGATTGAGCTGATGTATCAAACCATTGAGTGAGCTGTGTGTATATTTTCTGTTCTAGTCTGAAGAACAAAGTGTGGGTCAATGAGTTCAGGTCAGTGCTTCACCGTCCTCCTGCAAATCCTCCTTCTCTTCCTCCTTCAAGTCCTCCTCTTCCTCCTCCAATCCTTTTCCAAGTCCTCCTTTTTCTCCAGTCTTCCAGCTAGTCAACAGCTGAACTTTACAGCAAGGTATTATAGTGTGGCTGTATTAATGGAGCTGAAGTTGGTTGGATGACACTGCAAACTTGGGCTTATGATTTCAAAAACTACTTATGTACCATAAAAAGACAGAGGGCCACATAAGAGAGGAATCAGCCTGGATCCTGGAGATCTCAGATGGACCAGAGCTTTGGTGGAATCAGTTGTTCTGCAGAAATGGTCTTCCTCACAGCAGCTCGTGCACGTGTGTTTCATCCACACGTGTGTTTGTTTTTGTGTGTGCGTGTGCGTGCGTGCTGCAGGGAATCACTGCAACCTGATGAGACCCGGTCTTTGTAGGCCTGGTTTCCATGGGCAGGCACGGTTAGAGTTCCACAGGAGCAATAATCTAGATTCTAGGGTATTTGGACAAAGCCCCTGTCTTTACTCATTGTCCACTCTTTCCCCTTTTCTCTTTCTCTTTCCTTATACTTCCTCTTCCCTTCCTTATCAACAATATCATATCTTAATTTCCCAACAAACAAACTGACTCTGGACTAAACCCATCTGAGTGGACTGGACTAGGCGAGACTGGACGACAGCAAGTGCATTTCATCATTCGTATTATTTTTACATTATAGAAAAGTTAAGATGAAATGATCTCCACAAGACAGGAACATCTGAGATGTTCCCATCAATGCTCATGGCGTGTTCATAATCAGGAAATAGCAGTTTATGTATATTTCAAATCAATATAAATACCCAGACGGACTCTTACCTCATACTGGCAGTTGGCAGCCATGGTCTCTCTTGTCTAGAAACCCTGAAACTGCTGTTTTTTTATGCTCACAAAGCAGAAGGCCACAAAGAGTTAAAAATCCCTCTGCCTAGAAACAGTGGCGTTAAATCATGTCAGAAAGAAGAAACATACAAGAGAAAACGGCTTGTATGATTGTGAGAAAAGCAACATCCCTCCAGGATGATCTGAAGTCACTGAAGCCACTATTGAGCAGCATAATGTAGAAGAGTTTCTTCTGCAGAGGGGATGGACATCTGTTTAAGAGCGCTATAAGGAGATGTCTTCTGTGCATGTCTCACAGAAGACATCCTCTGTGAGACATGCACAGAGGAGGAAGAAGGTCCTAGGGAATGCCCACGGCATGCTGGATACTGTCTTTCAGCTGGCCTGGGAACACCTCAGGATTCTCCCTAGATGAACTGGAGGGAGTGTGCGTTTAGAGGGATGTGTGAGCATCAAACAGGATGGAGGAGTTTCACAATACTGTAGTCTGAACAGCTCCTGAACAGCTCCTGCCTCTTTGTCCTCCTTGTCCTCTGTTTCCCCTGGAGTCCAGCGAAGGTCCCCTCCTCCTCTCTCCCCATTCTGCTCACTGTCTCCCTCTTCTCACCTATGCTTACTTACTTCCTATTGAGCAGGTATGGAGGATTCTCATTGGGCGCTCGGAGCACCCAGGTCCTGCCTCCAGCGGATGAGGTCAATGACGCCATAGAGAGACTCCGCAAGATCTTTGAACTAGAAAAGGTACTTCAGCTACTGCTACTACTACTACCTCAGCTACTACTACAACTACTAAATCACTATGACTACTACTAATGCATCTTCTACAATAATACTACAAATACTACTGCCTCTACCAATTACACTTCTACTGCTAGTAATACTACTACTATTACTACTATTGCTAGTAATTCTACTACTAATGCCTCTAACGCTATTACTACTGCTTCTACTACTGCCTCCGTTGCTACTACTACTACTACTAACAGTATTTCTACTACTATTTGAAAGTGACTGGTAGAAACGTGTTTCACCACCCTAAGACTTGTAATTTTGCACCTGTGCTCATTAATAAGTTTGCAGCGTGTGTGCCTGAGACTGCTCTGTGTGTCCTGCAGGGGGCAGCAGCGGATCGCTTCCTGGACAATTTGTCTGGATTCATCAATGGCCTGGACACAAAGAACAACGTCAAGGTCTCACTCTGCCACTTATCTTTGACCAGCGCTGTTATGTTCGGACGCATGGCTTTACTCATTTTAATAGTACACAATAATAATAATAATACATCATACTTTTATAGCGCTTTTTGGATACTCAAATATCCTTTACAAAAGTTAATAAGAAACAAAAGGACAAACGGATTTGATGTTGTTTACTGAGACGTAGTTGTGGCAGTCGGAGATATATGAAGAGAACCAGGTCAGTGCTGTGCTGGAGATATTAGTTCAGAAAAGTTTGTTTTGTGGAATTTAGTAACATTTATACACAATGCTACATGTGATACAATTGCTTTAGTGTGCACTTTTACGATTCAAATAGGAGGCTAAACATAATAATAAGAAATTACAAAGAAGTAGATTGTAAGTACATATGTAAAAAAATCCAATAATAGTAGATTCTGAAACTAGCACCTGCTTTGTCAAAACTGCAAAATGCTTTGTTTTGCCCTGACAGGAAAGTATGCAAGATGAAAATGTTTTCTGATAAGATGAATACAGCATGATGTGACCTTATTTGTTCATAGTATTTTGCTCTTACCAGGGTGTTTTGGTGCCAAATTAAAACCAAATGTCTGCTTGTTTAATGTTTTTAAACCCAAGCTTTCATCCTGTTCCATTTGTGTAAAATCAGTCCTGAAAAATTGGTTTTGTTTGTTGGTCCTCGTTTTCCTGCGGTTTACCTTTTGCGGCCTGTTTTGCAGATTTTCCTGTGTGCAATTTTGCATGTTTTTTTCACAGCCACTAGTCCACCAGTTGCCTTTGTTTACAGTTAGAAAAAAACATTTGTGGCTTGTGTGCACCGCAGGGATTATTTCAGAGGACTTCCTTCCTGTTGCCCTCAGTCCACCTTGTCCCCCAGTTTCTTCTGCAGCTGTGTTTTACAGTGTATGCACGGCTTTAGACAGCTGGAGCGGCACTCAGACCTACACCCAACAGACTTGATATCACTGCAATCGCACTTTAGCAGCTGTGACTTCAAGTGGATAGAAAAGTGTATAAAGTGTGTGTTTATGTATAATCGATCCTGTTTGTGTATAACTAGTTCCGTTTGTATAAAATTGATCCTGTTTGTTTCCCGGTCAAGATCTGGTTCAACAACAAAGGCTGGCACAGCGTGGGTGCCTTCCTCAACGTCATGAACAATGGGATCCTGCGCGCCGCACTGCCCCCAGAGGCCGACCCCAGTTATTACGGCATCACAGCCTTCAACCACCCACTCAACTTGACCAAGGAGCAGCTCTCACAAGTGGCTCTGTGAGGACCAGCATTGAAACAGGACTAGACCAAGACTAAACAAGGACTGAACTATGACTAAACCAGGACCGACCCACCCTCTCAACCGCACCAAGGAGCAGCTCTCACAAGGGACTGCGAGGACCAGGATCAGGACTGAACCAGGACTGAACTAGGACTGAACATGGACTGAACCATGAGACATCTTAGTTCGCACATATTCAATTTAATTCAATTGTCTTTATTTACTAAACTCATACACATACCAAGTTCTAAAGATTGTAGGAGCTTTGTAAAAGGTAACTTCCAGGAAGCTGCATTAACAAAACAAATGTTATATTATACCTTTATACATTATCAAAACCAATTTCTAAACATTTTACCCATTCACACATCCTTACCGTTTCTGTTTGCACTCCTCAGTTCATGTTCTAGATGGTCTTACACACAGTAATGTCACTTGCGACACATGTGCAGTATATCCATAACAATATACATGATACATAATAAAATCATTCATGTTACAGTAAAAGACAATAAACATACATATGCTAAATGTAAACGCTTTGTTGTCCCTCCAGTGTGACCACCTCAGTGGACGTCCTGGTCTCCATCTGCGTGATCTTCGCCATGTCCTTCGTCCCGGCCAGCTTTGTGGTCTTCCTCATCCAGGAGCGTGTGTCCAAAGCCAAACACATGCAGTTCATCAGCGGCGTGCACCCGCTGCTCTACTGGGTGGCCAACTTCATCTGGGACATGGTGAGGCCACTGTCACCCACTGCAGTGACCATAACAACCACTGCAGTGACCATAACAACTACTGTAGTGACCATAACAACCACTGTAGTGACCATAACAACCACTGTGGTGACCATAACAGCCACTGTAGTGACCATAACAACCAGTGTAGTGACCATAACAACCAGTGTAGTGGCCATAACAACCATTGCAGTGACCATAACTACCACTGTAGTGACCATCACAACCACTGTAGTGACCATAACAACCACTGTAGTGACCATAACAACCACTGTAGTGACCATAACTGACCATAACAACCACTGCAGTGACCATAACAACCACTGTAGTGGTATTATAGTGTTACCTTTTAAGAGAACCAGAACAACGGGTGTGGCTTGTGCCCTGAGAGTCTCCACAGTGGACCTACCTCAGATTGTTGAACTTGTCTTGTTCATGTTTTAATCATAAGCTTGTTTGTTGTGTCTTCTCAGTGCAATTATGTGGTGCCGGCGACTCTGGTCATCATCATCTTTTGTTGCTTCCAACAAAAGGCTTATGTGTCTTCCACCAACCTGCCTGTGCTGGCCCTGCTGCTGCTGCTCTATGGGTCAGTGCTGTCACCAGACCATGACCAAGACCTCACTACTCTCATCATAGAGTCACAATCACAGACACTGCTGCCACACTGTGCCATGATACCTACGCCCAGAGTCAAAGTTGATTTTATTTTCCAAGCTTCGTAAGCCATTTGCAGTTGCATTTGCTAAATTAAAAATAATGTTGTCACTCATAATGAATAACTTGAGAGTACTTCGGGTTCTCATTTAAATTAAATAAAGTTAAAGCCACATTGATATTGTTAATAGTTAAAATGTCTAGTTAAAATGACTAGACACTATATTTGATCTGTACAGTAGTTCTGCACATCTGCTCAAGGCTTCATTTTAAAACCCAAACAGATCCTCCCCCAAAGAGGACCAAGAGCCTCCACATGGACCTAAAGTCGGACTACTGTTACTGTTACTCAGTTAAAATGTGGCAGTTGTTGTCTGCAATTTTATGGAGTAAGCTTAATCATCACACTTTAGACCTTAGCAGTAGGAGTAGCATTGACGCCGTCTCTTTTCCAGTTGGTCCATCACTCCTCTCATGTATCCCGCCTCCTTCTTCTTCACCATCCCGTCCACGGCTTACGTGGTCCTCACCAGCGCCAACATCCTGATCGGCATCAACGGCAGCATCTCCACCTTCGTCATGGAGCTGTTCGGCAACAACGTCAGTCCTGCTCAGTCCTGTATCCGTCTTTGAGCTTCATGTTGCTGTGCACTGCCACCTTTCAGATATAGACAAGAAAAGTACAAGTTAGGCCTGTTATTAACAATTCAATTGATAATTGATTAATTGGCAATTTATTATCTTGATTAATCAATTAGTTGGTTGGATCCTAAAGGTCAGAGAATGTGATTTTTTTTTTTTTTTATAAATTTGACCAAAACAAAACTGGGAACATCAGTTTAGAGATCAGTTGTTATGTTTGCTTCAAAATACCATGTACACACATTTTTCTTTCAGTCTGCAATGATTTTAGAATAATCTTAAGAAGAATTACCCCAAAACCAGCTCTCTTTACTTTAAAACATGTTTGACTGAGAAGAAGTTTAACATTTATACATCAATATCTCTGCATTTAAAGGCTGCAATATCATCTTTTTGATCTTTTCCCACATGCACCATTAGAAAGACTTGTTACTAGTGATTTTAGTGTTTCATGAGCCTTCCGTTGTCTGTCCAGGAGATCGGAGGCATTAATGACATCCTGAAGAACGTCCTGCTGATCTTCCCTCACTTCTGTCTGGGACGAGGCCTCATCGACATGGTGAAGAACCAGGCCATGGCCGACGCCCTCGAGAGGTTTGGTGAGAACAGCCGCTGACCAAACATATAAGGCCCGCGGCCATGGTGGTTAACATTCAAACCAATGGAAAATGGTCTAAGAAAAAGTGTAGCCATTTAAAAACGTTGGTGCGAGTGGTAAGGATGAGACCACTTTTAGAATACGCATCAACATCTCTTTCCCTCTTTTCCCTACACATCCTTTCACCAAGTTGTATTAGTTTGTCTTTACACACGCCCCCTCCCTCCTGCTGTCTGCACTGTTATGTCAACAATAATGTATGTGTTAAAACGTTAAAATGGTACACAAGTCGGAGGTCTAGTTTCTTCTCTTCTTTACTGACATTACTGAGGTCTTTACCTGGGAAAAAAATATGTTGACATTTTCCAATCATTTTCTTTGTGAATGAAACAAAAATGTAACAGAATCACAGAGCTGACTTTTACATACCTGTACAGTTCAGTTAACAAAAGAAGGAAAGAAGGGGAAGAGCAGCAGGGCGTTGCTGGGTTAACCACCAGTTGCTTGCTCTGGTGGGAAGGAGAGTCTTACCTAAAATATATAAAAATGTATTAAACTGATTTTGATTTCTCTTACAGAATATGACAAGCTTGGTAGAGCAAAGACATGAGATAAAGTTCATAGATAAAATTGGATAATAAATAAAGTAACCAAGAGACAAAATGCAAAAGGTCTGCTTCCTATAGGAGGATCTTTGTTTACACCCGCGTTCGCCCCTCGCCGGGTGGCAAGAAGACAGAGCGGCGCATACTGAGGCATGGATGCGACGAGTACTTTTAAAAGACTCAGTGGGCGAATAGCACTGTATATAAGTACTTTAACTCAAGCAGATCAGAGGAGATATAAAGACAAGCTAAAAATAAGTATATGAGACCGAACTGAACAAATTCAAAGCCCATATGAGACCTGGGATGACAACAAAGACTCAGACTCGCCTCTGTCTTGGCACCGATCTGCTGAGGAACGGGACTCGGAGACATTTATTCTTACTTCATAGAAAACCCGGGACCCTTCACTCAAGAAGGGACCGTGGTGAAAATCCATTTCTCGCGTTTTTCACCGCGGTAAAGTGGCACGGCATTTTGCCACACATTAAAAGCGGGTTGCCCCTGTTTGCTGTTACTTACAGTAAAGGTGGAACAGGAAGCCGCGGGGATGAGCAACCAAAATGCAATGTTTAAAATTAATCATCATTCATGAATGAATGAATGAGTGAACAAGTGCACAGTGAAAGTAGTTGCAAAACGTAGATTTGTTTATGAATTTTTATCCCCTCATCCCCCGGCTTCCCGTTCTATGTTTACCGTAGGTAACAGCATAAAAGGACAACCACTTTACCGCGGTCGTTTTTTCGCTGTTCTTTTCCAAAAGAATTAGAAAAAAATTTTAATCTGTCCCCAGCAGGCTGTACAACCGAACACACAACAAGAACGGACCATTTGATTTAGTAATACCTCTCTCCAAACGTCTAAAAATAGCTAACTCTCTAGAATCCAGGTAGCTTTCTCTGCTGTATTGCCACCCGGGTATCGTGCCGGGTGGGGAAAAACTATAAATAACGACGTCACTCCAAGATCCTCCTATTCGTCCTTAGAATTTGACATCACAACATGAGGCTATAGAACTGGAGGCTTTCTTTTCAGTCATGTGAAGCCTGGGGATGAAGTTACAACCGATGTGCTATAATCAAAATGTGAAGGTTAATTGTACACTCTAATTACACTGTATGTCACGGCCAGTGATCTAAAATGTTGCTGAAGGTTTTCTGTTTCTTTGCCATAGTTCTACTTGTTGGCAGAAGCCTGGCTCTCTGCTCTCCCCTCCACAGATCTGCTCTTCTTACCATATGTGCTCTGTTCCAGGGGAGAACCGCCTGCGCTCCCCTCTGCAGTGGGACATGGTGGGGAAGAACTTGTTTGCCATGGCCGTTGAGGGAGTGGTCTTCTTCATCATCACCGTCCTCATTCAGTATCGCTTCTGCATCAAGCCCAGGTCAGTTAGTCCTGCTTTAATCCCGCTTTAATCCTGATTTAGACCTACTTTAGTCCTGCTTTAGTCCATCTTTAGTCCTGCTTTAGTCCTACTTTAGTCCTTCTTTAGTCCCACTTTTGTCTTTAATGTTTTCCCCCCTCTGTATGTCATATTCCAAAGTAAATATACTCAAAGGCCAAAAGAATGAAAACTGTTGTTGGAGGGTTCATCAGAGCAGCGTGTGTGACGTGACGACCTCTGCCCTGTGTCTGCAGAGCCACCAGCTCTCTGCACAAACTGGGTCCTCTGGGAGACGAGGACGAGGATGTGGCCAAGGAGAGACAGAGGATCGTCCACGGCCTGGGACACGGAGACATCCTGGAGCTGCGCCAACTCACCAAGGTCTGCACTACAAACACCTGCTTTAGACCTGCTTTAGTCCTGGTTTGGACTTGGTTTAATCCTGATTTAATCTTGGTTTAGACCTGCTTTAGTCCTGGTTTGGATCTGGTTTAGACCTGCTTTCGACCTGCTTTCGACCTGCTTTAGTCCTGCTTTAGTCCTGCTTTAGTTCTGCTTTAGACCTACTTTAGTCCTGGATTAGTCCTGCTTTAGTTCTGCTTTAGACCTACTTTAGTCCTACTTTAGTCCTACTTTAGTCCTACTTTAGTCCTGCTTTAGTTATGCTTTAGACCTACTTTAGTGCTGCTTTAGTCCTGCTTTAGTTCTGCTTTAGACCTACTTTAGTCCTGCTTTAGTCCTGCTTTAGTTCTGCTTTCGATCTACTTTAGTCCTGCTTTAGTCCTGCTTTAGTTCTGCTTTAGACCTACTTTAGTTCTACATTAGACCTGCTTTAGACCTACTTTAGTCCTACTTTAGTCCTCCTTTAGTCCTGCTTTAGACCTACTTTAGTTCCACATTAGTCCTGCTTTAGACCTACTTTAGCCCTACTTTAGTTCTGCTTTAGACCTACTTTAGTCTAGCCTGGCCTTAGCCATCCGTACACTCCGCTCAATTATCATTTCACTGCATGTAACGTCTGGGTCTGGTCCCTGTGTTTGCGAATACAATCGGTTGAATTTCAACCGACCAATCAGCGAGTACGGAAGGCGGGTGTTGTAGTTAGTTGTGGGTGACGTAAGAATTTGCGTTGAACGGGAAGGTTGTAGTTTGTTGGCAATGGTGAAAAATGTGAATGTAAAGTAATCCGGTCTGGTTCTATCAAGAAATTGAAATTCGGAGCAAAAGGAATGTCTAGCAAATGTAATCGCTGGCAAAGATTGTGGCACTACTCCCCACGGGCTCCGTCAGCGGCAAAGGAGATGGCTAGGCTAAATGCTAAATGCTAACGACAGACTCGGGCGCACTACATACGTCACGGTAAACTCAGATCCAATTGTTTCAATCTGCAAAAGGAGTTAACCCCTCCCACCTGCGAACGGAGCTCAATGGAGCAAATCCAGACCTTAGTACGAAATGTAATCTGTACTATGGTGTGGTACGACCAGGCTAACTTTAGTCCCGCTATAGTAATATTTTTGTCCTGCTTTGATATACTTTAGTCCTGCTATAGCCATATTTTTGTCCTGCTTTAGATATGCTTTATTCCTGCTTTAGTCCTGCTTTAGTCCTGCTTTTAATGAACTTGGTTGGAGTGGGAATGTGTATTACTTGTTCTTTCTACAACCATATCATTGTTACCTACAGTATATTTACAGTTGTTGTGTTTGTAGGTGTTCAAAGCGAAGCAGAAACCCGCAGTGGACCGTCTGTGTGTGGGCATCCCTCCTGGAGAAGTAAGGCCCACGCTCTGCTCCTGACATGTCACTCACACATGGAGGACAGGAACGACATGGAGACATTTTAACCATGTTCCAACATTGTTCTGTTTAGCTCAATCCTCACTAATCTCTGAAGGTCAGGAGATTAAAAAACAAACTCTTTCTTCTTCTCTTAGTTAGGTCTTAAGCATTTGTTTTGTGTTTTAAAATGCAAAAAAAGATGATAAAAAAAAACGGTGGGTGAACTGGAGAATGTGGTTCAATGCTTAGTAAAATGGACTGCTTTGAACACATTTTGAATTAATATTATCTTTTCATGCTAAAATCAAACACACAGATCAGACCTCCAGGAGACCTCTAAATATTCAAGGGAAAATGTATGGCCATTTTTACAGACATGGTTGATTACCTTAAAACTAGAACTACACAATAAGATCTCATTGTTTATCATCTCAAGGTAAAACTAGTGCTGTGTAAATACAATAATATTCCAAACACATTATGGATAAGTGGTTGTTCCTGTCTGTGATTGGCTGACTTTTGTCTGTTGCTGGGCAGTGTTTTGGTTTGCTGGGAGTGAACGGAGCAGGGAAAACCACCACCTTCAAAATGCTGACGGGAGACACTATGGTGACCAGTGGAGAGGCCTTCCTCAACGGGAAGAGGTCAGTCCACTGCAAGGCCCCACACGCTCACGCTTCTACACACCGCAAGTCTGCAAGTGTAAAGCGAATCGAGTTGGTTTCACAAAGTGTTCATTTATTGAAAGGTCTTACGGGGGAGGGGGGATCTCCTGCGTTGCCCCGGGTGGCCCCTTGTCCGTGCTGTAGATGGGTTTAGGTGAGCCATTACCTTTCAAAATAATATAATACATCTATGGTCTGAGATGGGAGCGAATATCTTTGAATAGATGTAATTTCAGAATCAGAATCTAGAATTTAGCTCCATTGTTATCATCAGCAGAGCTAGTTTCATGCACATACAGAGTTGTGCCAATATCCCTGCTGCCTCATAAAAAAGGCAAGGCAACCCCGGGATCTTAACAGGCACAGAAAGAACCTTGAAAAACAATAAAACAAAAAAAAGTTAGATTTTACTTAGCTTCATTGACTTCCAAGCTCCATAGGCCACACTGAATGCACGTATAGTTTCAGAATAGTTGTGCAAACAAAGATTGTGCTGATGTGCTATAAAACACAGTACGTACAGTTTAACTTTGACAAAACCATATCAGTTTATCAAGTTTTCAAAGTACAGCACTGTCTAATAATGCAATATCTTACATTCAAGCACATTGGGTTATAATTCTGAAGAAATTTGCTATATATTTATTACCTTTCCTTTCCTCTCCTAAAAGCCTTGTCCCCATATTTGAAAGGTTAGTTTGTGCCCTCACTCTGCGGTCTAGATCTGGTCTAGATCTGGTGAGTCCTGGTGAGCTCATGTTTGGGGGAGAGTGTGAACACTGTAATACTTAAATACTTGTGAGACCATAATCCGGTTTCTTCATCTTTGTGTGGAAAGTGAGTGCCTGGTTTGAACCTGCTCTACAGTCAGAGGAGCATTCATTATGTTCAAGTGCAAACAGTGGGGCAAAAAGGTATTTAGTCAGCCACGAATTGTGCATGTCCTGCTTTGAGATGCTAAAGTTAGTTTCTAATTGCCTGCCAGCCCATTTCAGAACAAGTACTCCCATAATGCCAGCAGTTTCTGATGATTTTTATAAAAAACATTGATTTTTCAAGACCCTCAGAATATTGTGTACTATGACTATCTGAAATCTGAAAGAATGGCCTGTCTTCTTTCATCAGCAAAAATAATTTTGTTTCAAGCTTGTTTCGTTCCTCTGTAATCCTCAGTCAAGTAGAGGGAAGTTTTACTGAAATCACCAGTCTCAGACAAAAAGCTGAGAAAAAGTGCATCCTGTTTCCAAAACATCCAGAGGCAGCGCTGGTGCCACCTGCTGGTTCGATATAGTACGCTCTAAAGCTAATCCCCATACATATCAGATATAATAGACCTCAGGGAACGTGACAATAGTGGAAAACGAATTTGACTCACTATTTGCTTTGACACATTTGTGCGTCAATGGGAGACAATGAGTTAAGAATTCAGAGAGTGCTCTGGATCTCTGATCTGTTCATTTTAACACATGTCAAATCTATAATAGAACATGTTGAACATTGCAATGTTTTGTTCCAGTATTCTGCGTGAGATTGACGAGGTGCATCTCAACATGGGGTACTGTCCTCAGTTCGACGCTGTGAACGAGCTGCTGACAGGACGGGAGCATCTGGAGCTATATGCAGTTCTGAGGGGAGTGCCTGAGGAGCAGGTCTGCGATGTGAGTCTCACACTTACACAGTATCCCAGACGCATTACTGCTACTACTACTGCTAAACACAAGGAAACACTGTATGTGTGGTGCCTCCTGGTTTTACGGCTGCAGGGGCTGCCTACGACAGCTCATGGGAGAAATTCTACTTCTGTGAATGAGAAAGATTGCCAAAAGAAATTTGACAATAGTGTTCACTGTCTTGACAGACTCCTACACTTTGTGCACAGGTGGCAGAGTGGGGCATCCGGAAGCTGGGGCTGCTGAAGTACGCAGATAAACGAGCTGGCAGCTACAGTGGAGGAAACCTGAGGAAACTCTCCACCGCTATGTCCCTGATCGGAGCGCCCCCGGTGGTCTTCCTGGTACACTAACACTCTCGTACTTTTCAATTCAATTCAATGTATTTTTGTATTGCCCTAATTCACAGCATTAGTTGGTCATATTAGCGTTATGCATGCTCCAAGTTCCTACAAAGTAAGGAACAGCAGGCGTTGGAGAAAACGAAAGCAGATGCGCTCAGTGATGAGGAATCACAACTATCTCGAGGTCATGGCCCAAATCAACATTTAGAATATGGAAAAACGTGCAATTTATCTAACTATGACATTAATTAAATGTGATGAGAGAGAGAGAGAGAGAGAGAGAGAGAGAGAGAGAGAGAGAGAGAGAGAGAGAGAGAGAGAGAGAGAGAGAGAGAGAAGAGAGAGAGAGAGAGAGAGAGAGAGAGAGAGAGAGAGAGAGAGAGAGAGAGAGAGAGAGATTACCAAAAATGTAGAACTTATTTGAACTCAGAAGCGTGGTTAATCACATGAATTAGTTGACCTAGAATTGTTCTTATGTCATGGTGTCAACTGGAATTTAACTCATTGTACAATTTTAAGGAGTAGACTTTTTTAGTAAAAGGACACTTAAGGACATAGAAAAACATGTAGTTATTTATGATCAGTGATCACAAATACTGCAAAATATTTGATCTGTCCAATTGTCAGACTTTCCTGATGATTGGACACCTGCAGTGCTTGTACATGGACTTATTACTACATTACACTCATACACTTAAGTATACAATACAGTATTATAACAAAACGTAAGTTGTAGCAGTATTAAAAGTTAGACGCAGTCCTTGATGGTCCAGTGTGTAAACTGGGCACAATTACATAATGGTGTTGACCCATAAAAGAGAAGCTTAGGGGGAAATAAAAGGATTTAGGGCAAGGAAAATGGAGCACACACAACAGGAGAAAGTATTTAAAAGACAGAGAAGAAAGGCAGGAAGGACACAGAGCGAGAAAGTTACCAGGCAAGGAGAGAGGAGGAAGGAGAGAGCACACAGAGAGAGGAGACAAGGAGAGAGCACACAGAGAGAGGAGACAAGGAGAGAGCACACAGAGAGAGGAGACAAGGAGAGAGCACACAGAGAGAGGAGACAAGGAGAGAGCACACAGAGAGAAGAGACGAGGAGAGAGCACACAGAGAGAAGAGACCAGGAGATGCAAGAATGAGAGGAGGACAGAAGAAACCCGGACATAAGGCCCAAGGATACATGAGGCTTGTCAGTGCAGAGGTCTGTGTTGGGTTAGACTTGCCCTGACTGAGACTGTTCCTCTGATTCCATGATCCTGCTGCTGTTCTTGTTGCTCCTCACCTTCTCCGTCCTCTTCCTGGTGCACCTCGCTGTGCTGCTGTGGGTGGCGGTGCGGGTGGTCGTAGGACGAGCCCACCACGGGTATGGACCCCAAAGCCCGCAGAGCGCTCTGGACCTGCATCCATGGACTCATCAAGACCGGACGCTCCATCGTGCTCACCTCACACAGGTCAGAGAGCACAGACTGTACCAGGACTGAAGCAGGACTGAAGCAAGACTGAACCAGGACTGATACAGGACTAAAGCAGGACTGAAGTAGGACCTGCAGATGGGACTGGCCCTGGTCTCATTTTAAAGTCTGTGTGTTGCAGTATGGAGGAGTGTGAGGCCCTGTGCACAAGGATGGCCATCATGGTGAACGGCAGGTTCCGCTGCCTGGGCAGTGTGCAGCACCTCAAGAACAGGTAAACACACACACACACACACACAAACACACACACACACACACACAAACACGAACACACACACACAAACACAAACACACACACACACACAAACACACATAAACACACACGCACACAGATACACACAAACACATAAACACACACACACAAACACACACACACAAACACACACGCACACAGACACACACACAAACACATAAACATAAACACACACACAAACACACACGCAGACACACACACTCACACACATAAACACACACACACGCAGACAGACACACACACACACGAAAACACACAAACACACGAACACACACACATAAACACACACACATATAAACACACACACACACACGAACACACACACACAAACACACTCACACACAAACAAACACACACACACGCAGACACACACACACACACACACTCACACACACACAAACAAACAAACACACACGCACGCACAGGCACGCACACACACACACAGATAAAATACTGCACTTTGCTCACTTCATAAAGTCGCAGTTGTACCAATAGTAGTTTCATAGGACTAATGTCAGAGCTCAGAATGCTACATACCACTCCTTGGCGAATGGAACTCAATTGAGAATATTCCCAAGAATGTTTTTAACTTTCTGTTCACACGCAGTCATGCAGACCGATAGATAAAGTACAAATTATCAATTAAGTATAGAAGATACAGTAACAATCTGACAAATGGAAAAAAAAACCTTTGTGCTAAGCCAGGCCTCTGAGTGGAAAGTGGGAAACTCTCACTAAGAGAGAGTGTGCGGCTTTTGACCACACAGGTTTGCATAAATCCCAGATCTCACAAACATTCCGTACAGCTCAGCCTCTGACTTCATGGATAAGAAAACACCGCGGGTGATAATTAGGAACACACAGGCGAGAATAGAGAAAGTCTGCTCTTCCTGACAACTGATCCATCCTGTCACCTTAAGACAATGGTTCCCAAAGTGTGGGTCGGGGGGTTGCAAGATGATTTCCATAAAAATAAAAATAAATGGAACAAATACGACAGCGTCAATCAAATTCAAGTTTTGAGGTGGGTGGGGGAGGTGGGGGTCATGGGTCAGCAGCACATTTATTATGGGGGTTCCTGGCTAAAACGTTTGGGAACACCTGCTTTAAGGGACAGTGTCAGTTGTTTAATAACATCACAATTACACTTTTGTTGCCAAAATCTATCCTGCCGTGTGACACATGTAGCTTCTAAGCACTGATTAATGATGCAATCCACCAACTAGGGTTTGGCTTGAAACGTACAGCAACATTTCACCACCAACAAACTGGCCACCCAAGTGAGCACTTCATTCTGCTCTCTGATTGAAAATCATAAAGGCAAATATTAAAGGCTTCATGTCCATTGTATTTTTTATAAGAATATCTCCACTTTAAAGGTCCAATATCTTTCCTTCGCACACAACAATAGTTTAGCACTTTACAGCTGTAGCCTGTTTCCAGAGGTCTCCCATCACAGTACCAGCCAAGCCCTGTTCTGCTGAGCTTCTGAGGTTCTGACTTTCACATGCAGGTCGCGCCACACAGATTTTAAAAAAGTCTAATTTTGACAGCATATAGAAATGTTTGTGCCAGAAATATCAGATGTTAGTGTGAATGGAGATAAAAACAAATGTAAGTCAGTGATAATAATACTGTAAAAGTTTAAAAATGCAGAAGTATAATTCATGTCCCATGGGAGTTGTAACGTTTGCCTGTGTGTTTCGTGATGCAGGTTTGGAGATGGCTACACCATCGTGCTGCGGGTGGCCGGTCCAGACCCAGACCTGGTCCCGGTTCAGAAGTTCATAGAGTCTACTCTGAGCGGCAGCACGCTCAAAGAGAAGCACCGTAACATGCTCCAGTACCAGCTTCCGTCCCGCCTCACGTCCCTGGCACACATCTTCAACACTCTGGCCACGCACAAGAGCCAGCTGAGCATAGAGGACTACTCTGTGAGCCAGACCACCCTGGACCAGGTAAGAAGCAGGACTGGACCAGGACTGAATCTGAAACTTAAGCAAGTAATGCAGGACTAAAGACTCAATCCTACTTTATAAGACGTATGACCTGTTCGCCTCAACAAACAGACCTGCGATTTTATTCATATGATGGTCTGGACCTCTGCCCTGAGCTGCCCTTTTCATGGGCTGTGATTGGATGTACTTGATTGGACAAAAAAATCTTGTGTTTCACTGCATTATGTCAACAACAAACAGCACAAACTAAATTTGTTGTGACTTTACTCTTATACTCTGTATTAGTAAGATTAAGTCCCAGTGGCAGAGTGGCAAGCACTCTCGCTTCTCAGCAAGAAGGTCCTGGGTTCGAATCCCGGTCGGAATAGGGCCTTTCTGAGTGGAGTTTGCATGTTCTCCCCGTGTCTGCGTAGGTTTCCTCCGGGTACTCCCCTACCACTGAAAACATGTACAGTAGGTCTGGCATGCGCCTCCTGCACTGGCTCCGCTCCCATCTCTGTGTGGAGTGAGAGACTAATGCCCAAAAATAACAATTATAAACCGCTTTGTGACTCTGGTCTGTGAAAGGCGGTATATAAATAAACATTACTTACTTACTTACTTACAAATAAAATCATGCAACATTGTTTGCAGCTAATTGTCTAAAGTGAGACTAAAGCGGGACTAAAGCCAGACTAAAGCAGGTCTAAAGTAAGTCTGAAGCAGGACTGAAATAGGTCTAAAGAAGTGTTTTTCAACCACTGTGCCGTGGCACACTAGTGTGCCGTATGATATTGTCTGGTGTGCCGTGAGAAATTCGTCTACTTTGTCTAAAAATAACTGCATTCGCTGTTGACGAGCGGTGACTTGTTTTGAACTGTGGAGTAACCATGTAATACTTTTTCAAATCAGTAGATGGCAGCAGATAGCTAAGTACTTTGAAACTGAAAAATTGGATGCGACCACTGGCTGTAACAGGTCAGCATTGTGGCGAGAAAGGTAAAATTGGATGCGACCAACAAATGTGGGAGGGAGCGAGACAAGAGCTTTGTGGCGAGTGAGAAGTGAAAGTGATAGAGACGTTTTTGAAAATGAATTATGCCGTTTCTGAACAGGATTAACATCCTCCGCTCTGCAGCTGTGGCCGCGTTGTAGTGGTTTAACTATGAAATGTAAAATTTTTGTACAACAGCTCTCGCGAACGCACTTCTGAACTGGGTACCGAGCGCAGACCATAGTCGAGTGGACAGAACCACAGACATGCGGACCGGACAGAACCATGGACTCGCGTTCAGGACCTCCCGTGTCCCTCATCCAAAACTCCTGAATTTAAAGCTCGGATACCTAAATTTTTCCCATGCACTAACAATGCATGCTCTTTGTGTGAGTTATTATTTGACTATTTGGGCAGAGAGTGGATTTTCTTAGTTTTTTTCCACACAGTTAGTGCCACTTTATTACCAAACTCTTGTTAATTGTATCGAGAAATATTAAATAAAGCTTAATGTCAAGGCCTGGACTTAAGCATTTTGATGAGAATAACTGTATATTGTGAATATAGGCTACAGAGTATACTGTATACATTATAAGATAAGATAAGATATACTTTATATATCACACAGAGTATGTACAGTATATATTTTTACATTAGTACTGTATACATTTTTACATTTTCTCCTGGAGGTGTGCCGCAAGATTTTTTCAGTGAAAAAAGTGTGCCTTGGCTCAAAAAAGGTTGAAAAACACTGGTCTAAAGTACAACTAAATTAGGTCTAAAAAGCAGGACAAAGGTAGGACTGATGCAAGACTAAAGCCAGTCTAAAGCAGGACTAAAGCAGGACTAAAACAGAACTAAAGCAGATCTAAAGCAGGTCTAAAGCAGGTCTTAAATTGTTGTTTGCTGCTTTCAGGTGTTTGTGAACTTTGCTAAAGACCAGAGCGATGACTATCATTTCAAAGACGCCTCTGTGCGCCGTAAGGACCCGCCCCTTGCTGTCAGCGTGGACCTTTCACACGAGGAGGAGACGGTCATGTGACACCCCCTGGAATCCAACCCCGCCCCCTTTGAGCCAGTCAATGCAAAAGCACATAGACATTCCTACAAAGTGTTAAAACTTGAACGTGCGCTGCCTTTCATGGAGGATTCTTTTTGTCCAAATCATTTCAGAAATTTTTACTGAAAAAAGCCAATTTTCTAAAGAAATGTTTGATTGTTTTTTTTTTCTAAAATATTGTTGTTTTAAAATGCTTGTTATTTATGTTGAATTGAAACTGATGCCGACGTGATGTTGGCGAGTTACACGGTTAGTTTGGGTTTGTGCTCTGGACCAGGTGACGAGGCGACCAGGTGACGAGGTCGGAGGCGGGACAGACACCAGATTAGAATTCCCATTTGTCAGTATTGTACTTTTATGGCTGCTTTGTTAAAGATGACATGATATGCAAAAGGATTATTTAACACCATGACTCCCAGAAACTACTACCCTCTCAGAGCAGTAATTTTGACAGCTCCTATTCAAATTAAGGGAATACTTAAAAAATCAGGTTACCACTACTTAATCAAGGTTTTTACTACTAAAACTGGTTAAACTAAATGCTACCTGCTGCAAGTATTAGCTAACACTGTGTTGCTATGGTAACTAGCACTTTCTCCATGCTCAGATTGCTCTGAACCAGTCAAGGACCAGTGGAGCATAGAAATAAGCTGCATATAGGTACAGAAAACGTCACAATGTTATGGAGACCTAAAATGTACCTAAGCGAAATTACACTTCCAGAAAAGCCTAAAGCCACCAAATTGACTGCTCTGGGAGTTTTAGTGTTAAAACGAGGAGGTAGGAAGGTGTTAGGAAACAAGCCAAGGACCGTCCAGAGCACAGACATGTGTCCAATCAAGAAGAAGTTGATTTTGTAGTTTTTTAAGTGTAAAAAAATAAATACCTCAAAGCAGTGTCTTTGTTGTTATGTTTAAATCAGTTCCGTGTCTCACAATGTGTTCAACATTTGGTCCTGTCAATAGTGCAGTCCTGGACCGGTCCCATCTCCTCCTGTATGTGGCACTTTCAAAACACTGTTCTCTGAGACTTTTGTTGTGAGAAAACAAAAAACAACTGTAGTGTACCACCTGCCTGGACTACGAATCACACGTGAACCACACTACTGTTCCCATAATGCAGTGGGGCACATGTGTGTAATGGAGGGTGGCTGATAGCTGTTTGGAGATGGATCGGAAACATCACTGCTCCTGTTCATCATCATCATCATCATAGTTTTATATGAGACAGACAGGCCCGAGGCAGTTTAGAGCAGACAAGGTTATTAATATGATCGTTGATTTGTTAAAAAATGCATCTAACATCCAGGAAGAAAAGGGAGGGATCAATCAATCAATCAATGTTTATTTCTATAGCACAGTTCATACAGAATGCAACCCAAAGTGCTTCACATCGGCAACATTTAAAAGCAATTTAAAAACACACTGTAAAAACAAATACAAAAGACAGTTCTATATCCCTCAGCTCTATGTCCCTCAGCTCTATGTTCTGTCAGCTCTATGTTCCCTCAGCTCTATGTCCCCTCAGCTCTATGTCCCCTCAGCTCTATGTCCCCTCAGCTCTATGTTCCCTCAGCTCTATGTCCCTCAGCTCTATGTTCTGTCAGCTCTATGTTCCCTCAGCTCTATGTTCCCTCAGCTCTATGTCCCCTCAGCTCTATGTCCCTCAGCTCTATGTTCCCTCAGCTCTATGTTCCCTCAGCTCAATGTTCCCTCAGCTCTATGTTCCCTCAGCTCTATGTTCCCTCAGCTCAATGTTCCCTCAGCTCTATGTTCCCTCAGCTCTATGTTCCCTCAGCTCTATGTCCCCTCAGCTCTATGTCCCTCAGCTCTATGTTCCCTCAGCTCTATGTTCCCTCAGCTCTATGTCCCCTCAGCTCTATGTCCCTCAGCCCGATGTTCTCAGGGTCCACAGTGTTCTCACTTTTCTGTATCAATATGTATGAAATGTCATCCCCTGACCCTAACCTATATTACAGTGTGGTACTGTATATTGTTTGTGCTGCATTAACCCACACTTTAAGCCCAGCAGGATCATTAGACACAATTAATATGATAAAATGATTTATTTGTTTGGGGGATTGACCCCGGCAGTGACACTTGCAGCGATGAGATCGATTGCAGCTGAAGATGATCTCAGATCCACCGGGGTCAATCACTGGTGGTGGCTAGAGTATGGTGTGAATGGGGCGTAGCCAGAGCAGGAGCCGGAGCGGGAGCCAGAGCATGAGCGGGAGCCAGAGCTGGGCCAGAGCGGGGCCAGAGCGGGGGCCAGTGCAGGAGCCAGAGCAGGAGCCAGAGGAGGTGTTGGGGAGGTGGTTGGTGTTAAGGCGGAAGCGCTGCTTGTCAGGAAGTAGCTGCCTTTTAAACTTCCTGCTTTGATGACAGAGAGTTGGCAGGAGGCTGGCTGTGTGATTGGTTGGCTTGGAAGGGGGAATTTGCACTCGGTCTTTCAGTCTGAATCTGCGCTTCAGATTCATTTAGAAGTGTTAAAGAGTTAGCCTCAGGATCAGGGCGTGTCTAGCCACTCCCGCAGGTTGTAAATCTCCAACCCGTGGCTGAGCTTTCGTTTCCTTGAGAAAGTTCTTTGGATTAAGAACGACACGTCAGGAAACCTGCTTACTGAAGTACAAATGATGGGCGAGCAACCTTCATTTGTTTATTTATATTTTCTTTGTCACTACTTTCAGACTAGCTCTACATTATGTCCAAACAGGCTGTAAAACAGCTGCAGTACATCCAAAATGCAGCAGCTCGAGTCCTGACTAGAACCAGGAAGTACGACCACATTAGTCCAGTTCTCAGGTCTCTGCACTGGCTTCCTGTGGCTCAAAGAATAGACTTTTAAACAGCTCTGCTTGTTACAAGTCTCTCCATGGCCTCGCACCAAAATATATTAGTGACATGTTAGTCCCATATGAACCAGCCCGGACTCTGAGGAGCACAGGGACTGGACTCCTGTTAGTGCCCAGAGTCAGAACTAAACATGGGGAGGCTGCTTTTCAGATTCATGCTGCTAAAATCTGGAACATTCTTCCTGAAGATGTGAGACAGGCCTCTTCTCTGACAATGTTTAAGACAAGGTTGAAAACAGTTCTGTTTAGCTGTTCATACAACTGAGGGATTTTATATTTTTATCTTTCTTTTTAATGTTCTGTGATTATGATTTTAATGCTATCTTGTTCAGCACTTTGAGTTGCCTTGTGTATGAATTGTGCTATACAAATAAACTTGCTTTGCCTTGCCTACATTCACAGCATGACACCTTGGCCGCTCTGTGGTGACGCTGTTACTATCAAAGCAATGACCTGAAAGTTAGAGAAACATAGAAGAGTGGACAACATGAACAAAACACAAAGCGCTTATACAAGTTTCATTTTCACATTTTTATTTCACTCAAATCTTAAAAACATTTGTCATTAATAAAAACCGCCCCTTGCATGACGGAAGCATGATTCAGGCTGTCCAATCATGATTCAGGCTGTTTGATTGTTGTTATTAACTTCTCTCTTTTTTGTGTCTGTGTGGCTTTTTGACTTTTTTGGAAAACATTTTGGTGGCACCATTTTCGGACTAACGGTTTCACAGCAGCGTGTCCGTTACAGTAATCTATGCATTTACAGGCTAACAGCTACATTCTCTTTGAGCTACATTGTACATTTCCATCTTCAACCTTTCTGTATTCTTTCCTTTGTTTTAAAAGATGCATTGGCTTCAGTTATTATTTTAGCATAACACAGCTTGAACCGAGTCAGTTCCAGACACTTTAGGCTTTTTTTCATCCAACACTATTTATCTATGAATCTGCATCTTGTAACAGGAAGTGGTGAATGTCACTATAATGCCACAAACCAGTACTGGTAAAAAGTACTTTACAAATATATCAAACATTGGTTATTACATTTGAATTACTTCTTTTTATACAGTTGTGCTTGAAAGTTTAAATACCTTGGCAGGATTTGTTTTGCCACATTTTGCAGATTCAACATATGTCAAAGCTTGGAGTCACTTGTAGTTTTTGTGGATTGGGTTTTTTGTCCTCCCTGATGGTAAAGCTAACAATTCATTTGGCCAAAAGCCTTTAAATTCCTGGGCCGCCTTGAATTAACTGCACGAGTTAAAATAGAAAACATGGCTATATGACATTATACAGCTTCACACAACCACGGACAATCTGTGAAAGAAAAGTGAATTTGTAATCCTTCATCTTTAAAATAAGGTGACAATGTTCTCTCTGGGTGGGTATGATAACTTTCAAGCACAAGGGGAGTTCAGGAAGGAAGTACAGATGCTAACAGAGAGCCAATAATGATAGCCCTGAACATCAGTGGCCTTCAGCTGCTGTGATACCGGCCGGCTCCAGAAGGCGGTGCCACTCTTGCACACGTTCTACTTATGTCATGTCTATGTTAAAACTTGGGTTAAACTGTGGCTTAGTGCAACGTTAGTTCACACCCACAGAGTCCTCTGATTGGTCCATCGAAGAACCGGAGTCTTCAGACGAAACGGGTTTGGACAAGTATCAGACATCCACCAGAAACCCTTACATTTATGTATGTCCAAAATTTATGTCACTATTTTATTTAAAGAGTTGATCAACGCCGAGGTGAGAAATCCTCAGGGTTAGCGTGGTCCGATTGACGTGTAAAATCCTCTCATTCCAAATGCACACCACCATTTCTACTGCGGTTGAGCTTTCATGTTTAAGTGGATTGTAATGAGACATCGGGCAGTGATGCGTTTAAGAGCACAGGAAGAAACCAAGGTTATATTAGAAATGTACGTATTTGGACGCACACTTGGAGGATTTTTTTTTTTTTTTTTTACGTGAAGCAAATGCGGAACTTTACGGGAATCACAGCTTTTAAGGGCACCACAGAAGTCCAATCATTTGTGCTGCAGCGGCTGAGCATGTGTGAAAATCAAATTCCCAAAGTAAACTAATGTACATATGTATTCACATTAATGTTACTGTTAACTTGCGATTAATCACACATTTTCCCTGTTCTAAATGTCCCTTGATTTGGTCTGAAAAGGAATTGGACGAAGCAAACAGTTTATATAAATCCAAATGGTATCTGAGTAGCCTGAATTAGATGATCCAATCTCTGCTTTTGTTTCTGCTGTTTACAGCGTCTAGAACAGGGGCCAAGACTTTATCAAGATTTACTTTTACCGCAACCTTTGAACCTGGATCTACCCTGGTTTTATGTGAGTGTATGACCATGTTGTCTTTGTTCACATTTCATCGGCAGGAAAGAAGGAAAAGACCAGGTCAGAAGTACTACAGATGGTACAAAGTACACATCTGCCACCAAATATACAGTATGTTCTATTCAGTAATGTTTCTCACATTATAAATGTCACTTATTAATCTTTAGTGTCATATTATTTATCATAAATGCTCACATCTTGGTATTACCGTCTACTTTTACCATGCACTGTTCCTGTTCTTTCTGTTCTATCAAAAGGTCCCCGCTGTGGAAGAATAAAGGTTCTCTTATCGTCTTCTGAGAACACAAAGAGCTGCAGTTTGGATTTACTTTTGTTTCTTAACAGTCCTTTCAAATGGACATATTACTTAAAGTCTAAGTATTTTCTAAACAGCACTTCAAATTAAACTGGAGATAATAATAAAGGAAGACCATGGACATGCGACGGGACAGAGTGGACTGAACACACAGAGAGGCTGGATGTTAAGATGAAAGGTGTTTACACTTTGATTCACAGCACGGTATAGCACATGCATAGCACTCTCGCTTCTCAGCAAGAAGGTCCTGGGTTCAAATCACGGTCAGAACAGGGCCTTTCTGAGTGGAGTTTGCATGTTCTCCCCATGTCTGTGAAACTTTCCTCCGGGTGCACCGGTTTCCCCTACCACTAAAAACATGCACAATAGGTATGAATGCAAATCAGAGAGTGAATGGATGGTGTTGATCGGGGGCTGATGCCCCAGTGTGTTTGGCGACTTGCTTCCGTCATCACCGTGTGTGGAATATCTGAACTCTGAACATTGTGAAGTGCTTTGGGAGACCTTGGTCTGTAAAATGCGCGATATAAATCAACATTACTTGCTACTGTAAATTACTCTACGTGTACAGGATGCTGGAATGAAATATATTCTGCTGTTGCCAAATGTTGACGATGGATATTTTATATTTTCTGGATAGGAAATTGCTAGATGCCCTGTCATGGTGGTGGGCCACCTGTGGTACTGCACACAAAATTCACCAGGGCATTTTCCCATAGACCTCAACGTGAACAAATAAGGCTCGTCGTCAGCTGTCAGAGAACATATTGCTTTCTCAAAGACCAGGTTTAGAGGGCCATCAACGTCTCCTTCTAAGAACACTCCTGGTCAGAACACTCTCGGGGTCACCTCGGCCTGCCGAAGAAGCACCTATCGTGCAAAAACCAGGAGATGACCAGAGATGGGTGAAATTTAGGATTTCAAACTGGTTCCAGAAAGATTTTAGTTCCAACCTGAGCAGGAGCACACCAGACTCCACCATTTCCTCAAATGTTCAGGTTAAGGGGCCGTTTACACGCAGACGCTGCAACAGTAAAGTGATAGAGTTGGGTATCGGATTGGTCTTTTGTATACATGAAGACGGTGTTTCAGGGGGGTTAAAATGCAATGTTGAGAAACGGCCTCCAGAGTGAAGCAAAACGGCTGCGAGGGGCTGTTTCACAGCTGTGTGATGAAAGAGGTGTGAACTCTCTGCAATAGCTTTACTAAACAATCGTAAATAACAATGGCGGTGGATCAACTTATGCTACGTGTGCTTTGAGTGTACGGAAGCAGAGTACACAGAGGAGGAACAACTCTACTCCTTTGTCCAAACAAAACCACGCAGAGCTGTAGTTTCAGTTTCCAGATGTTGGTTCTTTCACGTCATTGCGGCGGCCTGAGGAGGATTTGTTGAGGAAGTGGTTATACTGATGAGGGTCGCTCATGGTAAAGTTCCACTGCCCACTACTGAACAACATAATGTTCCGTTTTCGTGTAGACGCTGAGCACTTTGAAAACTGAGCCTGGTCGTTTTTTGCAAACTGCTTCACAGTGTCTGCGCAGCATCTCTGTGCCTGCATGTATCCAGATTCTCTGGATAACTTTTCCCGTAGTCAAAAGATACAATCAAAGGCATCATCTCGTTCTGTGGAGACGCAAAAACATCCGCTGTTTGTGAATATTTCAGATCTGACTAAACATCGATACAACCTCCAGATTAAAACTCAATAATATACCATATATCTTAATAGAACCTTATTCTTAGGAGTCCTTATTACCAGAAAGTCATGAAATATATGCTGTTTTAGATCATATGTTTCGCAGTAAGTTTTGGACTAAGAACAAACCACGAGTTTCTGATGGATGTTTGATATTCATGCATGTTCCTCATCCCACGGCTTCCTCTCCTCTGAAGGACTTCCTCTGGAGCTCCACCAAAAGGAAGACGTGTTGTTGTTGGCGTAGTCACACGATGAAACAAGCCCCGCCCCTTTCATGGAGCAGTAGGTGTGGTCTCAGGCCCCGCCTCATTCAGATCTGAACCAACAGAAACAGAGAGAGCAGCTTTAATACATACCCACTGCCGTCATAATCTCACATACTTTTGTGGATGGTAACTGTAGTTCATTACTTTTTTGAAGTCTGGCTAACACCAGACCAAATATCACATGTGAAAATTTAGTCTGGGAGCCATCTGTTCATCTCCTCATAGGAGAGGTGTTGTGCGTCTGCACCATGGATGAGTACAGGAAGATGGATGATGTTTACACAATGGTACTGAACCTGTTACATGTTAAGGGTGGTACATCCAAATGTGGTATTATTATAGAGCAAAGGACAATACTTATTTTTGGCAAGTCACAAGTTAGTCTCAATTTATTGCCCTCAGTCCCGAGTCAAGACTGGCAAGTCCCAAGTTGAGTCCCAGGTCAAAGGCCAACGAGGCTCAAGTCAAGTCCCAAGTCCTTTCGAGTCTGACGAAATAATGTTTGGAATCAATTTGCCGGCGCATTCACATTCGTTGTCTGGGCCATGGATTAATAACTTGTTCCATGTTGTTGGCCGCTGTCGAATCAAAACAATCCACTTGATTTGATTGGATGTTGGGCCGAATGTGGGCTCCCTGTCACACAGGCGCACACACACAGGCACACACAGGCACACACATAGGCACACACAGGCACACACACAGGCGTACACACAGGCACACACACAGAAACAAACAGGCACACACACAGGCACACACACAGGCACACACAGGCGCACACACAGGCACACACACAGGCACACACAGGCGCACACACAGGCGCACACACATGAACAGAGATCGACCAGTGTCAATGTTCTTTATATCTTTGCCCACCACGGGACCTTCTCCACCGACTGCTGTCGTTGTGTCCTTGGCAAGACACTTAACCTACATTGCCTAAAATGATGCCTAGTCCACACCTCTGATACATATATTATGAAAATACACGCTGACAATTATACGCTATATAGATTTAGCCCTGTGTGAACATTGGAGAGTAAAGCAGCAGATTAGAAAGTGGAATCTTTTATGCTGTTGTCAGATTTGACCTTTTATTTTACAGGTTCGCATTTGATCAACAGATTTAGACCTAGACAGACTTTATGGATCCACAAGGGACATTGCGTTGTCACAGTAGATCGCAGAGTATTTCACAATAAAAAAATTAAAATAACATTAAAGTAACAATCTGAATAAGAACAATAATAAGATAATATTGTGAGAATAACTAAACATCTGTTAATAAAACATATACAAGGACAACGCAGATAAAGTTGAAGTCTGTTTAGATGAATGTGTGATCTGTCACAGAGCGCTGACTTGTTGTACAGCAGGAGTGTGGCATGAACCTGCTCTGGCACCGCTCACTGCGGCAGCTGTAGGACTCTGTAGGACTCTGTTTGAGGAGCTCCTTATCCTCCATAGTCCTGTGGAGTGGATGTGCAAGATTGTCCATAAATCGAGAGCGGTTTTTCCAGTGTCCTGTCTCTCACTGTCGTAAATGCCAATAACCTGTCCAGCTTTACTGATCAGATCGTCAATCCGGAAGATAAAGCTTTGTATCACTTTGGCATCAGTTGGTACCAAAGAGACAGATTTTGTGTCAGTTTGAGAACAGTTCGCAGAAGTTTGGTGTTTGTGGCAGTTCGCTGGGTGCATTCTTCACCAGTCTAAGTGGTATGTCAGTTTTGATGGTCCTACTTGGCGTTAGATGTAAAAGTGTTTTATAAAGTAATATAATTTTCTTTTTTAGAATGGGCTTGAGTAAACCAGGTGATCGGCACAACCACCGCTGCAGCCTTTGCAGCCTTCAGATGCCTTTATCTGTGGCTGACTTCAACTGTCTGTTAAAAAACAGAAAAGGCTTTATGTATTGAGTCCTTTTTTGTCTCTGATATGTAAAATGAATGACTTGGTTTGAGTAATGAGCTTGGTTAAACTTGCAGACGCTGTGAGATTAAACTCATAATATTTTGACTTTAATGTAAATATATTATTACAATAAAGTTGAAATTTATTAGAGAAAGTGAAAAAAACATTTTGAGATTAAAGTCAAAGTCAGAAACCTCTTATTTATAACTTTATTCTCCTAATTTGGTAATATTTGGACATGTTACACTATTACACTATTGGTTTGGAACAGTAAGTGAAGGAAATCATCAAATAAATCTGTGCTTCTTCTATCTGTCCCTGAAACACGATCGAGGCCTGAGAGACACTCAGCCTCCACAAGGAATCATTGACGAGGCGTGTTTCTCGCTAAATAAATATTGAGAATAGATTACTTTGTGTGTGTGTGTGTGTGTGTGTGTGTTTGTGTGTGTGTGTGTGTGTGTGTGTGTTTGTGTGTGTGTGTGTGTGTGTGTGTGTGTTTGTGTGTGTGTGTGTCTGTGTTTGTGTGTGTGCGTGTGTGTGTGTGTGTCTGTGTTTGTGTGTGTGTGTGTGTGTGTTTGTGTTTGTGTGTGTATGTGTGTGTGTGTGTGTGTGTGTGTGTGTGTGTGTGTGTGTGTTTGTGTTTGTGTGTGTGTGTGTGTTTGTGTGTGTGTTTGTGTTTGTGTGTGTGTGTGTGTGTTTGTGTGTGTGTGTGTGTGTGTGTGTTTGTGTGTGTGTTTGTGTGTGTGTTTGTGTTTGTGTGTGTGTGTGTGTTTGTGTGTGTCTGTGTGTGTGTGTGTGTCTGTGTGTGTGTGTGTGTGTCTGTGTGTGTTTGTGTGTGTGTGTGTGTGGTAAAATGCCTGTTATTATAGAAGGACCATGTAAAATGCGTGTTTTTGAATATAAGGAAGTCACAGTTGTCCATTTCCTGTGTTGCTCACCTGTAAACGCATGGTCCTCCGGCGGTGCGTTGAGGTGCGTCTGTAAAAAGCGCCTCCGTCCATGCCGTGGTGTGTTCAGCTCCGTAAAGTGCTCATTATTCTGTGGTTATTTATAACTGTTATTTTTGTTATTAAAATAGTGCTATCCCTGTTCCCACCCAAAAAAGGGGAAAAATAAATCTCTGGAATGTCTCTGTAACAAAGTCCCAGTCCACAGCGCCATCAAACCGAACTGGAGCCGGGCGCCTGCAACAGGAAGTGACATCACAGACAAGGAGTTACATCACATGGTCAGGAGGTGCCAACACACGGTCAGGAAGTTGCCTAGATTCATGCAATCTCAGAAACTCAACATTTCCATCTTCCCACTTGGAAAAATGGGAATGAATGTTGTTCAAATCGGATATTCATCTCGGAAACTCAGACTAGTGTCAGAATGTGATTGGATGAAAGAAAAGGGACAAGTGTCGCTTTCATGTGTGTCTCGGAAACTCAGAAGTTCTGACTTAGTGCTTGGAAAAATGGGAATGAAGCCGCGCGGCCTGGAAACTCAAATCAGAAACAGGCTGCATGATCCTGGAGTTCTCGAGTTTGTGTCTCTGTGACTTTTGTGATGAAAAATTAGAGACAAAGTGAGCGGGGATGTGTTTTATATCACACTGATGGTTTTACTTTGCAAATTATACATAATTACAGTAAGTCCAAAATAAGCTTAAAATCATATTTCTGAAATTATGGCCACAGAAGCTTTGCAGAAACATTTTAAGTTGTATTTGTGTAAGCATATCCAGGTTTCCTTTCTTATGCCTTTCTTTCTCTTCGAAGGAGCAAAGAGAATCCAGGAACATTTGTGCACATTTCTGTTTTGTGTTACCAGTGTCGGCGACTGACTCAGGAAGTCCGAGGATTACGATAAAAGTTTTTGTGATTGCATGAAAGCAGCATCACTTCACAGGTGGTGGGGTGGAGGCGGAGGTGTTGGTAGTGGGGTGGTGCCGGGGCGGGGGGAGTTCATGCAGGCGCAGTTGTATATTTGACAGTGTGCGTCTCTGATGTACAAAACAGCCATACATCATTTGTTATGATATTTGCAGAATGTTAAAAAACAAAACAATTCCTTACCGTGGTGTCAGGTACATCTACTATCCTTTTTACTAATATGGCTATTCACTTGTCACTTTTGTGATTTCTACAATATGAACATGTGTTTACAAAGTAATCTTAACCAAACAACATAATCTCTGTAGAAGTTCTTCAGGGGCATCACTGGAGCTTTGGAAAATAAAAATCCCACTGACTTTTCACTTTTCTTTAGTTAATTTTGGTGAGAAGCACATTTTAAAAACCACAATATCCAGATTAGTGTTAGATACAAAAAAGTAAACAGAAAAGAAGTTGGATCAATGCCTCCATAATGAAATCAAGTGTTAGGGTAAGATTTTCTGGTTGATGTTTGAAAACATTGGGATTGAATAAAACTTATAACTTCAACTTGTCATAAAACTTGAACACATATCGGAAGCATTGGTAAAACTGGTTAAATTGTGTGCTCCCTGTGGAACATACCTCAGACCTCAGTCCCCCAGGACCACATGTCTGAGTGCGACTGTCCCCTGCTTTTCCAGTGTTAGATCCTGCAGGAGGCGGTAGTATTGCACATGCACACATCAGCAGGAGTAAAGCATGACTCTGAAGGTGGATGTGAGTTTTTTATTATGAAGCATGCGGACAAGGCACAAGCTTAAAGTCACAAACTCAAAGATGAAGGCACTCAACAGAAGAAGCCATGAGAAAACGTGCAGCAGCGGTAGAAAAATACACATCTGTAATTAGTATAAAAATAAATCATATTTTTTTAAGACAATCAGGAGTCAATGATGCTGGTGAGAGCCGTGTAAGGGACCAGAGAAGGCAGAGTGTGGAGACTCTAATCTTAAATGCATGGTTAGGGTGCTTTGGGGCCTAAATATTATTGCACAAATGATCATGCTTATTAATGATAAATTCTGCATAGTTTTTCATTTCAACCTGTTCTTTTGTAAAGCCTCTTTGATGTCCAAAAAGCACTAAACAAGTAGGATGTTTAAAGCTGGCTACAGACAACAGGAATTTTAGGTTCATGAGATGTTTAGGCGTGATAATGATCACAGACCTAAGGTTCATCTGTCTCAGTTGCAGAGTTCACTCACGATTTCTGTAGAGCACATGGCTGCAAACAAATACACCTAATCCACCGTGTTTCTTCTTATTGTTAATATATTATTATATTCCAATATTCCAGATTTCAGTTTTTAATGTAAAAAAAAAAAAAATTACTATTCTGAGTGGAATTTGCATGTTCTCCCCGTGTCTGCGTAGGTTTCCTCCGGGTACTCCGGTTTCCCCTACCACTAAAAACATATACAATAGTTCTGGCATGCGCCTCCTGTTCGGCGACCTCGCTCCCATCTCTGTGTGGAGTGAGAGGACAAGTGCCCAGAAATAACAATTATAAACCGCTTTGTGACTCTGGTCTGTGAAAGGCGGTATATAAATAAAGATTACTTACTTACTTACTTACTTATTACAATGCATTAATTTACTCTTTTAAAGTGATTAAATATCCATGTGTGATATAGTAATGAAGTCTTATAAAAGTCCACTTCCCTTTTCTTACTACAGGTTGCCATGGCCATCCTCTCTCGTCCCTTATTTGGCTCTCCTTAAACGCTTCATGCTGTTAGTAGGAGTCACGCGGCGGCCGGCTTCTTGTGGGTGGGGCTTGTGTGCACCGGGGCGGGGCTGGTGCGCTTGTGGGCGGAGCCTGACACGAGTGGCGTGAACAGCAGGAAGAGTGTGCACGTGGGCAGGTACAGTCCCAGGAAGAGCAGGAAGTCCTGGCTCAGGGTGGGCACCAGGGCAGGCTCTGGAGCCGTGGCTAAGTCCAGCACCAAAGCCAGGGCCAGGACGGGGACGTGGACTGTCTCCAGCTCCGCCCACTCCTCGCTCGCAAGCCCCGCCCCCTCCTCACTCACCATGGGCTCCGACTCTGCCCCCTTAACACGCCGGCGACTCAAGCCACGTTCTACCCGCCGACTGCTCTCCACAAACTCCTGCAAGAAGGCAGTGGTTAGACTGGGACTGAACCAAGAATAAAGCAGTAAGTAAGTTAGTAAGTTAGTAAGTTTTTATTTATATACCGCCTTTTCACTGCAGATCTGAGTCTCAAAGCGGTTTACAATTGTTAATTTTGGGCATTTGTCTCTCGCTCCACACAGAGATGGGAGGGGCCAGTACAGGAGGCACATGCTAGAACTATTGGACATATTTTTAGTGGTAGGGGAAACCGGAGTACCCGGAGGAAACCTACGCAGACACGGGGAGAACATGCAAACTCCACTCAGAAAGGCCCTGGTCCGACCGGGATTCGAACCCAGGACCTTCTTGCTGAGAGGCGAGAGTGCTATCCACTCAGCCACCGTGCCGCCACGGTGGCACGGTGGCACGGTGCAAGTCTGAAGCAAGTCTGAAGCGGGTCTAAAGCAGGACTAAACCAGGGCTAAAGCAGGACTAAAACAGGTCTAAAGCAAGTCTAAAGCAGGACTAAAGCAGCACTAAAGCAGGTCTAAAGCAGGTTAAAGCAGGACTAAAGCAGGTCTAAAGCAGGACTAATGCAGGTCTAAAGCAGGACTAAAGCAGGTCTACACCAGGTCCCTGTGGCGGACTATTGCAAGTAAAGTCGCGTTCCCACCGGATCATGCTTTGTGGCGAGTTTCAATGCAAATGGTGACCTACTCTGGTGCGAATAATCGTTTGTGAACATATGTCTTCACCCTGAGTTGACATCCTACTGTTACTGTATACAAGTTCTGCTAACGTGTTCGCCGATACTGAGGTACCGTTAAATAATAATAAAAACATGCCGCAGCTCCGTGGGCAGATAATCCTGTTATATGAGGTCTCTGGAGGGTCTCGGTACAGAGAGACGCTGTGGAACTTCACTCGTGGAGGAGGACTTTACGCAAAAGCCACAAGCTTAAACTCATTAGCATCAACGCCCTGCCCACTCCTTCCGCCCTGCGTTTTTCTCAGTGGGGGCGGGTCCCGTCTCCAAAAGGTCCATGAGCATGTGCGCTGACATGCTTGCAATCTCACTCCAAGCCAGTGGGGGTGGCCCCGGAATAAGAATTACCCAATGCTTTTGTATGTTGTCTTTACAGGATGGTTCAAAAGTTGCTCTTGGCCCAACGCTATGTTCCAGATGTGTGTCAATGCTGAGGGGGAGTATTTTTTTGGACAAAACTAGCTTATCTGCTGAGGACTTTAGAATGCACTCATTTAATCATTGGGGCTAGTGTTGGCTAACGCATGCAAAAATGTTTTTTTCTAACATTTTCCTGTCACGCAGCCATTTGGAACAAGCCCCATAGAAGGCAACAGTGTTGGCACATTAGTTTCAACTGCGGAGATAGTAAGTCTTATTGACTAAACATATGCGGCTGAAATATAGTGAACGCGCATTCATGCCTCAATGCATAGTTGGTGGGAACGCGGATTAAGACTGGAACCAGTTTGAACCCCTGCTATAATCGGACTAAGCGACCCGTCTCTGAAGTGACTTGCGTACCATGAGGGCCTTGTCCATGTAGAACTCTTTTCCAGGCGTGCCATCATTGTACTTTGTGTCGATGGCGAAGCAGAGAAAAAGCACGTCCACCACGATCTCGAAGACAGACAGGAAGCAGTGGGACACCAGAAAGGCCCCCAGACACACGAACACCAGGGGCAGCAGCCACTCGGACAGGTCCCTCTGGTAGTTCAGGACCAGGACTCCCGCGAAGGCAGTGCACACCACGATCAGCACCTGCAGCAAAGACCAGACCATGTCACGGTTCTACACAGTCTCTGCTGTGAGCCGAGTGACGCAGACTCACGCTGCAGTCCATACTGTGTGTGGAAGGTCTGCCCTTTAGACGTCTGTAGGCCTGTAATGCATACCTACAATGTTGAAGGTTGCATTGTTTTTATCTAATATTCGTAACTTTATTTCTTCAATTTGGGAATGTAGGGGGTGTTTTTGTTAATATTTTGTGTTTATTTTTGCTGACAAGTGTTTTTTTAATAAAACTGAAAAAGATATTGTTAGATATATTTATACACAAAAAATAAAATGTGAGTGTGACACCGTTAGAAGGAGCAAAGCTTCATCGTGAACACTTCCCTCAAGGCCCCTTCTTACTTCATACAAGCTGTTAGTAGTTTGTGCAGATTGTTCCTCAACACTAGAAGATGTCTGTGTGGTGTCTGCACAATGACTGGCTAGTTTTGTAATGTGGCCGTTCTGTATTTATAGATTGACTGGTAGCCAATGCATAAACAGCCAAAACGCTGTATTTATAGTACTTTTTATGTTGACATGAGTCCGTTGATACCGACAAAAGCAAGCTTTGTTGGCCTGCTGCTGAGGGGTCTAGAGGTGTGTTTGCACATTTCCTGTCCTTTTGCACACCCTGAGTGACTCCATTTATCCGAGCAAAGTATAAGTCTCTTAAAGTATGAATTGGGATGTGTGTAAGGGGGTGTGAAGGCAGACCTTTCCGAGGAACAGGACAAAGTCTCCCACGGCGTTGATGGTGGCGACCCTCAGAGCGTTCTCTACCAGGATGATGAAGGCGTCCCGGGCCGACACGCAGAAACTGGTGCTGTTTATGGCCGTGGCTGCGTATGCATTCTGTGCACCACAAGGAGAGGTCATTTTGGAAAAAAACAAGGACGAAGGAAGGGGGAGAGAACATAATTGCAGTGCTTAGTCTGAAGTCCCTCTACAGTATTACATACAGTATTTTTCTCATATTTAACACCATAACAATAGATATAAAATAGTCCTTCCCCTTTTTAGCCATGTTCTGGTCAGGTGTGACATGTCTTGGTCCTGTCCTAGTTCAGCCCTGAGTGAACCCTGGTCCCATTCCTGTTCCCATCTTAGCTTCTATATCCCCCTTCCGGTCCCAGTCCCAGTCCCAGTCCAGTTACGGCTCTGTAAGGGTTCTGTCCAGACCTGGTTCAGGTAGTTGAGGCACTTCTCCAGACACCAGAGGCAGCAGATGCAGGACTTGAGGAGGCAGCGAGCACAGGCGTTCTCCTGGACACACACATGCAGACAGGCACACGCAGACACACATACATAGACAAACACGCACACAAACATGTAGACAGGCACACGCAGACACACATACAGAGACAAACAAACACACATTAATGACTTGCTTCTTTGACATTTGCCTCTAGCGCAGGGAAAAAACACTGTTAAAAACCTCCTGAATGGTACCAGTGTCCTCAGCCACCATCGCTTCAGGCACACTTCGCAATGAACCGCTTGCAGCTTGCCCACCGGCCTGGAATTGGAATGGAGGACACCATCATCTCCCTCCTCCACCACACGCTGTCTCACCTGGAGAAGCCCGGCTCCACTGTGAGGATTTTGTTCTTCTACTTCTACAGAACATACAACACTGTCCAGACACAGCTCCTGTGAGACAAGCTGGAGACGGCTGGAGTAGACTCTGGTCTGTCTGAGTGGATCCTGGACTATCACAGGGACAGACCCCAGCTTGTGAGTCTGAGGTCCATATCTGCGGTGCGGGTCAGGGTTAGGGTCCGTCCTTGCGCCGTTCCTTTTCACCCTCTGCACTGCAGAATTCACACACAACACGAACGGTTGTGTCCAGCAGAAATTCTCTGACAACTCCGCATATGCCATCCGCATGTGTCACTCTGCTTCTCCAGCCCCAGTGAACATACAGGAGAGGGACATGGAAAGAGTGGACTTACAAGCACCTGGGTGTTCATTTCTGTCCTGGGCTGTTCCTGGACACAAAGCAGCAGGTGGGGGACAGCTAACATCCATGCTGGAACATGACTGTCACCACCTGCATGACACGCTGTCTGCTCTGGAGAGCAGCTTCAGAGACAGACTGATCCACGCTTGCTGTTTGAAGGCGAGGTTTTGCAGAAGTTCATCCCTGCTACTGTCAGACTGTGCAACGAGAACTACTGACCCTGTACATGTAATTCATCTATAAATAGTAAATACTGCAATCATGCGAAATGACACATTGTCAACTGCAGTATAGTGTCCACTTGTCACTGTAATTCATGCTGCATAATATTCCACATGGATATATACACACCTTTACTACTGAAGTTCTTACTGTATCAATGTATGTCTTGAGTTGTGCTACTTGTGTGCTCTTACTACTGTTCTGTATGTGTTCTGAAACACTGTGAGACCAATAATGGATATGTTTTTTGCTAGTGTGCAATCCCCGGGCCTCATGAACAGTGACAGTCGCACAGTCTTACCCGGCCCCGGAGCTGGTTGTGCAGATACATCAGCAGGAGTCGGGGGCCCTTCACCAGAGTGATGATGAACGAGCCTTTGGCCACGGTGCCCAGGTGGTAACGCACCAACCGCAGCACTGACGACAGGATGGGCGTAGCTGGGAGGCGGGCTTTATCCCTGCAATAAACAAAGACATGTGAGGCTTCTCTTACATAGTGTAGCTAAGAGTAACACACTGTTGCCCCTGAACGTTCAGGATTGTAATGTAGATGATCCGTTAAAAATTTGCTTCTCTCCTGAGATCTGCCGGGATGATGTGTGCCTATACATTTATGTGTTAGAATGGTCCAGTCAAATCTAGACCCAAAACCCATTGATAATCTGTGGAAAGACCTGAAAACTGAACGACCCTAAGTTGTTTTGTAAAGTTGAATGGTTAAAGATTTCAGTCTCCAGATGTGCAAAGCTTTTAAAGTCATACCCACAAGACTTGCAACTGTGATTGCGGCAAAAAAGGGCTCCACAAACTATTCAATTCATGAATGAATGAATTTGTGTCTCACTTTTCAGGTTTTTGTTTGTTTTTTCAAATAACATATATATGTATCATGTTGCAACGGTTGTGTAGTGGTCTTTATTTATTTTTTTATAGCTGTAAAATATTTATTCATTTACAACATGACAAAAGATGCAAAAGACGCTGTACCTGGTAAAATAGTATGTGACCACTGCTCCAGCGATGGTCATCTGCTGACAGGCCAGAATGAACTCTGAGATCCACACCAGACCCACCGCGTGGAACCAGGGGAGGTACTGGAGCTGACCCTGTAAACGAAACTCCACCAGGCCTGAGTCCTGGTCCGGTACGGGCTCTCCAGAGGTGCCTACACAAGTGTGTACGCACACACAAATACACACAAACACACACAAACACACAGCAAAAATTAGAACAAAGCTCTCTTCAAGACTTCATTGTTTGAGCATTTAGACAGAAGGGGCAGAGACTGTGCCAGAAGTTCCTGAAAAGAAGAAGAAAACTTCTGGTGCAAACAGCACAAACACACTCTTTTGTCATATGCTCCAAAAACTATCCTTACCCGTTACTATATGACATCATGTGTTCTGCCTTTAATAATACAAAATATGCCTAACTGCTTTGCTCAGTTATTGTGCACATAGCTATTATTTGTTGTTTGATAAACATTTCAGCATGTAATTTCCCACTTCTACCACTAGATGGAAGTGTTTTGCAACTTTAGATCAGAATGAGACCACTGCACTTTAATACATAGTTCTTTACATTCTGAAACATGTCATATCAGTAAATGTAAATTATTTCAAAGTCTGTCTGTCTATGAAAAAAGGTAAACACATATTGATAATTCGTAATATATCATTAATCATATCTTCTTCTTTAAATAGTAAGAGTAGAATGTGAGGTTCATACCGAGGAAGAGAAGCACCAGGACCCAGTAAGCCCAGAAGAGCAGCAGGAAGAGCAGAGTGAGGAAAGGCAGCGCAGTCAGCAGGGGGAGACACAGGAACACTTTCCCCGCAACATGGAACAGGGCCACAGTGAGGGCCACACGCTTCCTCATGAAGAGCATGAGCAGCATGAGCACAAGCTGAGGAGAGAGAGACCTGCTTTAGACCTGTTTTAGACTTGATTTCTATTCAATGACATTTTTTCTTGTATAGCCCTAAATCACAACAGTAGTTATCTCAGAGGACTTAACAAAACAGTTGAATGAATGGGGCTCATGCTGGCTAAAGCCTGTGTGAATGCGTTTTTTCACATTTTTCTGTCCTATTGGCCATTTTGTAAAAGCCCATAAAGGGCAAAAGTGTCGGCACATTAGTTTCAACGGCAGAGATAGGCGTGACTGCTTCTGTTATTATTTACAATCTTTTTTGCTAAATGTATTCCAATGTGGGTTTTTTTACTGCAAATGGCAAATAAAATGAATCTGATGAATCTGAATCAATCTATGGTTTTGACCTGCTTTTGACCTGTTCGAGAGCTGCTTTAGAGAATCTTCAGACCTGCATTAGAACTTTTATTTACTTTGAGTTTTAGATTAGTCTGAACAAAATAAACCAAACTAAGGAAGGCATGTCATTGCAGACTGATAAACCAAGTATCATTAACTGCATTATGGGTGAGTGTGGATTGGGTCCTGAGGGGGCGGAGCTTACAGTGTGATTGACAGTGGTGTGTGAGCGACAGGGGCTTACGGTAAAGACGCTGGCGGCTGCGGCGTACACCAGTAGCGCCTGGTTCTTGGTCACATGGTCCTTTGTTCCCATGTTGCCCTGGTTGCGGTTACTGTCCCTAGAAGTTGTCACCGTATTGTTCCCATGGAGACGATGGTCGATGTACAGCCACCACAGGACACCGGTGCCCCCTGGAGGAGTGGATGGGAGCTGTTAGTCACATGTTTGAGATCATTTTAACACATTTTCTATGATATTGGTTTAGTAGAAATGATTCCTTTCAGATCCAAGGATTAAATTTAAATATATTTTTACAGGAAAAAAATGTTAAAAAAGGAATGACTGATATTGGCGCATTAAGATCCCGCTATTTCGGCCGATATGATAGTAGCAGGTGATGGTTGCAGCTGTAGTGAGAGGGTGTTACCTAATGAGCCCAGCACCACCAGGCCCGTGAGGATCCACACCAGCACCGTTGAAATGTAGCGGATAATCAGCATCAGCAGCATGGACAGCACTGACCAGTGACAGAGAAGGAGAGTTTAGACATGACACATATAGTAAGAACCATCAGCACCATGGACAGCACTGACCAGAGTCAGAGACAGGGTTTGGACTAGCCTGGTTATACCACATCATAGTACAAATTACATTTCGTACTAAGGTCTGGAGGTGCTCCATTGAGCTCCGTTTACAGGTGGGAAGGGTGAACTCCTTTTGCAGATTGAAACGATTGGATCTGAGTTTACCGTGACGTATGTAATGCGCCCGAGTCTGTCGTTAGCATTTAGCCTGACCATCTCCTTTGCCGCTAACAAAGTCCGTGGGGAGTAGCGCCACAATTTTCTCCAGCGATTACATTTGCTAAACATTACTCTTGCTCCGGCTTCAATTTCTTGATAGAACCAGACCGGATTACTTTACTATCGCTATTTTCGCCATTGCCAAACTACAACCTGTCTGTTCGACGCAAACTGTTGACATCACCCACAACTAACTACAACACCTGCCTCCCACGCTCTCTGATTGGTCGGTCAAAATTCAACCGATTGTAATCGCTAACCCAGGGACCAGACCCAGACGTTACATGCAGGGAAATGATGATTGAGCGGAGTGTACGGATGGCTAAGGCTAGGCTAGGTTTGGACATGAACAAAACAAATCTCAACATGGAATGGAGGAGTGCAATCATACCGGGCTTTTGAAATGTGCACCGCTCACACACAATTGCAGAGAAGTGTGGCCCACACTCAGACCAGCAGACACCATTCATTGTGACACCTCTTCTATCTACTTTCATTCAGTCATGTCCAGTTATAACAAATATTTGATGCAACTAAAGTTCTATAAAAGATGAACTTGGCAAAATGTCAGTGAAAATTGGGAAGTCGTTAGAGGAGCGCATATTCCTATTCCATCACCAGAAATAATAGAGAACAACACCTATGCAGCTAACAACACAGTGATGCAACAAACAATGCTGGCAGCAATATTTCAGTAAATATGGAGCTTGGAGAGGGAGTGCATTTGTAGCCATCCCGATGTGCCATCAATAATGATTTGACCTAAACGTTTGACCTAAACATGGAGGAAGATACTACCTGATAAAACCGGTGGAAGTGCCCATAATGTGTTCTTCTGTTTCTATAGGTTTAGTTAATTATAAACATAAATACAAACATGTGTCAACTGCATAAACTGACAGGAGGGACGGGAACGGCCCCTGCACAGCAGAGGTAAGATTTTAGTCAATAAGATTATAGCAGCTAATTGCTGATGAACTGAAGTAGAACAAGGGGAAGCGGAACCTGCTAACCAGGCAGCATCGTGTCAGTAGAGCCAGTAGGATGGACTTGGCCGTATATGTACATACTGTATCAACACCATAAGCTGAGGTGCGCGAATGGCACCTACACAGAAGGTAATACTTCAATCAAGTTTATAACAGTAACTGATCATGTGAAAAAAAGAGTCAAAGTTGCTGTATGTTCATTTATCAACACCATAATGTACAGTACACACTGCAACCTGAAGAGGAAAGGCTCACACTGCGGGTTGCGTAGGAGGTTGCAGGGTTGATTTCAGATACTGGCTGGCTTCAGTCAAATAACATTGGAAATATTCTTGTGTTAATAATGCATCAGTTTTATATAGCGCTTTTTTGGACACTCAAAGACGCTTCACATGTGTCATTATTCATTCACTCCATACACGGTAGTGATAAACTACTACTGTAGCCACAGCTGCCCTGGGGCACACTGACAGAAGTGAGGCAACCAGTATGCGCGATCGGCCCCTCCGACCACCACCAACACACACACCAGACTCATTCTAGGCAATGGGGGTGAAGTGTCTTGCCTAAGGACACAACAGCAGTTTGACACTTTACAGCCGCAGCCACCCCACTGTGGCTGGTGTTCCCAGAGGTAAAGTGTCTTGCCAAGGACACAACAACAGTAGTCAGTGGGAGTCAATGGTGAAAGTCTTGAGCGGGGCTTGAACCCACGACCTTCTGGCTCAAAGGCCAACGCTCTACCAACTGAGCTACTGCCGCCCAATAATGAATGAAGCCTTTATTGGTCTGACAGTGGGGAGAGGGACTTTGACTCTAGATTAGCTCCACACGCTCAGGACACTTTAACACAACAGCAGGGATGAAATAACAGCTCTTTTATCTGTTTTCAGTTGTGTGACGGAGAGACATCATACCGAGGGCCAGGAAGCACAGTCCAATGATGACGTCACGACTCGCTGATACGCCTGCAATCAGCCGGTGCAAAACGCTGTCGTCGCCCACAAACGTCACCACGGCAACGGCCAGCCGGGCGTAGCAGGACACCTGCACGGGCGAACAGCGCCTCAAGAGGGGAAGGGGCTTACTGCAGGAGAGAGAGAGAGAGGGAGCGGTCATAGTAGCAGTGAGCGTAGTAATTGTAGTAGTAACAGTAGTAGCAGTAGTAACAGTAGTAGCAGTAGTAACAGTAGTAGCAGTAGTAACAGTAGTATCAGAAGTAGTAGAGGTAGTAGCAGCAACAGGCACCACCTGCATTTGAAAGTCTGATCCTATCAGACCTCAGAAGCTAAGCAGGACAGAGCCTGATGGGAAATCTCTGGGATCACCAGGTGCCACAGTGGGGAGGCTGCGGCTGTTTTGTACAATAGCTCTGACCTCCTGTAGGTGACCCTGCTCCCATCTCTGTGTGGAGTGACAGACAAATTCCCACAACAAATGCTTTGTGACGCGCTTTGTAAAAGGCGCTTTATAAATTATGATTATTTATTTACTTACTATTAGTTTACCACCACTGAGTACGCAATGAAGGAATCAATACCATGTTAAGAGTTTTTCAGTCTCCAAAAAACTATATAGAATGGATGCATTATTATTGGTAGAAGTAGTAGTTACAGTAGAAGCAGTTGTCCTTATAGTAGCAGTAACAATAGTAGCAGTAACAGTAGTTGCAGTAACAGTAGTAGCAGTAACAGTAGTTGCAGTAACAGTAGTTGCAGTAACAGTAGTAGCAGAAGCAGTAGTAGCAGAAGCAGTACACACCTCCGTGGCACAGGTAGTTTGGGGCAGCGCTGCTCTCTCTCTGGTTCAGAAGGATAGTTGTGAGCAGCCAGTTCATACGAGCACAACTCTGAGCCTGGAAAGACCAAAACATTAGGACCAATGCAATCTCATATTTCTCCCTTTGCTGGAATACTAGCAGTACCACCAAGAAATGAACTGTTGTTGTGTTTGTGGTACTAGGAGAGTGTTGTGTACAGAGTTGGTTAGTGGGGAGCGTACCATTGTTCATGGCGAAGCTGCGCAGGTCGTCGTAGGTGCGCAGCTCTCGGCCCGGACACAGAGACACACACAGAGCCATGGAGCGGATCCTCCTCTGGACCAGGTCAATGTCACATGGGTCCAGGAAGAAGACGAACCTGTGAACACTCAGGTTTAGGCCACACAGCACACAGCGCACACACAATATACACACAACACACACAGCACACAGAGCACACACAACATACACACACAGCACACATAAAAACACTCACTGTACATTTTGTCCCCAATTAAGACAAGCTAGAGTATTTTTAAATGTCATATTCTGTGCTTTATTCAACACAGATTTGGCCACCTATTGTATCACAGACCAGCCAAACTTATTATGAGGACATTTTACCCAGAATTCTGCTCAAAAACGATCCATGGCATATTTTATAAAGTGTTGCAGCCATTTTCCTTTTTTTTATATGAATGGAAACTCCTTAAATCTGCTGTGTCCGGTGTGAGGGTCTGTGTGTTCCCATGAAGAAGCAGAACACACAGTTCCGCACAACAACAGTCCAGGGACTAGGAAAGGTCCACCAAGCCGGACTTCTGAGGTCTCGCGCCGTATGGAAGAAGTACTTTGAGTGCTCAGTCCAAACCATACAAAGGTGCAGTAAAGGTTAGCTTAGCAGTAGCACTAGAGTAGCACCAAGTCAAAAGCACTCCCCCCTCCCCCCGCCAGCCATCCATCGAACCCAACTCCCAGCAAATATTAATGCCGTCTCTGTAATAACGCAGTCTGTGACGAAGCCTCCCAGCTTGATACATTAGGCTCAAGTCTGTGAGCGATTTGCCAGCCATACTTGAAAAACGCCAGCCTCCCCTAACAAAGAAGCAATTAGAAAAACTCGACTGCCGTTGCATTACAGAGCCCTGGCTGCGTCCCGAGTCTTCTTATACATCGCCTTTTCCTCATCACATGTTCTCTTCTTTGGCACTCTGAAATTGGCACTTTTGGCAATTCCTGGTTTTTGGTTCAGTCATTGTAGGTGTTTTAGAAAATCTGCCTCAATAACAACTCAACTCAGTCGGTCCGCTCTTAAAATATTTTTTGAGGCTATAGACATCTGGTCATGTCCATTTCTATTTGAAAACATATGCAAACTTGACTACTTTTAGGATTTAGGGACGTTTCCCCACAGTATTTAAAAAAGTGCGCGTTGATAAATCATTGACTGCATCTTTAAGAGAGAAATGTATGAAGTGCAGAGGGAATGACAAAGCAAAGGGTTCAATGTGTAGGATGGGATAACTATAAAATGGCTATTATAACTACAGTATTAACAAAGTAAGTAGAGTAAATATAAGTAATTAACAGTGAATACCTAGTGAATAGCATGAACGCTAACTGTGACAGATGGAGGTGTGCGGGGTCCCACCTGCGGTCAGTGTGGTCCAGTCCGCTGAGCCGCACCCCTTCCAGCCTTTCGTTGCGTTCTCCACAAGTGTTTCCAAAGCTGTCGTATCCAAACAGCAGCCGAGCAGCGCCCCCAGTGACCACGGTGAAGCCGCAGATCCCGCCCTGACAGGACATTCACCGCTTAGGCCTCACAGTCACAGTTGATGACATCATACAAGGATTAGACCTGGCACCAAGCTTTATTTCTGCACTTTTACCCTCACACAGCCTTAAATTCTCGATAACCTGCCCAAGGAGATACAGCTAGCACCATCAATACCTTCTTTTAAATCACTTCTTAAAACCCACTTTTATCAAACAACCTTCCCACAACTGTCTGTTTTAAACTTCACATATCATTATTGTATTATACTTCTCCACATTGTATTGTTATGACTGTACTTTTATTGATTGATTGCAGCGCTTTGTAAACATTGTTTGTGAGAAGTGCTATAAAAACAATGAATTATTATTATTATTATCGTTATTTCAAGTGTAATGTGGATTTAAAGAACACATATTCAGAATCATTTGTGCTCATGTTAGACCTTAAAGCTAATCTTGAGAATACATGACAGAACACATGTGAATATAATGGATAAGTAGTAAAACTAGATACATTATATTATTTTTTTCCTGAGTGCTATTATAGTTTGTTGTTCTTCAGCATTCAATTTTATCTAATGTTTTTATTAGTTTGATTTATCTCCAACCAGCTCGCGTTAGAACAAAACAGAACAGACATTGTACATGGTCTGGAAAGGGGCTGAGTGAAGCGAGCTGTGAGTCCAGCCCCCGGAAGCCTCTGCTCATGTTCAGTCAATACAAAACGGAGAGAACAAAACTTAATTTAGAGGCTGAACGTTTGTTTTAAAAGGTCAAATCCTCTCTGTCATGATAACAATCTGAAGATCTTTCATACGCAACATGTTTGAAAACAGAGCCAGTGCCAGAAGCAGGACCTCAGACAAAGGAAGAATATGCCATCCATCCATCTATAGTCTTCCCCTTAATCAATTTCTGGGTCGTGAGGGTTCACGAATCACCCAGATTCACCCAATCCACAGATACTCCTGAAGAAAAACAAAAAATACCCTTTTGCATGGAAAATAAAGACAGGGTGAAATCCGAGGCACTCTGATAAAAAAGTCCTTTAATACAGAAGGGACCAACGCGTTTCGGCCACGCAGGGCCTTCTTCAGGGCAATGTAAGAAAACATTGAATGAACGGGTGTTGAAATAGACAAATGACATCCACTAAACTAGTCACCTGACACACAAGATCAGCCTCTATTGGATGAGACATTGAAGGAACGCATATGATAGGACCAGTGACGTCCACAGGACTCGTCACGTGATACAGTATATATATCCTCCCTTCATTTAAAAAGAATGGAGGGAGGATATTAAAACTATTGCAGACATTACAAGGTAAGTTACAAAGACCAAAGTAACACACAAAGATATGTGAGCAGATACATTACCAGAGGGGCCCCCCAAAAAATACCTAGTCAAATTGACAGAATACAGTGCAAATAATAAAAATTATAAAAACACTGAGAAGTCAACATCCTCATTTAACCCCGGAAAAATAGTGGCTTTGAGTTTGTCAATCCAGAAAGTTTCTCTTTGTGCCACAGATACTCCTGCTGGGGGTGAGTTCACAGGCTGTTGTGTTGATGACAGCTTAGCCCTGATATTTCAGGGGGGATTCAGGCAAAGTGGGTTTAAGTGTCCTGCCCAAGGACACAACAACAGCAGACATCAGTGGGAGTTGTGAAGAAGGCCTTGAGGTGGGGTCAAACCCACAACCTTCAGGCTTAAAGGCCAAAGCTCTACCAACTAAGCCACTGTCGCCCACAGGAAGAATATGCAATATTGTCAAATAGTGCTTGAAAGAGAGCGTTTAGAAAGATTGCACATTTCCAAAGACTGGTGAGTACTTCAGAACCCGTCATTGACCCCTGACCTTTACCACCGCCTTCTACTGTCACTGCACTGCACTGGTCAATGTCTATCGTGTGTACTTTCAATTCAACTCAATTTATTCTTGTATAGCCCTAAAGCCCAACAGTAGTAATCTCTGAGGACTTTACAAAACCGTTTTGTGTAGTAGAAATTTGAAGATAATTCTTTTGCATGAGTTACATCTGTTTTTACTTGTAAAAACTCGTTTACACAGGGGCGGCAGTGGCTCAGATCGTAGAGCATTGGCCTTTGAGCCTGAAGGTCATGGCCCACCATGAGACCATCTCCACCAACTCCCACTGATGTGAGTTGTTGTGTCCTTGGGCAGGACACTTTACCCCACTTTGCCTGAAGCCCCTGCTGAAATATCAAGGCAAACTGGAGCAGGCATCCTCCTGTGGATTCACCTCTGGCAGGAGAATCAGTGAGGGGCTGGTGCTATGTGAATGGGTTGCAGCTCTAACTGCCACACCCCACCCCCAGCCCAGAAATGGATTAATAAGGGGAAGAATATGGATGGATGGATGAAACTCGTTTACATGTTGAGCCAAAGCAAATTCCTAGTAGTGACCTTCTGTTACTTGCAATGGCAATACAAATATTTGGATTCTGATATGTACCACGCAGCGCTTCTTGTTGTTTTATCTTTGAAATGTATACAGTTTGTCTTTAGTGCTAAGGAAGAACCTAGGGGGCGCTCTAAATAAAATAGGTTTCAATGTTCACACTTTACATGCATGAACCTGCTTAAATGAGGCTGTTACCATGCCGACGCAGAAGGCGGTGAACAACAGGAACCAGGGCAGGTCTGTGCAGCTCCGGTCCTCCAGGGGGCGCCACTCTCGCTTAGGCCTCTGCAACAAACAAACACGTGAAATGAACATAATGTTATTCATGTTAATGTTGGTCTTGGACCCTGAACTGGACTTTATCCTAATAATGAACAAAACACAGGAGAAAAAACAGTGAAAACATGGAACACGTGAGCAGCAGCAGTAATCAACACAGTTTGCGTTCTCTACCTGCTTGTGTCCTCCATTTATATGTGGAGTTTACGTGTTCTGTGTGGGTTCTCTCTGGGTTCTCTGTTTTTCCCACCATCCAAAAATAAATAAAATCCTCCAGCTCTGACTCTGGCCAAGAGCATCAACTGCTGGAGAATGCTCCTGGGCGCTGCACTTCAGAGAATACTGCCCCTGACAGAGGCTCTAGTGGTATTGAAGGGTGGGTCAAATGCAGTGGACAAATTCCGATGTAGTGTTCACTGCAACTGTCTAAATAGAAACAAACTCACAATCTGAAAATGCGCCCTGCTCTGGTGACCTCTGCATTTTCTCTGCTGGCGTCACAGAATTTGTCAAAAGTAGAAAACACATTTTTCAGTAAAGACTATGAATGTTAGCCCAGCTGGAGGGAGCTGGACTGGACCCCTGTCCAGACAAGAGCCGCTGGACTCAGGAGTTTGATGAATCCTTTAGAACCCCTTAGAGAGCTGTCCGTGGTGCTGACCTCACAAACATGGACATGTCTCACACCTGCAGACCATGGAGCTGTCCATGGTGCTGAGTGCGCAGGTTTCGCCTATCACTGTCACGGATATGTGGTTAAATCGCACACGTAAACACACACGCGCGCGCGCACACACGCACACCCACACACTCACACACACATGATTGTGTTATTATGTAAAATAAATCAGACAGGCAGTAGAGGGATCCCGCTCTGCCGCTCTGCCTGCCACAGGCCTCACGCACACCGAGCTAACGGAACCGGCGATGGGCCACCTCTAATCGGATTAAACGCCTCTAATCTGGGCCCGTGTGGAGCGCGCTCCCGCGGCCCGTGCGAAGGGCACGCGGACACTATCAAGGAGGGTGGTTCCGGTAACGGACAGCTCGGTAGCCGTCAGGACGGACACGTACCTCCGCGCTGCCGCAGCATCCCATCGCAGAGCCCCGGCAGAGAGTGCAGAGAGCCCGCTCCAGAGCACAGCCACAGAGCACAGCCACAGCCTCAGAGGAACCAGAGGGACCAGCGGGGACGGGGCAGGAGCACGAGCGCGTCAGGACCGGACACTTCCTGTGGCTGACCGTGCAGCTCGCGGCTAAACAGCCAGTGCGCATGCGCACACACGGTGGACAAATGGCTCTAGGCTGCAGTACCCTGAGCACCCGCTGAATGAAGCTGTGCGGAAATCAGCGCTGTGGAGCTGGGAGCCATTAGGACTCGTGAACTCCCAAACGCATAATTAGCCCGTTAGTTAGTTATTAAGGCGAACATCCATCCATAATCTATCTACCTATCTAATGTAAAAAGCCATGTCAGCGTTCTTTGAATCAATGTCTATAGGTCAGTGCTATTCAATTCATGTAGAAGAATTTGAGCAGATGATTGTCTTGCCCAAAACACTTCAGATTCAGTCACATTGTCAGTCAGTGCATTGGCACCATACATGCCCATGACCCGTTTCATTGAACACTTTCATCACTCTGGGACCAGGTGACCCGAGACTACCAGATCTTGCTTGCAAAGCTCTAACCTGCTCTTTCTGTTTTGTGGCAGTAGTATACATCTGCCTGTATTTCAAGTGCAAGTCTCATAGTTTAATAAAGTTTAAAACTATGGTGTTCTTTTATTGAATATGACTTTCTCTAATAATGGCAGCCTTGTCTTGTCAAATTCAGCATTATTTTATAACTCATAATAGCAAAACTGCAGCTTCTGCAATGTTCAGATTAATCACAATACTCAGGAATGGATCACCCATCGGTTGTCAATGTTGTCTATGTTGGTGTGTGTATTTCTGTGCTTCAAATGTCAATGTCCAGGTCTTTTCTTATGGTCAAAGAAACCCACCTTGGTCTTTGATGCTGTCCCTCAGTTTGGGGATAACCCATAGAGCTCTTTACATTGTATTGTACTGGTGTAAATCCCTGTCACAGTCTGACCTCTGTGTGTCAGGTTGGTTTTGTTTTATATTTTGTTTGTTCATTTCTGCCTGAACACCACTGCCTCAAGAAATTGGAGATGTCTGTGTTGACAGTGCTTATATCTGTTGTGCCCCAGTATGTCCTCACTGCCGACTTGCATAATGAAATATATATCATATTTAATATACAATTTTCTGTATGAGTTCTGGTTGGGTTACTGTTCCTTCCACAGGCTTAGGGCTGAGGTTGGTTGAACAATGAGTGTTTGACTGTGTCAAGCTCATTGTTTATGTGTTACATTGCTTCATGGATGGACATTCTCACAGCACAAAAGCCTCTCGCTCTCCTCCACTCACTGTCTTTGGAGAATCTTGCAGCTATTGTCTCAGTGTTGACCTCACATTGCTACTGATTGTTGGTCATTGGTCTCTGCGGTGCATGCTTCGGACTCTGAGCTAGCAGCGTACAGAGGCCCCTTTCTCTCATCTCCTTCTAGTAGAGGTGCATTCTGGGGGGCTGAGTTGTCCCAGAGACCAGAATGCACCTCAGAATGTGCCTTGTGTGACTCCATTTTACAAGTTCACTGCATACCTTTGATCTATTTCAGCGGTGTCAAACCCCTTTTTGGTCGGGGCCAAAATTAAAAACATGCAGCCAGAAGTATAACAATCTTTTTTTCATGGAATCAAACACAACTGGTACAAATATATAAAGATTTATTTTAAGGCTGAAAAATATATTTGAAAAAAAAAACGAAAAAAAACCAAACGTATTAATAGTTGTATCAATGACAAGAGAAAATCACTTCAGGGGCCAATTTGGCCCATGGGCCTGAGTTTGACATGCTGGATCTGTATAGCAGTTAATAAAGTAGTAGATAAAGTAGTTCAATGAATCCTGAAAGACCCCTTGCGGTCTGGTCTTGGGGATGACTTGAACACGTTGAACATGTCTACTACTGAACTATGGCAGTGGTGGGCAAACCCTGAGCCCAGATGTGGCCCTTTGGCCCTCCTCAGTTTATATAGATGAAGTAAAAAGACGATAAAATCCCTCTGTGCTATTTCAACATTTGGACACCTGTAAAGTCATACCTGACAAGATAGCATCATTATATAATCTTTTTTCTTTACAATTTAAAGACAAATATATTTTTTGATTTTTTTCCTTTCATTCAGGATTGTAGACAGTTGAATGCTATTTCTATTTCTTTGTAAACATGACGTCAGAAAACGTATGTAACTATGTCAAGGATTTGTTTTGTTTCAAAAAAAGTTTGGAAAACAAAATAAAATCCCTCTATGCTCCGTGCAGAGGTCTGGAGCCGCAGATTTTATACATATTTTTATTTCCGTGCAAAAAAATAGGTCTGAGAAAAACATTATCAATTATTCCGGCCCCCGACAGCCGGCCGATATTCCAACCAATATTCCAATTCCAAACCCTTCCTCAGGAGGAAAGGTTTGCCCATTCTGATCTTTAGCATTTCTGTCCATCAGTATAGTACGGAGCATGGTTCCAACAACGTGTGTGGCCAAACCTGCGTGTCAACGCCAGATCCATAAACAGAGCAGGTCTGGTCAGTACTGTGATAATCAGAATAATGCATTGGTTTTTTACAGCGCTTTTTTGGACTCTCAAATACACTTCATGTCATTATTCTTTCACTCCATACACAGTGGTGATGAACTACTACTGTAGCCACAACTGCCCTGGGGTACACTGGCGGATGCAAGGCAACCACTATGTGCCCTCGGCCCCTCCCACCACCAACCATTCACACACACACCAGACTCATTCTAGGTAATGTGGGTCTTGCCTAAGGACACAGTTGGCCACTTTACAGCTGCAGCTGCCCCACTGTGTTCCCAGAGGTCTCTCATCACAGTACTAACCAGGCCCTACCCTGCTTGTCGGTTTGACACATTGCCAAGAACGAGTCTGGTGTGTGTGTGAGAATGTTTGTTAGTGGTCAGAAGGGCCGATGGCACAGACTGGTTGCCATGCTTCCACTGGTGCTCCCCAGGGCAGCTGTGGCTACAGTGTGTATGGAGTGAATGAAAAATGACATGCGAGGCGGCTCTGAGTGTCCAAAAAAGTGCTGTGCAAACCAATACATTATTATTATTATTATCCATCCATCCATTTTCTTCCCCTTAATCCATTTCTGGGTCAGGGGGGTAGCAGTCAGAGCTACACAGTACACATAGCACCAGCCCCTCACTGATCCTCCTGCAGGTGGTGAGTCCACAGAAGCCTTGATTATTCAGCAGGAACTTCAGGCAAAGCGGGGTTAAGTGTCTTGCCCAAGGACACAACGACAGCCGTCATCAGGGGGAGTCGTAAAGTAGGTCTTGTGGTGGGCTCGCCCCTTATTATTTTTATTATTATTATTATTGTTATTAATAATAATTTGATAACAATGGATAAAACGATGTCCATCAGTATTTTACAGACTGTGGTGATAACAATGCCCATGAAACAGGTACATATCTAACAGTGTATACAGTAAAACAGAATATATTTAACAGTATTTATACCCGGTATAAGTACTTGGGCTGGCTCTGGGTGCTGAGCTGGCGGCTGTACTCCACGGGCGCGTGTCGGGAGCGCTCCATTGGCTGCATTGGGCTGCGATGGTCAGTGCTTGTCCAATCAGGAACCTCCGGTGGGTGGGTCAGTTAGAAGGCCCTGCCACTCTCTTTTTGTGGTAAGGGCCCAGAGCCAGAACCATTATCCCGGGGCCCCTGAAAACAGATCAACATTTTAATATTCTAATGTATTTCTCAAAATCTTGCCACAGAGTACCTACTCTAGGTTACCATAGCAACCACAAACTAAACATGGGACTAATCTTGTCTCATTTACACAATAGAATATAATAATAATTTTATCAATAAATCATAAAAGAAAACAAGTTAATGTACTGTCAGTTAACTGCTTATGAAACAATGAAAAGAAATTCCACAAGTATCAAGTAACCACCCAGTCCTCCTCACATCGGTCATGACAGACTCCAAGAAAATAAGCAAAGATCCTGCGGGCGGTTATCCCTCTCTCAGCTCGGTCCTCTGCCAGAGGCCTGGGAGCTTCAGGGATCTGCACAGTATCTTTGCTGTTCCAAGCACTGCACATTTCTGGTCCGAGATTTCAGAAGTTGTTCTGAGGATCTGCTTTAATCACTTCTCCAGCTTTGGGATCACTGCACCACAGCACTACTGTCACCTTCACCCTCAGACCCTCTCTCTACTGTCACCTTCACCCTCAGACCCTCTCTCTACTGTCACCTTCACCCTCAGACCCTCTCTCTACTGTCACCTTCACCCTCAGACCCTCTCTCTACTGTCACCTTCACCCTCAGACCCTCTCTCTACTGTCACCTTCACCCTCAGACCCTCTCTCTACTGTCATCTTCACCCTCAGACCCTCTCTCTACTGTCACCTTCACCCTTAGACCCTCTCTCTACTGTCACCTTCACCCTCAGACCCTCTCTCTGCTGTCACCTTCACCCTCAGACCCTCTCTCTACTGTCACCTTCACCCTCAGACCCTCTCTCTGCTGTCACCTTCACCCTCAGACCCTCTCTCTACTGTCACCTTCACCCTCAGACCCTCTCTCTACTGTCACCTTCACCCTCCCTTCACCCTCAGACCCTCTCTCTACTGTCATCTTCACCCTCAGACCCTCTCTCTACTGTCACCTTCACCCTCAGACCCTGCATCAGCCTCAGACCCTCTCTCTGCTGTCACCTTCACCCTCAGACCCTCTCTCTACTGTCACCTTCACCCTCAGACCCTCTCTCTACTGTCTCTCTACTGTCACCTTCACCCTCAGACCCTCTCTCTACTGTCACCTTCACCCTCAGACCCTCTCTCTACTGTCACCTTCACCCTCAGACTCTCTCTCTACTGTCACCTTCACCCTCAGACCCTCTCTCTACTGTCACCTTCACCCTCAGACCCTCTCTCTACTGTCACCTTCACCCTCAGACCCTCTCTCTACTGTCACCTTCACCCTCAGACCCTCTCTCTACTGTCACCTTCACCCTCAGACCCTCTCTCTACTGTCACCATCACCCTCAGACCCTCTCTCTACTGTCACCTTCACCCTCAGACCCTCTCTCTACTGTCACCTTCACCCTCAGACCCTCTCTCTACTGTCACCTTCACCCTCAGACCCTCTCTCTACTGTCACCTTCACCCTCAGACCCTCTCTCTACTGTCACCTTCACCTTCAGACCCTCTCTCTACTGTCACCTCCACCTTCAGACCCTCTCTCTACTGTCACCTTCACCTTCAGACCCTCTCTCTACTGTCACCTTCACCCTCAGACCCTCTCTCTACTGTCACCTTCACCTTCAGACCCTCTCTCTACTGTCACCTCCACCTTCAGACCCTCTCTCTACTGTCACCTTCACCTTCAGACCCTCTCTCTACTGTCACCTTCACCCTCAGACCCTCTCTCTACTGTCACCTTCACCTTCAGACCCTCTCTCTACTGTCACCTTCACCCTCAGACCCTCTCTCTACTGTCACCTTCACCCTCAGACCCTCTCTCTACTGTCACCTTCACCCTCAGACCCTCTCTCTATTGTCACCTTCACCCTCAGACCCTCTCTCTGCTGTCACCTTCACCCTCAGACCCTCTCTCTGCTGTCACCTCCACCCTCAGACCCTCTCTCTGCTGTCACCTCCACCCTCAGACCCTCTCTCTACTGTCACCTTCACCCTCAGACCCTCTCTCTACTGTCACCTTCACCCTCAGACCCTCTCTCTACTGTCACCTTCACCCTCAGACCCTCTCTCTACTGTCACCTTCACCCTCAGACCCTCTCTCTGCTGTCACCTTCACCCTCAGACCCTCTCTCTACTGTCACCTTCACCCTCAGACCCTCTCTCTGCTGTCACCTTCACCCTCAGACCCTCTCTCTGCTGTCACCTTCACCCTCAGACCCTCTCTCTACTGTCATCTTCACCCTCAGACCCTCTCTCTGCTGTCACCTTCACCCTCAGACCCTCTCTCTACTGTCACCTTCACCCTCAGACCCTCTCTCTACTGTCACCTTCACCCTCAGACCCTCTCTCTACTGTCATCTTCACCCTCAGACCCTCTCTCTGCTGTCATCTTCACTCTCAGACCCTCTCTCTCTGCTGTCACCTTCACCCTCAGACCCTCTCTCTACTGTCATCTTCACTCTCAGACCCTCTCTCTGCTGTCACCTTCACCCTCAGACCCTCTCTCTACTGTCACCTTCACCCTCAGACCCTCTCTATACTGTCACCTTCACCCTCAGACCCTCTCTCTACTGTCACCTTCACCCTCAGACCCTCTCTCTACTGTCACCTTCACCCTCAGACTCTCTCTCTACTGTCACCTTCACCCTCAGACCCTCTCTCTACTGTCACCTTCACCCTCAGACCCTCTCTCTACTGTCACCTTCACCCTCAGACCCTCTCTCTACTGTCACCTTCACCCTCAGACCCTCTCTCTACTGTCACCTCCACCTTCAGACCCTCTCTCTACTGTCACCTTCACCCTCAGACCCTCTCTCTACTGTCACCTTCACCTTCAGACCCTCTCTCTACTGTCACCTTCACCCTCAGACCCTCTCTCTACTGTCACCTTCACCCTCAGACCCTCTCTCTACTGTCACCTTCACCCTCAGACCCTCTCTCTACTGTCACCTTCACCCTCAGACCCTCTCTCTACTGTCACCTTCACCCTCAGACCCTCTCTCTACTGTCACCTTCACCCTCAGACCCTCTCTCTACTGTCACCTTCACCCTCAGACCCTCTCTCTACTGTCACCTTCACCCTCAGACCCTCTCTCTGCTGTCACCTTCACCCTCAGACCCTCTCTCTGCTGTCACCTTCACCCTCAGACCCTCTCTCTACTCTCACCTTCACCCTCAGACCCTCTCTCTACTGTCACCTTCACCCTCAGACCCTCTCTCTACTGTCACCTTCACCCTCAGACCCTCTCTCTACTGTCACCTTCACCCTCAGACCCTCTCTCCACTGTCACCTTCACCCTCAGACCCTCTCTCTACTGTCACCTTCACCCTCAGACCCTCTCTCTACTGTCACCTTCACCCTCAGACCCTCTCTCCACTGTCACCTTCACCCTCAGACCCTCTCTCTACTGTCACCTTCACCCTCAGACCCTCTCTCTACTGTCACCTTCACCATCAGACCCTCTCTCTACTGTCACCTTCACCCTCAGACCCTCTCTCTACTGTCACCTTCACCCTCAGACCCTCTCTCTACTGTCACCTTCACCTTCAGACCCTCTCTCTACTGTCACCTTCACCCTCAGACCCTCTCTCTACTGTCACCTTCACCCTCAGACCCTCTCTCTACTGTCACCTTCACCTTCAGACCCTCTCCTGCTCCTCTCTCTTTTGTCACCTTCAGACCCTCTCCTGCTCCTCTCTCTACTGTCACCTTCACCTTCAGACCCTCTCCTGCTCCTCTCTCTTTTGTCACCTTTACTGTTGAATATTCTGGAAACAGCATCAATCCAAAAGTAGACCTGAAACCGTTGTCGTTTTGTGCTTTAGAATTGTTATTTTCTTCCTTTTTCTTGCTGTCCATAAACCTCAGTACAGTCATAGTTTTACACTGATCAACCCCAGAGCAGAGCAGATGCAGCGTCCAAACCAAGCAGATCAAGCGTTAATCCACTGGAAGAATGATATTTTATGGAAAAATGCTAATAATGTATTTTACTGCAGAGAAAACCAAGCAGACTTTGCAAACATCAATCAGAGGATAGGAACCTTTTGCACTTCACTAATGTTTGTAACTTTTAGAATGATGTATTATTGTAACATCTTCAATGTTAGTACCATATGAACCAGCCCGGACTCTGAGGAGCTCAGGGACTGGACTCCTGCTAGTGCCCAGAGTCAGAACTAAACATGGGGAGGCTGCTTTTCAGATTCATGCTGCTAAAATCTGGAACAGTCTTCCTGAAGATGTGAGACAGGCCTCCTCAATGACAATGTTTAAAACCAGGTTAAAGACAGTTCTGTTTAACTGTGCATACAACTGAGGGATTTTATATTTTTATCTTTCGTTTTAATGTTCTGTGATTATTTATGATTTTAATGCTTTCTTATTTTGTTCAGCACTTTGAATTGCCTTGTGTATGAATTGTGCTATATAAATAAACTTGCCTTGCCTATTATTTGCTTTGCTTGTTTGTGTTTCTGATGCTGAATTTCTCCCATGGGGATCAATGAAGTTTCTATCTATCCACCTTCAGACCCTCTCCTGCTCCTCTCACTACTGTCACCTTTACCATCAGACTTGCTGATCCAAAGTTCCCATTGAAATCCATCCAACTTCAGCTCTTCATATGTGAATCAATAAGAACATGACAAAGGAAATGTTTTTAATGATCAAAACCATTTTACAATCTGTGTTGTTGGCCCCCAGACAAGTATGATCCCTAAAGTTAAATCTGTCTTAAAAGCTTGATAAATACAATACAAGCAAAGTATCATCAAAAATGTTTTTTTCAACCATTTTTAATAACTTGCCAAAATAACTTAAATCTCAATCTTGAACAATTCAATAAATCAAAACTCTCAAATGTCCACCTTTACACGTCACTGTCAACACTATGTTCTTTGTTTTCTCTTTTCATAACTCATGTCTGTTTGAGGGGTTGTCAGAGCAATGGTGTCTTCATGAAAATATAAGAGACTGATTTGAAAACTATTAATCGGTCTGAGTCTGCTGAGTTTTGGGACAGACACCCACCATTTATAAATGTTCAATATGTAAATTAATTATCAGAGTTTAAGCTCAACACTTTGCACAGTATTCTTCTCACCTTTGCTGATGATCCAAATCTTCAAATTCAAAAATTCCAATCCAATCCTGAAACAAAGTGGATCAGAAAATACTCCCAATGACAAATATCAGATCAGCTTTGGATAAACCAGTGGTGGTCCATGGTCCCGCTGGCTTCAGTCCACTTTAGCTCAGTTTGTAGTCCTGGTTCTGTCCTAGTTCTGTATTGGTTCTGTTATGATTTAGTCCTGGCTCAGTCCTGGCTCAGTCCTGGTTCTCTGGACACTGAGGCTGCGATGAGGCCTGGGATAGTGCAGTCTTTGTCCTCTTGTTGTCACTGTACCAGCCTGTGCCCATACACACTGCTCTGAACAATAGTAATGTGCTGGCTACTTACTCAGTTACACTCCAACACTTTGGAACGGACTTTACTCAAGTCATTTTACTTATAATATTTCTGAATAGGCCATAACATTAACAGTTTAATGCATACATACTCAAATATATACAAAATGTACAGTATATACGTACAATTTAATGTCCACATTTGTAAACAAGAGAGTGTGACTACATCTATGAAAAGTGTGATTCATTTCTTAAAACTAACTTATAAATAAATAAACAAACAAATCTATAATATAAAACTAGTTCCTTACTCTGCAAAAATGAATGATTCTATCACTGGTTTTCACATCATGTACGTTTGACCTCTGCCCCATCTTTAGATCAAGCTTTTCTGACAGTAAAAAAAGAGAACTACCCTCACTCAGCCAATCAGAACTCAGCCTAAAGAGTAGAACATTGACTCACAGGCCTCTTTCTACTGATGCAGATGATGATAGCATGTTGGTCTGATTTTTCACAGCATTTTATTTAAAAACTGGGACAAACATGTGTTATCTATAAAGAAGTTCCACTGCTCTCCATAAACACATTAACAAGGTTAATCTGTGTTTGAGTGTACAAGTGTCATGAGAAGCTGTTTTTGCAGTGTCTGCAGACACTGGCTGAGAGCCCCCCATGTCAGTGTGACATCACTGTGGCGGGCTCTAATTCTGACATGAGTCAGTGCTGTTGGACAAGTCTTTAGTGTCACTCTGAAGCCCCCCCTTACTATACTACACTAAACTCACACTGCTACTATATAAACCTCATTAAAGGTTCCATATTACGCTTTGACTTTTCTCTGCCTTAAACATACTGTAACTATAGTGCTGTTTGGCCTCATGTGCTCAAAGAAGTGTTTTCACTGATTCCCTCAAGCTGTAGTTAGAGTGATCTTTCTCTTTCATTCTGAGAGGCAGCAAAACGACTCGTTTCTTTTTTTACTGTTACGTGGCATCACTTTCTAACGCAGCACGAGCTCCAGAAGGCCGCCTCCAGGAGGGAGAACTCAAAACAGTGAACATGCACACAGCATATGGTCTGAGTCTACCACAGTCTGTGTTCACTTCTATACTGTTTTTCTCCACATACGCTCAGAATAGACTGTGAAAAATGGGATCTTTAAACAAATCCCACTTCTAGTAAAAAAAAACAATGATATGCATATCAGCTTTAATTCATTCTATTTAGGGTTTCTTAAAGATGAAAGCATTTGTGGTGTGACTTGACATATAAACAATATGAATCAGGCCTTTGCTAGGTTAGCTTCATGTTGGGACAAACAAAATATGGGGTTAAATACCCCAGCTTTAATAAAAATAATGTTCCACTCATGTTATAACTTTTCAAACAACGTATATGTAAAAACACCAGAATAAAAAAAGCAGTCTTGTGGTCGACATGGGGCCACTACTTCCCTCTACTGGTGCCAGCAGGAATTACAATCTGCAATGCAAGCCAGTTAAAGCACAACTGAAACATGTTGATTTAAGTGAACAAGTGAACAGTGTAGGCAGGAATCCTCAGGACTCTTTTGGAGATAATCCACTTGTTTAAAACAGGCAACAGGAGGTCACAGAACAGGATACTGTCAGTGCGCATGACAGACTGGGAGCTGTCACTTCCTGCTCTTGCCGCCTCCTGATTGGCTGCTCGGGGAAGTCACTTCCTATTCCTGCTTTTGCCGCCCCATGATTGGCTGCTGGGACAGTCACTTTCTGCTCTTTTTCTTGCCGCCTCCTGATTGGCTGGTGCGACACAGCGGAGCTGCTGGGGGTTTGCAGGTCTTGTAGGCGGCAGACTTCCTGATACGCGCTCCTTTCAGTGTCACCACACGGGGCAGCAGAGAGGGCGCCCGCACACTGACCCCGCCCCCCTCTGGAGACCACACCTTCACGTCAATCACATCCCCGGGAGGCGGAGTCACAGCCACCCAGCCTATGGCACACGGGAATGTTTGTTAGTTTAGCAAGAGCAGGAAAGCAAAACGTTTCTGTCCAACTAGATCACAGTCACCGTAGTGTACAGAGACAAATAACACACAATCTACATTTCTGAGCTTTAACCATGTTCTAGTGGTTTATTTGTTTTCATTTTAGGAATCAAACGTAAGTAATTTTTATTCCACAGCACTATTATTACTTGATAAAAAACATTTGCTCAGTGCCAACTTTTGGGTGTAAGTGAATATAATTGTGCTTTTAAGTTTAACTCAGTCAAATTACAAAAGTGCTTTTATCTTTCTATCTTTGTTATCAGTTGTCTATTTTTCATTGAGCCGCTCTGGGGAAATCTCAGAATTATCAGAAACTGGGGGTTTTTTGTCAAAAAGAGTGGGCAGCTGCGCCATCAGAGAAACTCAAGAACCACTAGAGACTCAAACTGTAAAAGATGTTAAAAGGCGAGAACTGGGGGATGGAGATCAGGGCCAGAAGACGAGTGAGGACATGGAGGGCATTTTTTGCATCATTGTCAGTTGTGCCTGGGGATGCAAACTTTCAAGGACTAAAAACAAGCTTGTATTTTCATTACAAAAAATTGGAAATGCCTAAGGAAACAACTCTTAACATTGTGAAAATGCACAGAAAACCCTGAAGGTTCTGCTGCTGCTGCTCTGCTGCCGCAGAGTACTGGTACCACACTGTTACTGCACTGGTACCACACTGGTACCCAGTGTTGGGCACGTTACTTTGAAAAAGTAATTAGTTATAGTTACTAGTTACTTCTCCCAAAAAGTAACTGAGTTACTAACGGAGTTACTCGACTATAAAAGTAACTAGTTACCAGTAAAAGTAACTATTGCGTTACTTTTTTGTTTTGTTCTGAAACATAATGTGCACTCGACGTGCGCATTTTTACCTTTAACCTCAGCGAGTCTGAAACAGTGCCAATATTTCCATCTAGAAAAGTCTGTTTTGCAGCTGAAGTCCTGTTCACTCTTCATCTCTCTCTGTGCTGTAAGCACTAAACACCAACACGCTCCACTGTGAATGTGGAAACACCGGTGAAGCACTGACTTCAGCCCAATCAGATGAACATAACTTTGCGACAGTAGCTCAGTTGGTAGAGCATTGGCCTTAAGGCCAGAAGGTCGTGGGTTCAATTCCCACCTCTCCACCGACTCCCACTGATGACTGCTGTCGTTGTGTCCTTGGGCAAGACACTTAACCCCACTTTGCCCAAAGCTCCCACTGAAAGATCAAGGCTGTGCTCACACTCAGTGAGCAGCCGTCCTCCTGTGGACTCACCACCTGCAGAGGGTCAGTGAGGGGCTGGTGCTATGAGACTTGGGTGGCATCTCTGACTGCCACCCCCCTGACCCAGAAATGGATTAAAGGGTAGAAAATGGATGGATGGATGGACAGATGAACATATATATCATATAAATCAACAGGACCAAGAGAGCGGCATATTCACAATTTGTTTGGCTACAGCAGAATATGTTTCATGCCCGCATTGTTTGTTCAGACAAAACGCAAAACTATGAGTTATGGGTCTTACCTTATAAATGACCTGCACAGACCACTTCGGTTCAGACCAGTTCTGTGTTTAAGTCCAGATAATGGTTTGAGCGTAGATATGTAATCCTCCATTTGGAAATGAGTCCAATGAGTTTTAAAAAGTAAAACAAAACGCGTGTGTCCTCCATAAACTCCTCTGTTTTGCTAGCTGCAGCCGGGTGCATCCAATTTCTAAAATCAACCGTCTTACACTTCCTCTCTTTCTTATCATTCCTATAGTCATTGAAAAATTACCCTAAGTGCATTTTAAATTATCTTAAAATGTGTTACATGTATGTTAGCCAAACCTGTTGCTGTCCTTAGCAGATAAACCAGGAGGAGAAAGGAGCTTTTGGATGGAATTGTATGCAGCCGACTTCTGCACTCACATGCGCTCCTCTGAGGCTGGCCTCACGGTGATACAAGCTGTGGTTGAGCGCAATTAAGACCCATATTTGTTTCAAAAACACAATTTATGAGCATCCTCTCAACTGTAGACATGTAGATTGTAAAGGAAATATGTTTTACATCAGCCAATAATTGCTGAGAGGTTTTCTCATCCTCCCTTCTCTCATGACAACACGCGCACGAGTCCTATCACGAAGTAAAAAGAGAAGTTCATTGTGCGTCTTTAGTAACGCGCAGTAACGGGATGTCGGAAATGATAACGGCGTTATAGTTACAGTCAAAGTAATTAGTTAGATTACTCGTTACTGAAAAAAGTAACGCCGTTATTCCCATCACTGCTGGTACCACACTGGTACCACACTGTTACTGCACTGGTACCACACAGGTACCACACTGTCACCGCACTGTCACCGCACTGTTACTGCACTGGTACCGCACTGTTACTGCACTGGTACCGCACTGGTACCACACTGTTACTGCACTGGTACCACACTGGTACCACACTGGTACCACACTGGTACCACACTGGTACCACACTGGTAACACACTGGTACCACACTGGTACCACACTGGTAACACACTGGTACCTGCAGAGGAGATCTTGATGTCGGCCGCTGCCTCGTCGAAGCCCTTCCCCTGGATCTGTATCTCCATGGGGACGAGGGCGGGGAAAGTCTTCATGCGCTCGGCTCCTCCCATCGGAACCTGCAGCAACACATCACTATGAAGCCTATAGCACCATAATCACACATTTACTGGCATGACATAGAGCAGGAAATATTAGATCATCTAAACCAGGGGTGTCGAACTAGACATAAGTTTGGATATTATTTTCTGGTAGGTTTGTGTTCAGGTTTTGTGGGGTAGTATGTACAGAGTAAGTAAGTACGCCTTTCACAGAACAGAGTGACAAAGCAGTTTATAATTGTGAGCATTTGTCTCTCACTCCACAAGTGACAGTGGCTCAGTTGGTAGAGCACTGGTCTTTGGACCTAATGGTCGTGAGTGACACTAAACCCCACATTGCCTGAAGCCCCCACTGAAAGATCAAGGCCATGTTTTCGATGACGGAGAATCCATCATCCTGTGGACCCACCACCTGCAGGGGGATCAGAGGGACTGGTGCTTTGAGACTTGGAAGCTCTGATTGCCACCCCCCGACCCAGAAAAGGATTAATATAGGGGAAGAAAATGAAATGAAATGAAAATGAAGGTTTGGGTTCAACCACAATGTTGCCAAATATCAAGGGATGTAAATGAGGACTGAGTTAACTGTACAAAAAATAAATCTTTGGCCTGTGATGGCAAGCGGCTAGTATTCATGGCGGCTAGTATTCATGTAACCCTGCCGCGGCTTCTATTCATATGTCCCTGCTCCAGGAAGGAGCCGGGTTCCCCCGACACCTACAGACAATGACGCAAATCACTGTATCACTCTTGCCCCCTTTCGCCTCTTGCATATGTATCGGTCTGTATGTGTGCATTTTCTACATCCTGCAGTCTGTTTGCATCCCTATGGCGCGGCCAGATGGTCTCTCCCCGGGGCATGGCGTCTCTGCTCCAGAGCCCCGTCTCTGCTGAACCCCCTCCCATCTGTTGTGGGCGGGACTGTCTTTTTTCGTGTGTGTCTTGTAAACAGGAAACTCGGAGCTGAGCTGAGAATTCTGAGGAAAGAGCTGAAGACTGCTGTTCACAAACGCTACATCCATGCCAACCTCACTGAGCTTCGAGCTGTTTTTGTCACGGAAGAATGGGCAAGAATTCCAGTCTACTCGATGTGCAAAACTGTAGATACATACCCCAAGCGACATGCAAGCTGTAATTGCATCAAAGGTGCGCTAGCAAAGAATTATCGCCAGGGGGCCGAAGAATGATTTGCACCCCTCACTTTTCAGTTTTTTAATTTGTTTAAAAAGTTTAAATTATCTAATACATTTCGTTCACTTCACGATTGTGTCCCACTGTGTTGGATTATCTTGACAAAAAAATTAAATTTTTATTATCTACTATGTTTGAAGCCATGAAATGTGTGCGATAATGTTTGAACAGGATCAATAACCTTCGCAAGGCACTGTATATATAAAGGTCCTCTGAATGTATATATGCCGCGCTCAGCGGACTGAGGGTAGAGCAATGGAGGCGTGCATAAACAAGCAATAAAAAAACTCAACATGCATGAATCGTGTGGTGTGGTGTGAAATTTTAATGACAAAATACGAGAACTTTTTTTAAGGATTTGTCACCTTCAGACGGCACATTTTGGCGAGTGGTTAGCACATGCTTCACAGTAAAATGTGCTGGTTTGAATCCACCCCAGACAGGCCTTCTTGTGTCGCAATCGTAAAGCTTTGTGACTCCTGGGCAGTGAAAGGACAACAGCTCTTTACAACAACCTGCTCTTGGAATACAGTTGTAGTTTAGAGTATTGAATGTTCCTATCTTGATATCGAAAATGATAATATCTTCAGCCGTGTGTGTGATGTGTGTGCCAGCAATGTCAAGACAAAACCGCAACATTCAGATCCCAACCCCCAGTCCCACAGACAGTCCATGCAGTTGAGCTCGGGAGCTGACCTGCCTCTGGTCCCTGCCTCTCGATGGTGGCGTTGCTCCGTAGGCTGAACACGACTCCACGCTGTAGTCCGAGCTCACCCCAACAAGAGCAGGACTCTCACATGAGCCCGTCATCCACCACCGAGCACCCCACAGGCCAGTCTGCGAGAGGGCAGCGCCGCAGGTACTCCTCACAGAACAGCAGGGACACAGAAGATAGAGTCAGCCCGACTTGTTACAAGGCTTTTTTCATAAAATCTGGGATTTTTTAGTTTCAATCTCAAACTGATCAACAACTTTTAAATTAAAAATGTGACCTTATGTAATCAATCATTTTAAATTGGGCATCTACTTTGTTTTTTATGTTTCCTGAGATTGTTAATCCATGTAAAATATGATATTTGTTCCATCTGAAACCAAATATTTTAGTGGAAAAAGATTAAAAATATAACAAACATAGTATTTAAGGTCAAGCTGAATAGCCAAGCAGAGAACAGAAGTGGCTCTCATTGGGGTTTCCAGTTTGTTAGATGAAATGAAGCTGACTTTAGCCCTATCTAAACTCACAAACAAACACATCTCCACTCCTCCATTCCAATTTCTACCCTTTAATAACCATTTCTGGTCAGGGGGTGGTGCAGTCAGGAAGATGCCACCAAGACTCATATACACCATAGCCCCTCACTGACACCTCTGCAGGTTGGTGAGTCCACAGGAGGACGGCTGCTCTCTGAGTGTAGCAGAGCCTTGATCTTTCAGTGGGAGGCTTTGGGCAAAGTGGGGGTTAAGTGGGTCTTGCCCAATGACACAACGACAGCAGTCAACAGTGGGAGACGGTGGAGCAGGTATGAGAGGATTGAACCCACAGACTTTCAGGCCTGAATGGGCCAATGCTCTACCAACTTAGCTAACTGTCGCCCCAAACACATAAAACTCGGCGATTTATTGAAGCGAAAGCTGTAAAACAAGTATCCATATGTATCACACAGATTTTGGCACATTTTCTAACAAAACTCCAGCAGGTTGATTGCATTGGTATACAGAGAAGTATAGGACGCTGTAATGGATGTGAAAAGGTAGGTTGAAGCCATCCTCTTTGGCTCCTCAGGATGTGTGGATTGATTGGGGGTTATTTAATTAGAACCAGTTGTTGTTAGAATGCGTTTGATGCTTCTAAACTTATATATAAAAATAAATACTTCTTAAAAAGTTTCATTTTGATCAGAAAATTATGAGAAATTATAGACAAAAGGTTAGGTCCCGGGACTAATTAAGAGATAGAGACTACAAAATAAATAACAGACAAAATCTATAAAAGTAGAAAAAAGGTAAGGAACTTTGGGAAAAAAAGAAAAAAAGGGTTAACAAAGAAAAGAGATGAAAAAAAGGAGTATTTTTTCATTTTTTTCAAATACATTAATGATTGAATATGTCTATATGAGAAATATATATATATATATATATATATATTATATATATATATATATATATATATATATATAATATATATATATATATATTATATATTCATATATAAAGTTTTTAAAGAGGGGTATAACAGCCATGAGCCGGTTTGGCTTTTTCATAGTTACCCATATCAGTATTTATCCGGCCCTATTTTTCTCCAGTAAATTTAGGTAAAAAATTTAAAAAAGCACTCGCTGAGAGCAGACCTCTGTCAAGAAACATGGTTCCATTCCTTAAAGAAAATCCTAGATCCAGATGGTTATTCAGATATTCTAATATCTAAATTGACTGAAGAAACAAAATAACAAACTATCCCATTGAAAACATGAACACTGGCATAAGATAATAAACCCATTTTATCCATATGGCTTGAATCTCAACGTGAGTAACAGCATCAGCAACAGCAACAACTGCAGCAACAACATCAGCAGCAACAACAGCCGCAGTCGAAGCAACAACAGCAGCAGTCGAAGCAACAACAGCCGCAGTCGAAGCAACAACAGCTGCAGTCGAAGCAACAACAGCAGCAGTCGAAGCAACAACATCAGCAGCAGCGGCAACAACAGCCGCAGTCGAAGCAACAACATCAGCAGCAGCGGCAACAACAGCCGCAGTCGAAGCAACAACAGCCGCAGTCGAAGCAACAACAGCAGCAGTCGAAGCAACAACAGCAGCAGTCGAAGCAACAACAGCAGCAGTCGAAGCAACAACAGCAGCAGTCGAAGCAACAACAGCAGCAGTCGAAGCAACAACAGCAGCAGTCGAAGCAACAACAGCAGCAGCAACAGCAGAAGTTCTACTAATGACCTTGTAAATGCAGTACTAATAGCAGCAGATGCAGTGTGGAAAGTTCTAATAACAAATTATCTGTTTTAATTAATATATAGTCTAGTACTTTAATACAAAGTCTTTCCTCTACTGAGCAGAAGTAAAGGCAGCCACAGCAGTAGTAGTAATTACAGTAGCAAAAGTATTTAGTAGTAGCAGTAATAGTAGTGATAGCACTAGTAAAAGCAGCAGCAGCAGTAGCAGCAATAGTAGTGGTAAAAGCAGCAGTATAATATCACCAATAACAGTAGTAGCAGCTGTAGTGGTACTAGTTGCAGTAGTCGTAGTAGGGTCTGAGTAGTAGTAGTAGTTGCATAACAGCAGTAGTTGTGCTAGTAGTAGCTGCACATGCCGCAGCAGTAATGTAGACCTACTGGCAGTAACAGTACTAGCAGTAAGAGTTCTAGGAGTAAGAGTACTAGAGGTAGCAGCAGCGGCAGCAGCAGCAGCGGCAGCAGCAGCGGCAGCAGCAGCAGCAGTAACAGTAGCAGCAGTAACAGTAGCAGCAGTATGAGTGGGACCTCTTTCCGATGATCTGGGCGTAGGTTTTGACCAGGTAGTCCGAGATGTTCCTGGAGGTGAGGTTCTGAAGGGCGTCAGTGGCACTCAGCTTCATCTGTGATACATGGACCACACACACACACATCCAACACTGAGCAACTGTTAATATTAAAGCCATACTGCAAAACCCTCTCCATGGACATCGGTTCATGAGGATCAAGTGCATAATCTTCCATAGAACTGTGGAATATTCCAGACTGTAATCAAGTAAGGCAAGGAATAAAAGGTCCGCCTCCAAGTTCCTGGTGTTAAACTGAGGCTCCGAGTGATTGAAACACTCGGCCTCATGACATCACATGTGCTCTGACACTGAGCTCAAGACCCACTTTTCTTGGACATTTTTAGCTGATTTGATTTGACAAACACTGACGACCTGACCTCACGTCGTGCATCTATGCAATAATTTGAATAATGTCAGAATGTGCAATACAGAACCACACGTGTCCACTGCCACTTTGTCCCAGACCCTCATGCTGCTAACATGTACAGATGTACAGTATAAATATATATATATATATATATAGTTTATTATGCTATAGTCAGAGATGTTATACTTCATTCTTGTTGGAAGTTTGTCATTTTAGACTTGATTCCTTATTATGCTAAAACTACGGGTTTTATACTTGCTTCTTTATTATGATAAAGTTAGAGATTGTTTTATTTTTTATTTTAGTTTACAGTTTTTGTCCATTTCTGTAAGTGGTGATGCAACACTGAAATTTCCTGACTCTGGGGACAAATAAAAGATCTCTTAAGCACAGTGTGTTACTTTTGATTGTGTGAAATGTGCTCGATAAATGAGTGACCTTTAGGTTCCAGTGTGAGGGTGTGAGGTGCTGTGTCTGACCTGGGGCGGGGGCAGTCCTCCGGCTCCAGGGGGACACTCTGGCAGCATGCGCTTGTTGCCGTCACAGCTGCAGTAGCAGGCAGGGGAGGGCTCGCTCATGGACCAGTTACTCGGAGAAGAGAAGACCTCCAGCACGTCCTCTGGGACAGGGGGGACCGACCACTCCTCGTCCCCCATGGTGCACGGCGTATCCCTGCAGACAGGCGCCACACAAGTGTCACACACAAGTTTATGGTTAGATGTGATACAACTCTTAATGAATTGTGTAATCATTTCTCTTCACAGTTTAATTTGATACTTTCTCTCTTTATTGAAAAAGAAATATGCAAGAGTGTTCCAAATGATATGCTTCAATGAGATTGGTGTGACGAGGATTTTAAATACAATCTCATATCATACATAGACTTTTCAGAATCAGAATCAGAATCATTTTTATTGCCACGTAAGTAACAGGAGGTCACAGACTTGGAAATTGCTTTGGCTCAGTGCAACAGTCAAAAAGAGATAATAAAAATAAGAATAAAAAACACTTCTAAAGAATAAATTTAAATTTAAAATAGAGTTACAGTTACTATTTACAATATACAAGTGCACATGGTGCACACAATGTAAGGTGACAGCAGTACAGTGAAGTAAAGTGAAGTATGATGGGCAGTAAAGTGACTTTATAAAGGGCGGGGGGACAGGTTAAGAAGTGTTCAAGAGTCCAACAGCAGAGGGGAAGAAACTGTTCTTGTGGCGGGAGGTTCTAGTCCTGATGGACCGCAGCCTCCTGCCTGAGGGGAGTGGTTGGAATAGTCCATGTGCAGGGTGAGAGGGGTCGGCTGTGATACGACCAGCCCGGCCTCGAGCTCGGGCGACGTACAGGTCCTGCAGCGATGGAAGGCTGCGGCCGATCACTTCCTCTGCAGAGCGCACAATGCGCTGTAGTCTCTGTTTGTCCCTGACTGTGGCTCCAGCGAACCACACGGTGATGGAGGAGGTGAGGATGGACTCGATGATGGCCGTGTAGAACTGCACCAACATCTGTGCAGGCAACTTGGCTTTCCTGAGGTGCCGCAGGAAGTACATCCTCTGCTGGGCCTTCTTGATGAGGGAGCTGATGGTCGGCTTCCACTTGAGGTCCTGGGTGATGGTGGTGCCCAGGAAACGGAAGGACTCCACAAAGGTGATGGGGGAGTCCATCACGGAGGGTGGGGGCGGGGGGACAGTGCTCTTCCTGAAGTCCACAATCATCTCCACTGTCTTCTGGGCGTTCAGCTCCAGGTTGTTACCACTGCACCAGGACACCAGCCGGTCCACCTCCCTCCTGTAGGCGGACTCATCGTTGTTGGAGATGAGTCCAATGAGGGTGGTGTCGTCCGCGAACTTGATCAGCTTCACTGAGTCGTGGCTGGAGGTGCAGTGGTTGGTGTACAGGGAGAAGAGCAGGGGAGAAAGAACACAGCCCTGTGGGGCTCCTGTATTTATAATCCGAGAGTCCGAGACATTCTTCCCCAGACGCACTCGCTGCTTCCTGTCCGTCAGGAAGTCAGTGATCCACCTGCAGGTGGAATCGGGCACGTTGAGCTGGGAGAGCTTGTCCTGGAGCAGGGATGGCAGGATTGTGTTGAAGGCAGAGCTGAAGTCCACGAACAGGACCCTGGCGTAGGTCCCCGGGGAGTCCAGATGCTGTAGGATGTGGTGGAGGGCCAGGTTAATGGCGTCGTCTACAGATCTGTTGGCTCTGTAGGCGAACTGCAGGGGGTCCAGGAGGGGGGAGGTGAGGGAAATTTGGAAATTGTATGAAAAGATGCGCAGAGGGACTGTGTCTGTGGGAATTTCTCTCTCAATGTGGTTTCTCACTTTTCTCCCCCTGGGTTTTTAGAGTCGTTCCTCGCACTCAGGACACTCAACATTAATAAACATGACTGGACATTGGTCATCTGCCCCTTATGGACCAATGGCTCTATTTTATCATTGTGTTTCCTGTGTTTGAACTGCTTGATTCTCTGATCTATGTTGTTGAACCGACAACTTTGTGAAGTCCTTCAAGATGACCACTGTTGAGATTTAAGGATATACAAAACTAAATTAATTAAAAAAATCATTTGAACTATGACATCATGGATTGTGCAAGGAGTAGTCTGCATCTAAATTTGTTTTTTCCCGACAAATTACATTCTTTTCACAACTGTGTCTTTGATTAGATAAAGATATTAGTATATAAATATAACAAAATGGAATTCCGACGATGTTTCGATGGTTATGGCTGACATTTTGTACGTCTCAGATGATTGGAATGTATGAGACAGTTGGAAGTCTTACGGTATGGAGTAGTCTTTCATGCAGCGCGTCCCAAAGCCCGGGTCCTCCTGAAGAGCACTGAGGAGCTTCTGCATTTTCACGTCTCCGGGAGCATCGTCGCTATGGAGACACACAAATATATAAACATCTTAGTCCGTAAAAAGGACATATAGTGTAAAACAATTTAAATATCAAGGTGCCGTCTCCTCTTTCCAAAATGGTGATGTCTACTGTTTTCTAGTTATGATCATAATTATCCTTGAATCTCTGTCACATCTGCTCTTCATCAACGTTTTTGTAACCTTACACCAACAACAACAAAACATTTACAATAAATGGACTTTGATAAATATCTAGTCAGATACACCCACTGCCCAGGAACCAAAATCAAAATAATTGAAATCTGTAATAAAGTCCATCTGACTTGGTTTTATCACTAGTTTTATTTATTTAAAAGTAAGGTACCCAAACGTCTTAGTGAAATGACAGGTGGTTCATAAATAAGACATTAGTGATTTTTCCTGAGCTCCAAACCCTCAGAAGGATCCATGTGGTCAGAGCTCTACCTGATGAAGGTGACCTGGTCCTCATACATCCAGGGCTGCAGCTCCAGACTGGGGTACTTTCCAAAAGGTGGGACGATGAGGCTGAAGACCAGAGCAATGCACACGAACACGGCCGGGAGAACAATCTGCAATCACACACACACACACACACACACACACACAATCACACACACACACACACACACACACACACATTGATTGATGCATTTTTTTTCATTTGAGAATAAATCATACATTCATAAGTATCTACAATATTTACAATTTATAGAGATACTTTTGTACATTGCCTACGCACTTACAGTATACTGTATATATACAAATACAAATACATATATATATATATACATATAAATCAAGCAACAGTATTTGCCATAGTTTCAGCATATGTTGGTGTATATTTTTATAATTTCTATATGTATTTACAATATTCATGCATACATAAGCAAAAAACAGTAAAATTAGAGATCCTTAATGAAAATAAAAGTGACGTTTATGTTTAAAACCCTCATTTTTCTCTGTCTGTCATGTCCAATTTTATCATCTCATCCCACAGTGGGGAAATGTCAGTGCTGCATCACCATTTACAAAACAGTAGGAATGAGGAGCACAGAGCACAAGATGAATGAACAATAACTATACTAAAAAATAAGAAAAAAAGAAGCTAGTATGTATGAAATCTCTAATTTGTGCTTAATAAAGAAGTAAGTATAAAATACTGTATATTCTATTCAAGAGAAGACAAACACAGAGTGGTCCTAGAGCCCTCCTGACGCAGCTCTGTTCACCTGAGCAAAGAATCCTTTACGGGAGCGCCTGGCGTAGAGGAAGCGCTTCCAGATGAGTGCCACAAACTGCTGCCTCCTCAGGGCCCAGCCGCTCACACTGTACGAGCCCTTCCCCTCTGTGCAGTTCAGCCAGTCCGGGTCCTCTGCTGCAAAACCAGGACATGTTACAGCAATATTAGCATAAAAAACAACTTCAGGTGTGTTTTTATGAGGAACACCAGTTCCAACAGTTGCTGACCTGGGTCTCCCTCAGACTCATTCCCCTGCAGGTCGTCCTCTGTTAGGGGCTTCAGACAGCTCTGGTGATCTCCTCCTCCAAAGGCGTGGGTCCTCCGCCTGCGTCTGACCCGTACGGGAAGAGTCCCATCTGAGGACACATGTTTCACTGTTTAACTCTAAAGGCTAAACTTAAATCAATCAGAATGCGCTTGTATATATGTAGCTTGTATATACTGTATGTTGTTCTCTTGTCATTGTTGTCTCTTGTCACTTTTATCTACCTTGATTCTTGCATGAGTGCAGCGCAGTGCCCTGCTCTCTGGTCTTCCCAAAAAGACCATTTCAGAAAGTTCAAGCTGGGATCCACAGCCTTGAGCTGCTCTTTCCAATAAAATTGAAAAATATGTGTTTGATCAAAATGTGTGAAAATGTGGATAAGTGCACATTGACATGCCTTATACAGTTGACACGCAGTGTGCAACCCCTGCCATGTGTTTTTATAAACTGTGAAACGATTTATGTTACTTTTTGTTTGAAAATATTTTGTATGCACTATACAAATAAAGATTGATCAATTGATTATATGTTTGAGTAGTCCGGATGTCCTGTATAAGCCTAAAACAGGTTAAAAAGAGTCAATAAACACTACAATTATGACAAAACTGCTCACCTGAGGGAACGTCTGTATCCACTCCATTGTCCTCCGCTACTTTCAGAAAGATCTGTGGGGAAAGATTCAGTTTATATTTACTATTCAAAACAAGACAAAAGCAGGTCTAAAACAGATCTAAAGCCGTAACAGCCCACCTCCTCCAGACTGGTATCGGACACTCCGTAGCTGGAGATGCCCAGTTGGTGTAAGTTCTGGTCCAGGGCCCGGAACAGGTCTGGGAAGGCCCCGTCTTTGGCAGCGGAGTAGGGCAGGATGTAAGTGAGCTCGTGACCCAGGTCCTCCACCAGGCGTGCCCCCGGGATGTGGCCCAGGACGAGAGCAGACACGTGGGCGATGTTAGCCGGGACCATGGGGTGATCCGTGGGGGGGTCAGTAGAGGCGCCACCCACACTGCTGCTGGGGGGGTCTGCAAGAGAGATAAGGGGACGGGTGTGACTTCAGCAGAATGTGAAAAGTCTTAGTGATCTCAAATATGAATGAAAACCTCCCTTACCGATGGTGGCTGCTTCACTCTCGTGTTCAGAGCCAAGTCCTGCGTCACTGGAGCTGATCGATGCGCCATCTTCATCCTGCCAAGCACAAGCACCGTAGTAGTAGTAGTAGTAGTAGAAGTAGTACGAGTAGCATTAAGAGTAGTAGTAGTAATAGAAATGGTATTTTGAGTGGCAGCAGGAGCAGTAGTAGTAGCTTTATTATTATTAGCTTTACTTTAATAGCAGTATTAGTTGTTGTAGTAACAGAAGTAGTACTGGTAGTAATAGCAATAGTAGTAGCACCAGTAGTAGCAGTAGATGTAGCATCAGAAGAAGTAGCAGCAGCGGCAACAGCAGTAGTAGTCGTAGCAGTAGCAGCCGTAGCAGCAGTCCTAGTAATGCCAGTAGCATCAATAGCAGTAGTAGCAGTAGTAGCAGTAGTAGCAGCAGCAGTAGATAATCATTTGTAGCTACAGTAGCAGCATTAGAAGTAGCAGCAGTAGTCATTACAGCAGTAGCAGTAGAAACAGTAGTAGCAGGAGCAGTAGTAGTAGTTGTAGCAGTACCAGTAGAAGCAGTAGATGCAGTAGCAGCACTAGATACAGTAGTAGTAGCAGTGGCAGTAGAAGCAGTAGTAGCAGTAGCAGTTACAGTAGCAGTAGCAGCAGTAGATACAGTAGCAGTAGCAGCAGTAGATACAGTAGCAGTAGCAGTAATAGTGGTACCTTTTTGCAGTCGGACACTGTGGAGGAGGAGTTCCTGCAGGAGCTCATGGAGGGCTCGGGCTCCTTCTTCACCAGTGTCAGGTAGTAGCCAGTTCCCAGGTGAGTCTTGAGGAACAGGGAGGAGCCCACGCAGCAGAGCTTCCCGTGGGAGATGATGGCGATGCGGTCCCCCAAGATGTCCGCCTCGTCCATGTGGTGAGTGGACAGGATGATGGTCCTCCCTGCAGACACACGTCCAGTCAGTCTGAGAGGCCATTGCACTGACTCTCCCCATGAGGACTGTATGATTGCAATTAAATCTGAATTGTGTGAAATCATTTAAGTTCATTGCAAACAAAAAAGGACTAAAGATAAGTAATCATTTTCAAATGTGTGATAATGTCACTCTATTTGAGTTTATTTGGAAGATTTGTTAAAGGAACAATTATCTTTGGTCTTGCTGTTCGGTTGAAGCATTATTATTATATTCCAAATGACAAATCTAATCTTTTCTAATTCATATGAAGTTTTGAAATGTGTGTTTCATATTGCAATGAAATATTTTGCCAGAATGGAACAGCCCTGGTCCCCTCAGCCCCCAGCCTGAGCGGGTCTCAGCCAGTCCTCACCCGAGCGGTACTTGAGCAGCAGGTCCCAGATGCCGCGACGGGCGAACGGATCTACTCCGGCCGTGGGCTCGTCCAGGATGACCACTTTGGCCCCGCCCACAAAGGCCAGGGCCACGCTGAGCTTCCTCTGCATGCCCCCGGAGAGAGCGCTTGTGCGGGCCGTGCGTTTGTGAGGCAGGCCAGTGTCCTTCAGGATCTGCTCCATCTCTGATTTCACCTGGGCCTCGCTCAGCCCTTTGAGACGGGCGTAGAACCAGATGTGCTCCTCCACCGTCAACCTGCGGGGGCAGCACTGAGTTGAGGAGACGCTGGGACAGGGTTAAAACTAAAGCAGGACTAAGGCAGAGACAGTAAAGCTGGTCTTTAGCAGGACTAAAGAGTGTCTATAGAAGGTCTAAAGCAGGTCTAAAGCAGGTTTAAAGCAGGTCTAAAGCAGGTCTAAAGCAGGTTTAAAGCAGGACTAAAGCAGGTCTAAAGCAGGTCTAAAGCAGGACTAAAGCAGGTCTAAAGCAGGACTAAAGCAGGACTAAAGCAGGTCTAAAGCAGGTATAAAGCAGAAATAAAGCTGGTATAAGATTAGATGAAAGCAGGACTAAAAAGGTCAGTGGGTCAAGCAGGACTGAAGCAGGCTCACATGCTGAAGAGCACATTGTGCTGAGGACACACTCCCAGGCTCTGGCGGATGGCGCTCAGGTCTGATTTGATGTCTCTGCCCAGAATGTAGGCGGTGCCAGAAGTGGGCGGGAACAGTCCTGTCAGGATCGACCTATCAAAGGAGACACAAGTTTCAATCAGAGGACAGAATATGTAACAAACCCGTAAAATTCAGACTAAAGCAGCACTCACATGGTGGTGGTTTTGCCGGCTCCATTGTGTCCTAAGAAGGAGGTGATCTGTCCTTCGTAGAAACCCAGAGTGAGTCCATCCACAGCCAGTTTGTTGCCGTGTCTGTAAACCTTCACTAGGTCCTCGATGTAGACTCCAGGGTCCAGGTGAGCAGGCTCCTCCTCCATCACTATCACTACACACATGATCATTACTCTGATTATCACGTAATACCAAGCAAAACAAGGCTATTACTGTTTCCACAGATGGAATCAGGGCTGGACAGGGACCAAAACACGGCCCAGGCATTTTTGCTTTCTTGGCGGCCCGGGTATGTTTATTTTCAAGTTTTTTTACGGTTATTTATACAGTATGCTGAAGTAAGTAAGTAGTAAGTAAGTAAGTTTTTATTTATATACCGCCTTTTCACTGCAGATCTGAGTCTCAAAGCGGTTTACAATTGTTAATTTTGGGCATTTGTCTCTCACTCCACACAGAGATGGGAGCGGGGTCGCCAGTACAGGAGGCACATGCCAGAACTATTGTACATATTTTTAGTGGTAGGGGAAACCGGAGTACCCGGAGGAAACCTACGCAGACACGGGGAGAACATGCAAACTCCACTCAGAAAGGCCCTGGTCCGACCGGGATTTGAACCCAGGACCTTCTTGCTGAGAGGCGAGAGTGCTATCCACTCAGCACATACTGCAGACTCTACAGTACCAACATGAGCTGTTAATGCAATGGAAAAGTTAGGCATCCCGGCTTTAACTTAGTGAGTTTAGTCGCAATTTGTGAGGAGACACATGGAAGACACAGAGGAGACACGGACTGTTTCTTGCAGAAGTGTATTTATTGCGTGCACAGGTTACGCAGAGACACACACACAACAAGCAGAGAATGGTCATGTGTGCGCACATGGTCTTGGGGACATGGTCACTTTGCGGCTGCGCGCTCGCTCACCGTGTTGATGTCAAAGCCGTTCACAGCCCCTGGACGCGGGAAGTGCTCATTACTATGCGGCCGCTGCTGCCCCAGAACCCAGATCCCGTTCGAGTACATACAGCAAACAACAGTATGTGCCCCGCGGTCGAGCGCGCCCCTCGAACATTTCTCGATGGATTTACACATCTAGCAAACCTCTGACCAGCCCAATTATGGGCGTCGGCCTTCGGGCATTGCCCGGTACGCCCAGTGGCCAGTCCAGCCCTGGCTGGAATTGAGAGAAAAAGTATAATTTACGTTTATAAAACAAAGTCCAAATCAGCACGGTTATTTTATATTGTGATATGCCAGTCTCCATTACTGGGAATTTTTTTGATTTTCAATTTAAAGACTATAGAAGACATCAGACCATAAGGACTTGGTATATGTATTACTTTAATGTGGAAGTGTCTAAAGAAAATCATATTAAGGTCGTCAAGAGGATTGGCGGCTCACCTCCAGGGTTGCGTCTGCGGTTCAAAGGCACCTTGCTTTCTCCATCTTTCTCTCCAAACCAGTAGGACTTAGTGAAGGGGAAGAACCAGCGCCGAGGGATCCCGTACTGACCTGTAGGGGGCACTATCACAGTTAGAGTGCTGCTGGCTGTTTTTTTGTGTTGTACAGAATAGCAAATGAAGCACAGCAATGATGAGCAGGTTTATGACAGGTAAAGTATCTCCTGATTGGCTTGTCCAACCCTCTTCCCAAACCTTACCCAATTAAGGTTAATTGAACTGACAGAAGAATTCCACAGAAACCAACTAATCACAGACCACTGCTCCCCATCCATGAACATGTGGTATATTCATCAGATTTTATGCCTACAGACAGGAATACATTCCGTCTCTAATTCATTCCAAATTAAGTAGAGCCAGTAAAAAGTGTTTCCATAGTTACAACACACTTTTTGACCATAATTGTGTTCTCTTCACTGATGCGGTCCAGAGTTACTATTGCAACATCACATGATCAGTAGGGTAAAACTGACCTAACCTCTCATCCCAGCTCACTTCCCTATTAGTGGGTGAACAATCCAACACAAGGGCTATTTCTGTGCACAAATGCGGATATATGTGGTTTTTGACCCGCAGAAGGAGACAGTACTAACCAGGCCCTGCCCTGCACTTCTTCAGAGGTCTGACGGGATCTGGCTTTCGATCCCATCTATCCTTTCACCACAAAGATACCGGACACTCCACCCAAAAGAAGACCATTACTGACTGGGGCTTCACTAAAACCTCTTCAAAAGTCTTGTCTCCTTACCACACAACAGACACTTGTGCAAAATATATCTGTTTGACTTGAGCATTGTTGCTTGCTGTGTATTTTAGGCTCATCCTAAATTTCCCCAAAAAATATCCATAACCTTTTGTGAATAGTGTATGTATAAATGTTTTTTTATATTTCAGCCAAACGGAGCACGGACACTGACATAAAGTCAAAAGCAAAGCAACAACTGAGCATAAATATTAATAATAAACCTTATGAATGAATGATACCTTCATTAGTCCCAAAGTGGGGAAGTTTGATGAAGAAACATCAAGACCGTGTCCGCGCTCCTTTTATGAAGAATAGCAGAATAGCACAAAGGAAACATGCAGAGTCTTTTTGATTTTAGAAAACGCTGTCTTGCTCTGCCCAATGTGGGAAAAATGTTGACTGATGTAAAATTACAATACATATTAAGTAGGAAATCAGACATATCACACTTGTTCCATTAAAAGACATATCAAAGCAGTAAACACAAGCTTGGCACTGTGCACGTGTCGGACCTGGGAAGACAGCCTCCAGGTACCAGGTGAGGATCCCGTACAGCACCGCGTCCACGTACATGAGGCCAATGGCTGTGCGCAGACTGAAGTCGTCCTCCTCCAGCGGACTGCTCAGGAGGTTGGACCACTGGATGCCCACGCCCTGTTCCTCAAACAAGGAGAAGTACTCGCAGCCAAAGCCGAAAGCCACAGGGGACAGGAGCGACTGAAGAGACAAAAAGTTTATTTAACCACATTTTTACTCAAACACTGCATACGAAACATTCCCTGTAAACATGTGACGAGAGATACTACTCACAGCAAAGACTTTGGCCCCGAAGCCGATGTAGTCGGACCAGGCCACACAGAGCACGTAGGGCAGGTACAGGGTGAAGTAGATGATGCCTCCGCAGGCGGCTGCCAGGTTGGCTCTGGCAAACGCTGTGCTGAGCAGGAAGCACTGCATGATGGTCACCACCGCGTAGGAGCCCAGGAACAAGAAGACCACGCCTGGGTCTGAGTATGGAAGCAGGTTCCCCAGCTGTAAAACAAATATTTATGTTCATTTGGTCCATAAAAGTGAATCTTAGGTATTAGATAAAGAAAAAGACTTGTAACACCCACAAATGTACAGTATAAAAGTTTATTCAGTAACAATATGAAGCATCAAGACAATGCTTGATTCTAGTCTTGTTTTTTGAATAATGTGCTGTGCTATTTAATCAAATTATTATCTCTTAAAAATAATAATAATTTGTATCATACAGATCGTAAAAAATATCCTGGAAATCTTCCACAGCCTTCGTCCCACAACCATCAAAGGATCCTGACCCCCATATTGGAAACCACTGTAATAGATGATCAGAATGAGAAGGCAGATGAAGATTTAAATCACATAATAGTAAAAGAACATGATTTGACTGGGTATATTTTCCAAAATTGTTTTATTGAACAGAGAATTCCAGAAACGGCTCTTTTTCAAACTAATGCATACTCAGACTACAACTAAATGACTAAGAGCCATTTGTTTGGGTCCTTCAGAACGTATCTGTCCACTTCTCACACAAGAATGATTTCAGTCTAAAATACAACATTCTAAAGCAAACATCTCCACATAAACACAAATAATGCCTCATAGTTGTTAAAACCACGGTGACAGTGAAAGTGTACCTTGAGCAGCAGCACCAGGAGCGCGGCGCTGACCAGCAGAGGCACCAGGCTGCTGATGAACCAGCTGAACCACAGCATGCCGTTGTTCAGGCCCATGATGCGCATGGTCTCCTTCAGCCGCGCCTCCTTCTCATACACCACACTCTTCAGGATGATGGCCACCGAGTACATCCAGGCCAGGGTCATGAAGAGCGGCATGGAGCGGGACATGACGCGCAGGAAGCTGGGAAGACGTGAAGACGGAGGTGAACAAGGAGGAGAACAAGGAGGAGAACAAGGAGGAGAACAAGGAGGAGAACAAGGAGGAGAACAAGGAGGAGTTGATGCTCTGCGTCATGCATTCAGATTGTCTACATGACGAGTCCTCTTTGTTTAATCTGAACATAGACACATATTATGACGGACAGCGAGCTTCCTGAAGCCTACTAGTGACGTGCCCATGGTGAGGGTTAGGGTTAGGATTACTTTGGTCCCAGCTTTCTGCAAGTCCTAGATCCACCAGTGCGGTATGGGGATCCTTTCTTTCTAATGTCCTTTGACAGCTCTTTGGTCATGTGACCATTTTTGTCTGTACATAGAAGTACAGGTTTCCATATCCTCCATTATGACCACCGGAGCAATTGCGGCCACTTTATAGTTCCACATCCCTTTGTGTTTGCTCATCTGCGCCCTGTTCCGCCACTCCAGAAGCTGGATCTTGTCCACCTGCGTGTGTTTTTGTCTTACTTCTATATATTAGGATTGGAACAAGGCATTGTACCGTGGTGGTGAATGAAGATTCACAAATGTCACCATATGCCACATGAGTAGCACAAAAGTTGTGCTTTTAAAAGACAAGACAACTTGTACAACTATTTTTCTTTAAGCAGGAGACGGACTAATGGCTCTTCTAATAGAAAAGGTTGTCAAACCCTGGATTATAAAATTACATTCTGATTCTATTAACTACAATCAAAGTTAATTCAATCTGTTAGAATTTGCAGTTTCTATAATAATGTAGGTTTTTCAAACTTGTAGATGTTATTTTAGTGTTTCACATTTCTTATCTATTGTGTAAATGTGATGACTTTGTGCTTGGCTCACATGTCGTCCACGTAGCAGGGATAGGGCATCTGCTGGAGGTAGACTCCGGTCCTCTCCTTGGTCCCAGTCATGGCACGGACAATGCCCTGCTCGACGACGTCCTGGAGGTACGTGAAGCCTCCCCAGATGTAACGCATGTCCTCGAAGGGGTCCGCACGGGGTCCGGGGTCCCAGTATCTGAGGACACAACACACAGATGATTATGACCGACACTGGGAGAGAACTGTGGGAAATGTGGGGTGAATTAAAGAACACATATGATGCATTATATTTAATGTTGTTCCATAAACATGAAATGTGGAATTTTATAATTACTTTTATATGGATATAATACATACAAAACCCCTCCCATTGGTAGAAGTGAGAAACCCTACAATCCTATTACACTAAGACCGGAGAAACTGGGATCAAAGGATTCACCATAAGGAAGGGAGGGTTTGCGCTGGTTTAGTAACAGTAATAGTAATAGTAGTAGTAGCAGGATAAGTCAGAGGTTGCAAAAACATCTGCTTGAAAATCACAAACATAAATATTATGGAGATCATGTCCATTGTCTTTTTTAAGTGTAAGTCAGTGCTGAAAATGTACAAAAGGCATAAATGTAAAAGTATGGCCTGCATGAGAAGGTGAATCAAAACAAGATAAGGATTGCAGAAGAATATACTCTACAAGAAGAAATAGTTACCGCATAAGTCTATTACAATCATTATTAGTTTCAGTAATAGTAGTAGTAGTAGTAGTATTAGCAGGATTAGTAAGAGTAGTAGTACCAACAGCAGAAGCAGCAGCAGCAGTGGTGCCAGTATGCAGTAAGTACTTACGCGTCCTTGATCTTGTTGGTCCTCTCCACGTTGTCGATGTCCATGCGGATTTTGTAGTTCAGGTGTGGGGGCAGCTCGGAGGCGTTGTGGGAGATATTGAAGACGATCCCGGCCCAGAACTTTCGGTCCTCCAGTAGAACCATGGAGCGGTTCACCAGCAGCTCCTCTGTGGCCACGGGCTGCAGCTTGTCCAGGTTCACACACTGAACACAGTAACAAATACGTGATAAGACACACGGAAAACTGTTTTCTGTTATTATCCAATGTATCTATCATGACGTGTTGAGCTAATTTGTAAATCTGAGAAAAGCTTCATCGTGATCGGGGGAAAAAGCCTCTTCACGTGTAGTTGTCTGACTCTCCACTTTTTGAACAAAACTCTCTGGTCTTATTTGACGAGCATGTATCACCAGAATGATTGACACTTGGGAGGATCAATAGTCTTGATGATAGAAGTAGAAAATCCTCCTATATACCTTTAAGATAACAGCATATTACGTTGGGTCAGACAGAGAATATCGATGGATCCACTTAGTGATAATGTGAGGCTGTGTTTACGTCAAATCCACCCAATTTAAACTCTACTACGGTTACTATGGAAAAGCTGACATCATGCAACAGGCTTCATTTCAGTTGGAAAACCTAGCGCTGGATCTGACGGTTGCAGAAGCCATGACTGTCGATGAAGCCCGGGACACCTCACCTCCATGAAGCGCGAGATGCTGGCGATGGCTTGGTCGGTTTCGTTGAACACATCTCTCCAGGTCAGAGCACCGCCTCGTCCCGGCTCTTCCTCTCTGGCCAGGAAGCGGCTCACGTCGTCCACCGTCCAATCAGTGCCTGCGAGCTGGGCGCTGAAGTACCGAGCCGTCACGTTGTTCCGCAGCAGGCTCTGAGGAAGGAGTGAAGAGGAGGAGAGAGAGGACAGGTAAAGGCAATGCAATCCGAACAACAATCGTTTTACATCATTGTTTGATGACAATTGCAGCCCAATATTTTCTCATTCCATGTGAAAAGTTGCTCTCTAGAACTACCAGAACAGTCAATATGACGGCTTTTTGTTGGGAAAGTGTACTTACTCCTCTTATGTACGTTTCTTTGGTTTTCATTATTTTTTTTGTTTCTATATGAAGTTTATTTCTATGTTTTTATGTTAATTAAATAATCTTGACCCTAGACTGGTTCTTGACTGGTTCCAAGCTAGACAGGATTTGTTCTTGGTCCTCACCCTGAACAGGTTGATCTGCTCACTGCTCTCCATGAACTTCCAAACTTTAGGCCTCATCTCATCCCACATGCCGCCCAGGTCTCGGAAGACCCCCAGTTCCTGGAACGTCCGGTTCACCTGGACACACACACAAAATATAATTTCAACATTGACAGCTTCATTATTAGTCAGCCATCCTCGGGGTCACCTCCAAACAGATGCCTCCTCTCATCACTTCTGCTCTACTACAAGCTTTTCCTGAGTGAAAAAGCTCATAACTCTTTTTCTAAGGAAGTAGATTTACTAATCATAATGTTGACATTTTGACAGTTTCCCATGAACATTAATATAACGCCCGGCTTGCTAGGAAAGAAACTCCTTTGGAGAGATTCTATGTGCCATCCTTGTGCCATGCTGTTCTTTGGGTCATTCCCCAAAGCATCTGACCACTGTGGGAATTTAGACTGAATTAAATAGTGCTACTGTACATCTTTACTACTCCAGCCCAAAAATGTGCTACTGTCCCAGATCGCTACACAATGTTTCAGACATGTGTCCATCATGACAGACCACAGATTGGGGCCTTGTCACCGAGGAGGTCGCCATCAACCTTAGCACCAGAGACCCTGCAACCACAGCTACTTGTGTAAAGGCCTAATTAAACCAACCCGACAAAAGCCAGCATTCAACATCCAGCAGCTTTGTTAGCTCAGGCTGAATAGAAACCCATTGCCAGATAGATTGCTCCAAATCAGCCAACTCCAACTCCAACTCCAACTGTGACTGTGACTGTGACTGTGCAGTACCCTGAGCTTGATGCCCTGTACCTGGTGGATGATCTTCTGTGTGAGGGGCGTGTGGGGGGTGTAGAGGATCTGTCCCAGCAGCAGGGGCTTGATGGCGGTCCAGATCATCCTTGACATGGGGTTAGAGTCCAGGTTCTTCACCAGGCTGTTGCAGTACGGAGCTGAGCACACAGAGAGAAGCTACATGTTACAAATTTACATCACACACTGTATATATGGTATGTTTTCATCTTCTGTGTAAACCATGGATAAACACTCACATGACCATTGCCTGTTAGACCATTTTGACCACAGACAAGCGTTATAAGTTAGATCTAAATGAGACTTTGTTTGATTTCAAAGCTAATTGACAATGATACAAATGTTTACAGCAGAGTCAGATCTAGCCTTTTTGGGTCCGCTCAGGGAAGCTTCAGCTAATTCAACCAACTAGGGCCATTCTTATGCACAAATAACGTAGTTCAAATACAATTTGTCAGTCTTTGGCCGAGGCTCTGATTTACACATTCCTAAACATAAAAAACATCAGAAGTTAAAAAATTAGGTTTATGAATGCCTTTCATTCATTCATTCATTCATTCATTCATTCTTCCCCTTAATCCATTTCTGGGTCAGGGGGGTGGCAGTCAGAGCTGCACCCAGTCACATAGCACCAGCCCCTCACTGATCCTCCTGCAGGTGGTGAGTCCACAGGAGCTGAGATCTTTCAGTGGGAGCTTCAGGCAAAGTGGGGTTAAGTGTCTTGCCCAAGGACACGACGACAGCAGTTATCAGTGGGAGTCTTTATGAATGCCTGAAGTTTGAATAATAGAAACACATTTCAAACTCTATTGCAACACTTTTTCTCAATATGAGAAATGCCTTCGACGGTATGAATCTCTGAGTGATGGTGAAATGGTCAGATCTAAAGCCGAGTTGCCTTATTTGAACTCTGTGTAGTGCTGTTGTCCCGCTGAGGGAGGGGGTGGTAAATGAGAAATAGGGGTAGAGAGGGGAATGGGTTCTAATTGGATCACAGCCGTAGGTATGAGGCAGAGGCCAGAGATCATTTCGGCAGCAGGAGAGGACGGATTCCACTTACGAAACAGGACCAAAAGACATTAAACTGGTCTAAGAGAGTGTTCTAATCGGATTCAGTCCCATTTTTGCGTAAACCTTTGCTTCAAGCTTCACACACACTCTTGGAACACTGCCGGCTCACATCGGGAACAATCCAACACTGAGAACCTTCACAACGTTTCTCAAACTGTGGCTTGGGAACAAACACAGGCACAGTCACAGTGTTGACTAATGTTCTGTGCATGTTTGTTTATGTCCTCATTGTCTGTGTTCTCATGTTTGTAATGTCCTGTATTGTACAAGTGCAACGCTGCTTTTTGTTGGAGAATGATAACCCCCTCTCCCTAATGTCTCACAATAGTGCATGAGAACAGTATCTCTCCCTGTTTTGATGCATTCTGTGTTTTAAAACAGAGATTAAAATCCACTAAACATATGTTGTGAATGCGATTTTATTTTAAGGTCCTCCGAGAACGTTTTCTTTGTTGGTTCAGGGACAGTTTGGTTCGGCAACATCACAGCCAAAGACAGGCAAACTCTTGACAAGGTGCTCTACTTCTCATTCTCATAATTTAAATAACACAATTTAGAAACCCCTTTTTCCTCTAACATGTTTGCACACTTCTGTCTTTTGCAGAAATCTGAGTGATCTCGCCAAATCCAAATGTGACATGTACATTTCTCCTGCGTAATTTAATGTGCACTTTATTGTCCCTGTAGGGTAATTTGTCCTCTGTATTTGACCCATCCTAATGCCACTAAGGCTCAAATCAGGAGCAGTGGTCGCAGTGGTCGCAGTAGTAACAGCGCCCGGGAACCCATCTCCAGATGTTAAGGCTCGGCTTGGTCAGGACAACCAGAGCTGAAGGATTTTACTTAGTGAGCATATTTTTAGTGGTAGGGGAACCGAAGCACCTGGAGGAAACCTACGCAGACACGGGGAGAACATGCAAACTGCACTCGGGTAGAACATGCAATCTCCACTCAGAAAGGCCCTGTTCCGACCGGAATTCGAACCCAGGACCTTCTTGGAGAGACGCGAGAGTGCCATCCACTCAGCCACCGTGCCAACCGCGCCGTAAGATCAATAAAGTCTATCTAATCTTATCTTATCTTATCTTTTGTCCATTTTCACACAGATACACTTTGGGGTACTGTATATAATACTTGGCCACTTATGCATTCCAATGGGGCTTTTACTGTATATGGCAGGAATCAAATTAACTCATTGACTGCCATTGACGTATTTGCCTGAGACCCTCTTTTTGACTGGGGATTACAGGACAATAAAAATAGCTAAAAACAAACTTACTTTTGCTGATCAAAGTAGGCATTCCAGTCTTTCAGAATCTGTTTCATATTTCACAAAGTCTTAGGAAATAATATTCTATGGGTCTTGAGAATCAATGGCTGGCAGTCAATGAGTTAAAATGTCATCATATTGTTAGGATTGTCAAAGTGTACAGAGGACAGTAAACACCACACTGAGGGGCTGGAAGGTCAGCACCTCCACACATACCTGTGCCCACGGACACGCACACACACACACACACAGTCCTGTTTAGTCTCACTGGAGGAGTTGTCGTAGAGCTGGTGGGGCTGCTCCTCGCTGGAGTTGCTGTTGCCTCCGAACAGGGCCTTGTAGTTGCTGTCTTCGTACCAGTTGAGGCTCTTGATCTGCAGCCCCCCTCCCTCCGGATGACCACACACAATGCGCGACACGGCAGAGTAGAGAACGCTCGGCGAAGACGTGGCGTTGTGCGTCAGGAACACAATTTCGTTGCGTAGGTCCAACCAAGACTTCATCCCGGCGAGCTGCATCACAAGAGGAGACAGGCAGCGTTCAAGCGTCACCCAGAGAAGCCAGATGAGTAGATGACGGCACAGAGAGGCATGGAGAAGGCAAGAAAGCAGAGAAATACAAAATCTCTGTTGGTAATGTGCTGGTACACCAATACTGTAAAGCCTTTTGTGTAACCTTGGCCTGTGAAATGCGCTGTATAAATAAAGATTACCTGCTTACTTACTGAATTCCTTGTTATTACAGGGGTATCAAAATCCTTTTTAAACTATACTATTATACTGATAAATACGCTTTATTGATCAGATTACTCTTTCAAAACCGGTACATAACTATTTTACAGATTAATAGACAGAGTGTATATTTATTTTTAACATTAAATACGGTTCAGTTAACGTTGGTTTGGACATTATTTCCTAGTAGATTACTCATTTCCAGGTAGATTACTCATTTTCTTGGCTGACACCAGACCAAATATCGCAATCAATATATTGTGCAATTGGAGCGCACACATTAAAGAAATGTGCCACAGTTTTATTATTTATTCATTGATACAGGTTAAGCCTTTAATGTTCAATCCTTGAAGAAAGCAATGTCATTTTTCTTTTGAAATTCTAAGATGTAGGAGCACTAATAACAAACAAATAATTTGTTTTGATGTATTTATCTATTTTGCTTAGTTGTTTTTCTTTATTACAGGCGTCTATCAAATGGTTGAGATGCAGCTTCATAGTGATAGAGTGATAGAGATGCCTCAGTGAGGTAGAATTCAGTTCCATTCTTCAAGTAGATATAATGAATCAAAAAGTGATCCACCAAATGGTTGAGGAAACAATAACAAGATTTAGGGGCTGAAAAACTAATTTTGACATTCAAATATCTCTGAACTACTGTTATCAGTTAAATAATTATTCAGAGAGAGCATGGTTTATGAATGCCTTTTGACAAATTAGGGCCATTTACTGATGACTTGACAAGAAAATCTTACATATAGCTTCTTTAAATAACGGGCACGCAGTTGTACATAAAAATTCTGAAAGTTGCAGTAAAAAAGTTCCTGGTGATGACCATGACACTGGAGGGCCACATAAGGCTGTGGGTGAGGAAGTGTGACGTCACAGATGTTTGTTAATACTCACAAGCAGCACACGTCAGCTTTATTGTGAAGGGAACAGGAAGTGCACACCACAAAGTGCTGCATCAGGTTTATTCTGAAGCAGAAGTACAGTTTACAGCTGACTGTGACTGACTCTTCTGGCTCATGGACCAGGTCAGCTCTCTGATAAAAGCCACCCCTGACCCACTGCCTTCTGCTCCAGAGCCGTCATTTCAGCTCGTGTTATACATCCATGGCCTGGGTCAAGTCCTTTCAAATGGCCAAACTAAGACTCTGGATCTATAGTCTGTCCATCCGAGCAGATCCCCCTCTTTGATTCTCTGATTCGTTGCAATTTCTGATATAACGACTGTTGTGATTTAGGGCTATACAAGAATACATTGAATTGAATTGAACATGGGTCTCCCTGAGGTTTTATTACTTTATTCCACTGGGTTTTTGAGTCGTTCCTTGAAGGTGGGTCTAAGGACAATAATGATCCAGAACATTTAAGAACATATATGCTCATTGGACATCCTATGGACAATGGCTCCAATGTGCTTGTGTGCATTTTCTGTGGTCAAACTGTTTGATTCTCTGATCTGTTGTTGAGGAATCAATGACTGATGTGGTGATTTACAGTAGGGCTCTACAAAAATACATTGAATTGAAATATTATATTTATATTATATTTATTTATTTAAGTAGGGACAGTACATATTAATGAACATATAAAATATGTAAATATGTCAGATTTTAGCCATAGGCTAATTTCCATCTGTTGTCCCTAGACAAATGAGTTAGAGGAACCCAGGGGGGGGGGGGGGGGACTCAAACATGCATGGATCTCACAGAAACAGTGTGAATGTGTATAGGACAAGAGAAATCAAAACTTCCGGTGAAAAGCTAATTATGCTCCTTATGTTCCCAAAAATAAACTGTTGAGTTGTTAACAATATCAACTATTATTTAGATTCCTTTTCGGTCACAATTCTTACTTTAAAGACTGCATATTCCGCATCCTAGTTTCACTCCCTGTGGTGCCCCCTCTGTCCCAATTTTGTCCCCAAGGACCCAGCAGGGACCTCGCGTTTGCCAGTCCAGCTGTGTGCGCGCTGCGTAAACACAAGACGCGCCTGGAGGTGTGGAAAGGAGCCAGATGAACTCAGAGACTCCCCTTAACCGCTCCAGAGAAAGACATGTGGGGAAATAACGGTGTCAGGAGGAGTCAAAGGTTTTCTCCAGGACGCTCTGCATACTTAATTGCACCAACTTTATACAAGCAAAAGAATTAAGTTTGTGCCACTGTGGTCATGTAAAATTACCACATGATTAGGAGAAATGTGTTCAATGTTATTAAAGGGAGTTTAGGGAGCTATGTGCGAAGCATGCACGCTTTGTTGTTACGGCGGGAACACTCATCCAGACACAGGACGACTGTGGATTACTAATGAAAACTACTAAAGGTTATTTTTAATGTTGATTGTATATAAAATTCCTTGAACCAGAGAGACCTTTTTCCCTTTTTAACATATTTGCACATTTCCTGTTTGAACATTTCCTGTCTTATGTCTTCCTATTTATGCCAAATGTGACTTGTACAACTCTCTATTGTGAGGTCAATAAAGTTCAAGTCAAGTAAATGTATTCTTGCATAACTCTAAAGTAGTTATTTCTGGAATTTGATGTCCATAAATGACCATTATTGTTGTTGAATGTTGAGTGTCCTGGAATCATCAGCGCTGTCCTTGTGTCAGACCCTCCTGCGTCGGGAAGGCAAAAACTCTAAAAGCCAGTGGGAAATCTTAGGGAGGTCCAAATTGGTCCAAACAGCTTTCAAAGATTTCCCGAAATATCTTTTATATAATATTTATTTTTCATACCAAACCTGGTTCCTTTTTTCTCCCCAGCTCTTGTGTTTTACATTCACTAAAGTTTTCGATTTTTGTTTCTTGTTTACTACACCATTATTATTCCAGTGTTGTATTTTGGGTTCTTTCTCCATTCTTTTTGAAACATGACATAATAAGACTCCAGCAGTGTGTACAGGGGACACTGACCTCCACCGCCAGCAGGCCCATGGTGTCCAGCAGGTTGTTGGTCGCCACAGCAACACGATTGACCGCCTCGGGATCAGAGGTCATGCCGCTCTTCTGCTGCTGCTGAGAACAAAACCAGATTAACAAGAGTTTGGACAAATATGTGCATCTGTCACATTCCCCAACACCACATTTTACAACGCAACAGTTTTAGACCGACCTTTTACTGTTTTGTTGTGAATGTATGACTCAAACTCAGAACGTTATGACGATTACAATGTCTAGAATTGAATAAAGATCAATCAAGTCTACGCGTTTATATGGTATCAGAATAAAAACACAGACCTCTCCTGTCTCAGTATACATGCAGACTCAGACCTCTCTAGTCTCAGTATACATGCAGACTCAGACCTCTCCTGTCTCAGTATACATGCAGACTCAGAGCTCTCTTGTCTCAGTATACATGCAGACTCAGAGCTCTGTTGTCTCAGTATACATGCAGACTCAGACCTCTCTAGTCTCAGTATACATGCAAACTAACCCCCAGTTCTCTTAGTATACCTTGACGGGTCTGAAGAAGTCGAGGTTCTGCAGGAAGAGTTGCTCTGCCGCCTGCAGCCAGGAGGGCGGCGCTGTGCAGATCTTGTCCATGAGCTCTGATTGGAGAGCAGGGTCAGAGATGGTTATGTATTCACTCAGGTTGCGGCTTCTTGGTTTAGAGGGGCACAAGTCTGTGAGGTGCACACCAAAGCCCTTCAGCAGGATCTGCAGGTAGAACACAAGGACACAACATCTTTACTAAAGTTTGCAAACTTGAGAGCTACCACCAACTGCGTTTTTGACTAAAAAAATTGTTTGTGCGTATAATCTATGACACTCATTATGACACATTTTCTTACTCTTTATATCGGCCCGGTTATGGGGAGAATACTTTGGAAATTAATGTATTGTTTCCTCAACAGTTTGGCGGATCTCTTTTTGATTCACTATATCTGCTTGAAGCTTGGCAATGAAATCTACCTCATTGGGGCAAAGAATCATGATTCTGAATACCAGCAAAAGATAAAGTTCTGAAGTAAATACAGTTGTCTGAATACATATTCCTGGTACATGCATTCTGCTACTCCCAAACACTGCCCTTTCCCACCCCCATGGAACCATCAGCAGGTGGCACCCACATTGTCCCTTGAGGATTCAGCTGGGGCTCTCGCTGCAGGAAACCAGTAGCCGTATAACAGTGTATACGTATATTCCCACTGCTCTGTACTTTTCACTGTCATTTCTCGAATCCTTGAGCTTTCACCGGAGTCTCTGCCTGATGGGACATTTCAGAAATACCTCCCCAGAGAGGGATCAGACAAAGATTCTGTGATACTGAGCTCCTCACCATATGTCAAAGATAGGGTCTCATGATCGTAGGTGAGGGTGGAAACAAAAACTTGGCCAACAAACTAAAGCTTTGACTGCAGACGCTGCTCCCTTTTCACCACAACCTCAGCTTCAACTGTATGTCATATGCCATCCTTCCCTTTCAGACTTGAGAGAATGGAACTTCTCTACTTGAAGAAAATGTCTCTTTTTTTTGTCGAGCACCATGGCAACAGATTTGGAGGATAATCCCGGCACTAAACCCATGAGGGAGACAGTTACAATATCCATATTTGAGAAAATGGTCAAACAAATTAGCATGGTAATCTTGGATACTGGGAAAATTTCACCATCCTTCCTCCATCCTGAGGTAACTTTCTCAGGTTACCATCAAAATGGAGAGATCTAGATGTTTTGAGTTCTAATCTTAGCATAGTGTGATAAAAGAGTGGACTTTTCCCAGGGTCTTGTCTTCCAGGATCATGTAGAGCTCAGGCCCAGACCTGTCTTGGATCTGGGGCTCGGTCCAGAGACGATGGGAGTGACACGCCTAACATAGATTACTCCCACACTAGGGCAGAACCTTTTTGGCAAAACCTCTAATTGTTATTTTTATGACCTAGATGGTACATGCTTCCACTTGGTGAAATAATTGAGAAGTCCAAGGGTGCATTGAGAACCGCCAGATGCAGTTCTCATTGGCTCAGGGGAGGAGTGGGAGGGAATATTTAAAAGTGACAGAGCACAAAGTGAGGACGACTATTAGATCGGAGAAGGCTGCATGGCCTGATGGGATTACTGGGCACACCCTTAAATCTTGTCCTTTTATGTTAAGTCCCTGCTTGCTTCAAAAGATTCATGCGAGCGCCCATTCCAAAATCATCTAAGCCCAGTTGTTTAAATGATGAAAACAAGCTAAAAGTATGGGAATAAAACAAGATAAAAAATGTACAGGAAACAATTGTCACTGTAAAACCAATCAACAAAACAGTTTAAATACAAGTGCAATATAGTGCTTTGTTTAAATTAATAACAGTTTGTGGAATAAAGCTGTAAGCGAAAGCAAGATGTCCAGCTTCTCAGCCAACAATATCTTCTGCTAGAGGGAAGAAGCTGGAACATGGCTTTTCCAGGAAGACCAGAAGAGTCATTGATTATTCTAAAAGCTCTATTTTAGAGTCTGGATTCATAAAGAACCTTCAGACCTCAGTCACAGTCCTCTTTCAGAGCGGAGCGCCTTGTTTAGAGCTCTCCTTTCTTTGTCTGCGATGTCACCAAACCACACAGTCACAGAACCAACGGGAAAGCTGTCAATGGTACAGCGATAAAAGTGAAGCAGAATCTTAGAGTTTGTGGTGAATTATCTACGTTTCCGCAGAAAGAACAGACGTTGGCGAACTTTCTTAACATTTATTTACTAGGGGCACAACGCATTTCGACCACTCTGCGGGTGCCTAGAAGTGTTTGCTCTGATGTTCATGTATTATGCACACACACAAGCACATGATAAATATACCCCTTAATGCAGCCCAGCTTCACCCAGGCTCAGCCTCAAGTGGCCCCCAGATAAATTGAGCTTGAGACCACTGCTCTAAAGCCTCTATTACCACCTCCATACTATCCACCTTTGACTTCTTACAGTTTGCATAATGTCCCAACAAATCTACTGATAACGCTATATCAACCCTGCTCCACAAAGTGCTCTCACACCACGATCCTAGAGGCAGAGCATATGTAAGAAGGCTCTTCATAGTCAAGATTAGCAAGCCTGGCCACAAAATCCTGCCATCTCGGTCTACATCATGTGGGTTGTGGACTTCCTTACTGATAGGCAGCAGATTGTTACGGTGGGTCAGCGCACCTCCACTCATCAGCACTGGTGCACCTCAGGGCTGCGTATTGAGCCCCTTTCTCTATTCACTTCATACCCACGACTGCATCTCTACAGCTGAGTCCATCGCTATTTTTAAGTTTGCCAATGACACAGTGGGTTATGTCTAATCTCCGGCAATGACGAATCCTCCTATTGCCTGGATTTAAACTGTTTTATGGAGCAAAAATATCCAACGCTGAACATTAGAAAAACGAAATAGCTCCTAATGGACTTAGGAAGAGGTGGAGAGAGTTGATTGTTTTAAATATCTACGGGTGCACATCTCACACGACCTGAGCTGGAACCCACACACCAAATTTGAAGTGAAGAAAGCAAGTCAGCACCTGTCTCATCTGAGGCGACCAAAAGACCAACGGTGCTGACGAACTTTTACACCTGCACCAACGAGAGCTTCCTGACGAGGAGAATCACTCTGTAGCACGGAAGCTCCACTCTGCAAGACCGCCTGGCCCTCTGGAGAGTGGCCCGTTCAGCGGAGAGGACCAACACGGTGAACCTCCCAACAACTCCCCCGGAATGGACTGTTCAGATTGCTGCCATCTGGGAGGCGCGATTGTCTCCTCAAAGTAAAAACTATTTTCATTGTTTATTGTGAACACTATAACTATGAAACATCTGCTGGAGGGTACATACGTATTTCACTTCATGTGATGTGTATGTGACAGTAATAAACTTGAACTTAAGCAGGGTGTGGTACCTGGTTGAGGTTAACTGGAGCAGACAGGATGTGATCCACGCTGCTCTGAGGTAATGAAGCGTTGTTCTTCAGAAAGTAGCTCAAGGTCTCGTTCTCCTGTAAGAAGTGTCTCAGCTGGAACCCTGCACACACAGAGAAGACCGCTTTCAGACCACAAAGTGCACACTGTATTATCCACCTCATCTCCTCCTCCTCACCTTACAAATCCCCTAAGGATCAATAAACTACAAATGATCTGCTGAGAAGGTCACATGGTACATCCACACGCTTCAATCATTGTACTGCATGCCCCTAAAGATGGGATATCCAAAATGTTTGTTTATTTTACCCCTTGTAAAAGTAAAAGTAAATCAAACCACCAGATGATGTCTTGATCTTACATCTTGACTTTTGCATGCTACGTAAGAACACTCACACTTGATTTGACTCTCGAGGCACTATTTCCATTACTATTTAATTTTCTGCCTGAAAAAGTTGATCGAAGATGTGATCAAAGCTAAAGGTAAATTAACCAGTCAAATGGATCTAAATTGGTTGTGTTTGAAAGTTATAGTTCCCCTGCTTTAAAGCTGCACTAACTGACTTTATTTTCGTATTCATTACGAAAATGCTATCCATGTCCATGTAGTGCATTGGTATATACGTTCTTTTGAAGAATAATTAGCGCAGATTTGTGCTGGCGTGACATTATATTTTAGATCGAGTTTTGATGAAACAAGGAAGAGAATGTGTTTCGGGTCGCAGATTGTGACCAATCACAGCGGACCACTAGCCCCCACTTTCGTGAGAAATCCACAGGTCCGTTAGCATAGACAGCTGAGTTAGCACAACAAGCCGAGGAGCTAACCTTAAGCTTCGTCACCGGGTACTGCTTACACAGCGAAACAGCCATCCAAAAGAAAGTCTCGTTCCTCCGCGCTTCCCGGTTCTATCGTTTTATGGTCACGCCATCCACGTGCAAATCCATATCCATGTATTATCCATATTGGGAGACACTAGCTCCGTCCCAACAGTGGGTGTGTGTGGGGGGCGATAGATTCGTGGGTGCGGGGAGGGGAGCAGAAAGAGTGAGGCCAGCGGGTCCACGGCTTCAAAATCCCAAAGTCAGTTAGTGCAGCTTTAAAGGGGAAGTACTTGTACACAGGATTCATGCAGAGTCGAGTCATTTGATAATAATAATAACAATGCATCAGTTTTATAAATCACTTTCAAAGACGCTTCACACGTAACTATTTAATCACTCCATACACGGTGGTCATAAACCAGTGCTGAAGCCACAGCTGCCCTGGGGCACACTGACAAAAGCAAGGCAACCAATATATCTGCTCCACCAACCACCACCAACCATTTATGTCATACATGTCCATAACTCATGTCATGTGGCCCTCTGCCACTAACACGAGCCATTGAGGTACTTTCACACTGACATCCAGCCAACTTCAGCTCCTCCAATATTGTCATGCTATACCTCGCTGTAAAACTCAGAACCTCTGAGATCCAGTCATCCACTTCATTTGTATGTACTGGGTCAGAACATTCCAAACATGCCGCTAATGCAGATGTGGTGTGAATCAATAAGACATAGAATACACCTCTTAAAGCTCACAACAGCCCAAATACAGCCAAAACAGTTCTATAATCCATGTTGTCGGTCCCTGAATAAGTCTTCAGAACTAAAGTGGCACTCTTACTGGAAAGTTTGATTTACGTTGTCAGCTGACTCTGATTCTAGACAATGTGGGTGAAGTGTCTTGTCTAGTGTCTGGACATTGTAAAGCGCTTTGGGTGACCTTGGTCTGTAAAATGCGCTATATAAATAAACATTACTTATTTATTTACTTACTTACTTGTCTAAGGACAAAATGAAAGTTTGACACTGCACAGGGCGGTGGTGCTCTCATCACTGCTGTTTTTACTGACTTTACTTACTCATTTTCTTTTCTGACACACTCTGAAAAGATATTGGTTGAAAAACTGATATTGATTAGATTAATCCATGTATTGGTCATAATGAAACATTTGCATCCGTCAGTACTCTCCCAAAATAGATGGATTGAAAACAAAACCATAGCAGTGCATAGAATCAATGTCAACAAGTTGCAGAATGTATTTATTGTGGGGCCACTTGCCGGTCAAACCTCAGAAGCTAAGCAGGGCAAGGCCTTATTAGTGCTGAGATGGGAAACTTTGGAGGCCACAGTAGCATGGCCAAACTCTCCACATGTCCTTAGGCCAGACACTTCATCCACATTGTTTTGTGTGTGTTAACACATGGATGCACAATGTTCTAAATATATAACATAATATATAATAATCTGCTATATAGCAGATTGAAGTATGTCTTCTTCTACTTTTGCACTGATTGTAATCAATCAGCATGTGTTATTATCATGTCACTATTATATCGACTGGTACAGTAAAATGCCCTTCCATGTGTGAATAAGGAAAGTACCTCTCCAGAGAAACAGGTTGGAAACGTATTTATAATGTGGGTCAGTTTAGTCCTGTCGATAATTGAAGCAGAAAGCAGAATCATGAAAACATTGTCGTGCATTCAAAATGAAAAAGAGAAATATACAAATACATATATATATATTCATATATTTATATATATTTTACCATGACTGCATTTTTTAAAATTGATTTCACAATCAGCTAAAATCATTTTACTTAGAGACTTTCTTTTACAAATTAATTCCAGTCCAATAGAAACTCCATGAGCATTGTTGCTAGGCAGATTTATGAGAAGGCTCAGCTTCGGATTGGACAAACAGACGGGCCATTGTACCCAGGTGGTTTATAGGACTTTAAATCTCACAACGGGTTTAGTACGAGACCTGGCCCAGTCCTGGGTTAGACTGAACTTTAGCTGAATAACGTAAAGAGAAGCACATTTTTGTCGGCAGTCCTGGGAATGCAGTCGTCAAAGTAGTTCTTGTACAGTAATGTCCAAGTGCATGCAGCAGAGTATTGCAGTAGTGGTACCAGGTCTAGTATGTGGACGTCCCACTGGACTGCAGTATCGCAGGGGTCCGGTTACAGCTCTTTGTCAGAGTTTTAGCCTCATTTAACTGCCACAAAAGAAGCTCCGAGTGAAAATGTGGAAAGACTAGGGCAAGTGTACAGGACAGTGGCGGGAGCGAGGGGAGGGGCTCCTGTACTGCACCGGCCACCTCTACCGGTTAGAAAGCTTTTCTTTCATTTATAGGCGTGCACATTTCATCTCGGCCTCAGAGATTTGGAAATCTGGAACAGTATTCCTGTTGTGATCGGCTGTTTCAGAATGGGACAGACAAACTTTGTTCTCCTCATACATTTAGAAAGTTATGACTTCTTTATGTAAAAGTGTTATTCTAATAAGATAATGATTGTAAAAAGCTTTTACTGTTTTACACTCCTTTACACTCTTTGTCTTAAGGAGAACACTTTGAGCCTGGTTCTGCTCATGTCTGAGAGACAAGTGACTTTAGGCCTGCGTTGGGTTGATTCATGTAAATGAATCATAAAGATGGATAATGAGGCGATTTTGACATATTCATATGAACAGATTTGACTTATCTCATAGAACAATCAGTGAGCATTATGTCATTATGTCACACTTTCCCCCATTCCCCTCCATCCCTGTGTGTTCTTTTGTCTGTTGTTTTTGTTTATTGTGTGTTTGTTTGTCTGTGTGATTGTTTATTGTGTACAGTAAAATCATAAATGCTCCAAATCCAATTTATAATTATGATACTGTTGAAGATGTTTGGGTTACATTTGTATGGTCAATCCTGTATGCCAGGGGCGCCCAAACCTTTTTAGTAAGAGGCCACTTTTTAAAAAATGTCAATGTTGTAGTTGCACAAAAGAATAAAAAGAGAAATAAGAGCACTCAGATTATGCACACAACAAACAAGATCTATTATTTAAGATAATAGATTATAAAATAATAAAATAATAGATAAGATAATGAACTCTGGAGGTATAATTGCACTTGGGTCAAGGATAAGTCACTTGTGGAGTAAACACTAAAGCCAGAAGCAGTGATGAGGTTTCACATTTACAGATAGTTAGTATTACTTTTCTTACCTCTCTTCTTTGACTGTTGCACTGAGCCAAAGCAATTTCCGAGTCTGTGACTTCCTGTTACGTACATGGCAATAAAAATGATTCTGATTCGGAGTATTATTTTTTACATGCAATATCTCTGCAGCTCAGTGAATATGTGTAATATTGTGTGATATTAGTGTGAATCAAGCTAAAACAACTATAAAAATGTATTGAGGAGGTAAAACATGGATAAAGGAGAAAGAAGGTCATTTTTGCATTTCATGTGTCCTTTAGCATAGTCCAGTTCCCTTTGCCCTGTTTGGGGGCGACTCCAGCTGAGGGCTAAAGAGTTGAAGTCTTCAGCTGAGCAAACACAGGCTCTGCTCATGTCAGCTGAGAGCAGCACCACTGTCCCGTACTCTCATGGACATGTCTTATGGCTCAATTTACATTAGTGAAACGTCTGTACATAATAATACTTTCATCCAGATATTCTGCAAAAATATCGTTTAACCTTGTGCCAACATTGTGTCTAATCCAAAATAGACCTCAAACTATTAGATATGTATCTATTCTATTTTGTATCTAGCTGTATGTATTCTGCCTATGAAAAATATATTCAGATTCTCTTACTACCTCTCAAACCACTAAGTTTCAATAAACAACTTCTAATCAAATACCTCCCTTCTCCACCGGTGTTCCCCAAGATTCAGTGCTTGGCCCCCTCCCCTTCATCATCAACATGTTATCGCTTGTTGTCAGATCATGGACTCATCGTGGACTTTCACTGCTGCCTAAACGGATCCCAAGTCTCCATTTCCACCCGATTCCATCAGGCCTACCTCTCCGATATTAAAACAGCAACTTTCTAAAACCCAACAGCAGAAAATCTTATCCTCAGAGGACCAAAATCTGTTTCTCTCTGACCAGACCTTCTTCCTCAACATCGATGGCAACAGAGAAGATTTTTTTGTGAAAGGGGAGTTCCTCATATTAGTGTTGGTGGAGCTGAAAAACAACTTGGAACAGGTTGGAAATATTGGAACACGGTTGAATGTGATGGAGTCTGCTGAGAGAGAAGACATAAACTACCTAACTTCAACTATGCAAAAATATCTGTAGTTTTCACATGCCACATCTTTAGATCAGCTTTATCAGACAGAAAAGTTGAAAAGAGAGGACCCCTGACTCAGCCAATCAGCTCTCAGCACAAAGCATCAAATTGTGACTGAGAGGGTTCTTTCGGATGCAAATGTAAATGCTACAGTAATGTGTTGTGGTCTATTTGTTCACTTTTACATTACTCTCTCCCTTAGAACAAACAATATGTATTATTTATGAAACAAAGAAGTTAGGTAAAGCACCTTTAACTCCACTTCAACACAATCCATTGACAAAAGAACCTGCATGTCGGCAGGTTCCTGATAAGCGTTGCGGATGACGTGAGGCGTGTGGTGGAGTGTGGGAGAGAGTTTTGGTGTCCCGGGGCAGTGTTCAGAGCAGTGACTCAGGCTTTCCTGTCTGTGCCTGTCCCAAAACACACATCGGGATCACGGACAGGGGGGGGGGCGGGGGCGGGGGGCAGAGCTTCCGAATCACCCCAGTGCGCACCGACGAGCCGCAGCATGCACCTTCACTCATTGTCTTGCTCCCATTTGAATGAAAAGAGAATTTGGGTCAAATTGTGGTTTGCACGAAGCCTGGGTGCAGCCGAACTGTAGACCCGCTAACATCATTTTCCAGCGGGAAGTTTGGTCTGGCTGCTTTAGAATTAACCAATCAGCCTCTCGTTGGCTTGACTGAGGGCCAGCAAGCTGACGTACAGCTTTTAATGTGTGCGTGTCTTTTGACTGGATGTGCAAGGAAGGGACGTATCAATGTGATAAACAGAAATAAGCAGAAAGACGGAGCCCCTGGAGAGGAGAACACTCAGCCGGGGTAGAGCTGAGGCTAAAAGCTGATGGAAATAGTTAATATAATTTATTAACAAACAAATCCACAGAGCTAGGCAATATCTAATCAAAACATGGCGCTGCGTCCTGCCTCACAACCACATGCATATTTTATGCTTGTCGTCTGGATAAGTTTGGTTTAATCTTGTGGACGGTGTAGTTGGACTTTCCCACATTAATGAGCAGAGTCAGAACAGTTCAAACGCCAGTGTTGAACATTCGGCCTCGTTCCCAACACTGACTGTGTGAATAATGTTAAGCATTGTGCATGTCAGTGTTGTGCGTGAACGAGTTCAAAAGAACGCGTTCATTGAACACGCTCATTTTTTCGTGAACGTTGAACTGAACACATTTAAAAAATAAAAACTTGAACGTGAATTAGTTCATTTTATGTGTCATGAACGGCAGACATCACTATGAACGTTGGAATCTGTTTTCTCTTTTGAAACGCAACGAGAGAAAGTTCCTCCCTCCTGTATTCTCGCACTTTTTCCGCCAAAATCTAAAAATTCCTACGGTTTCCACCGTCTGTGAACGCACCCCGACTCCGTGTTGCGGTGCGGCGCTGTGAGCTGGTGCTTTTCACATGTGCCCGAGTCGTGATGAAAACACAGGGTGAGTTAGCGACAAAGTTTACACCGTTTACATTTGACATAAAGTATAGACACACGCACTGCAGCGCATTACTGTCTGTAGTTTATGAGCAGAGATGGAGCCACTCCGTTTGGCTCCCATTGAAAACCATGTAAATCTTGTCTGTTTTGTGGTCAAAAGGCTCTCCTCCTGTGGGTGTACAGGAGATATATATATATATATATATATATATATATATATATATATATATATATATATATATATATATATATATATATATAATATATATATATAAATAAATAAAAATTATATAGCTCGTAGTGTGAAAAAAAGTATTTATTTGACTTTCACGAAAAAAGTAAAATGAACTGAACTTGAACTAGTTCAGAAAAGCTGTGAACTGGCACAACACTGGTGCATGTGTGTGTCATATACTTTAGTGTCCTCTGCATGTGCCCATTTCTTCAATACCGCCTCTCAGTGTTGTGCCAGTTCACAGCTTTTCTGAACTAGTTCAAGTTCAGTTCATACATGCTCAAAGTAAACAGTTCACGTTCAAAGTTCACATTTTTAATTCTGAACTAGTTCAAAGTTCAGTTCATTTTACTTTTTTTGTGAGATATTCAAATACATATTTTTTTCACACTACGAGCTTGAAATCACATTATATATATAAGTATAATATCCTGTACACCGCACAGGATGAGAGCCTTTTGACTCCAAAACAGACAAGATCTACATTCGGAGGAAAAAACGGAGTTGCCACTGCTCATAAGTACAAACAGTAACGCGCTGCAGTGCGTGTGCCTATACTTTATGTCAAATGTAAACGGGTGGTCCTGTGTCGCTAACTCACCCTGTGTTTTCATCACAACTCGGGCACATGTGAGTCCAACAACCAAAGAAAAGCACTAGCTCACAGCGCCGCACCGGCTGGCTCAACACTGTAGGAATTTTTAGTTTTCGGCGGAAAAAGTGCGGAGAATACAGGAGGGAGGAACTTTCTCTCGTTGCGTTTCAAAAGAGAAAACAAATTCCAACGTTCATAGAGATGTCTGCCGTTCATGACACATAAAATGAACTAATTCACGTTCAAGTTCTTTATTAAAAATGTGTTGCGTTCAGTTCAACGTTGAATGACAAAAATGAGCGTGTTTAATGAACGCGTTATTTTGAACTCGTTCACGCACAACACTGCCGCCTCTGTCAGTGCCCAGGACCTCATCTCCAGATGCACTTGGTCACGGCTGGAGGATTGTATTGGGTATTCTTTTGAAACCTTAACTTTTATTTTACTTCTGGCACATAATTTCAAACCAACAATGACACATAGAGAAAGTCAGGCCGACATAGGAGTGTAACTTGCAACTCGTACGTATGCATGTGTGTGTGACCCACCTGCTCTGCTCTCCTGTAGTTCCCGCAGAGCAGAGGACAGCTCCTTGAAGCCCTCCAGGTTCTTGTCATTCTGGCTGTACAGCAGGATCTTCTTGGCATCGGAGAAAAGTCGAGAGATTCTGACAAAAGTAAAACACATCAACACTATGTTACATAACTCTTTTTGATCTGAGAACAATACAATATACTCATCGTATTGTGTTGGGGAGAAACTAAACATCACAGAGGACACAGAATTCCCACATAAGTGTCATTTTATTTGCTCTTAGATGCATCTGATGGACTCGTCACAATAGTTTTCAAATATTCAATTGAATTTTCCACTAGTGCTTTTAAAATAAACTGTACTCACTTTTGTAATCAAAGAGAAAAGCATGTTGTTTCTTCTCTAACAGCTCTGTAATCCACCCTACCTTCAGTGGGACAGTGTCTCTCTCTCTGTGGGACAGTGTCTCTCTCTCTGTGGGACAGTGTCTCTCTCTCTGTGGGACAGTGTCTCTCTCTCTGTGGGACAGTGTCTCTCTCTCTCTGTGGTACAGTGTCTCTCTCTCTGTGGGACAGTGTCTCTCTCTCTATGGGACAGTGTCTCTCTTTCTGTGGGACAGTGTCTCTCTCTGTGGGACAGTGTCTCTCTCTCTCTCTGTGGGACAGTGTCTCTCTCTCTGTGGGACAGTGTCTCTCTCTCTGTGGGACAGTCTCTCTCTCTCTGTGGGACAGTGTCTCTCTCTCTGTGGGACAGTGTCTCTCTCTGTGGGACAGTGTCTCTCTCTGTGGGACAGTGTCTCTCTCTCTCTGTGGGACAGTGTCTCTCTCTCTCTGTGGGACAGTGTCTCTCTCTCTCTCTGTGGGACAGTGTCTCTCTCTCTGTGGGACAGTGTCTCTCTCTCTGTGGGACAGTGTCTCTCTCTCTGTGGGACAGTGTCTCTCTCTCTCTGTGGGAGAGTGTCTCTCTCTCTGTGGGACAGTGTCTCTCTCTCTATGGGACAGTGTCTCTCTCTCTGTGGGACAGTGTCTCTCTCTCTCTCTGTGGGACAGTGTCTCTCTCTGTGGGACAGTGTCTCTCTCTCTGTGGGACAGTGTCTCTCTCTCTCTGTGGGAGAGTGTCTCTCTCTCTGTGGGACAGTGTCTCTCTCTCTATGGGACAGTGTCTCTCTCTCTGTGGGACAGTGTCTCTCTCTCTCTCTGTGGGACAGTGTCTCTCTCTGTGGGACAGTGTCTCTCTCTCTGTGGGACAGTGTCTCTCTCTCTCTGTGGGAGAGTGTCTCTCTCTCTGTGGGACAGTGTCTCTCTCTCTATGGGACAGTGTCTCTCTCTCTGTGGGACAGTGTCTCTCTCTGTGGGACAGTGTCTCTCTCTGTGGGACAGTGTCTCTCTCTCTGTGGGACAGTGTCTCTCTCTCTGTGGAACAGTGTCTCTCTACGTGGGACAGTGTCTCTCTCTGTGGGACAGTGTCTCTCTCTGTGGGACAGTGTCTCTCTCTCTGTGGGACAGTGTCTCTCTCTGTGGGACAGGGCCTCTCTCTCTGTGGGACAGTGTCTCTCTCTGTGGGACAGTGTCTCTCTCTCTGTGGGACAGTGTCTCTCTCTCTCTGTGGGACAGTGCCTCTCTCTACGTGGGACAGTGTCTCTCTCTCTGTGGGACAGTGTCTCTCTCTGTGGGACAGTGTCTCTCTCTCTGTGGGACAGTGTCTCTCTCTCTATGGGACAGTGTCTCTCTCTCTGTGGGACAGTGTCTCTCTCTGTGGGACAGTGTCTCTCTCTCTCTCTGTGGGACAGTGTCACTCTCTGTGGGACAGTGTCTCTCTCTCTGTGGGACAGTGTCTCTCTCTCTGTGGGACAGTGTCTCTCTCTGTGGGACAGTGTCTCTCTCTCTGTGGGACAGTGTCTCTCTCTCTGTGGGACAGTGTCTCTCTCTCTGTGGGACAGTGTCTCTCTCTCTGTGGGACAGTGTCTCTCTCTCTGTGGGACAGTGTCTCTCTCTCTGTGGGACAGTGTCTCTCTCTCTGTGGGACAGTCTCTCTCTCTCTGTGGGACAGTGTCTCTCTCTCTGTGGGACAGTGTCTGTCTCTCTGTGGGACAGTGTCTCTCTCTCTGTGGGACAGTGTCTCTCTCTCTGTGGGACAGTGTCTCTCTCTCTGTGGGACAGTGTCTCTCTCTCTGTGGGACAGTGTCTCTCTCTGTGGGACAGTGTCTCTCTCTGTGGGACAGTGTCTCTCTCTCTGTGGGACAGTGTCTCTCTCTCTGTGGGACAGTGTCTCTCTCTCTGTGGGACAGTGTCTCTCTCTCTGTGGGACAGTGTCTCTCTCTGTGGGACAGTGTCTCTCTCTGTGGGACAGTGTCTCTCTCTCTGTGGGACAGTGTCTCTCTCTGTGGGACAGTGTCTCTCTCTCTGTGGGACAGTGTCTCTCTCTGTGGGACAGTGTCTCTCTCTCTGTGGGACAGTGTCTCTCTCTCTGTGGGACAGTGTCTCTCTCTCTGTGGGACAGTGTCTCTCTCTCTGTGGGACAGTGTCTCTCTCTCTCTGTGGGACAGTGTCTCTCTCTGTGGGACAGTGTCTCTCTCTCTGTGGGACAGTGTCTCTCTCTCTGTGGGACAGTGTCTCTCTCTCTGTGGGACAGTGTCTCGCTCTCTGTGGGACAGTGTCTCTCTCTCTGTGAGACAGTGTCTCTCTCTCTGTGAGACAGTGTCTCTCTCTCTGTGGGACAGTGTCTCTCTCTCTGTGGGACAGTGTCTCTCTCTCTCTGTGGGACAGTGTCTCTCTCTGTGGGACAGTGTCTCTCTCTCTGTGGGACAGTGTCTCTCTCTCTGTGGGACAGTGTCTCTCTCTCTGTGGGACAGTGTCTCTCTCTCTGTGGGACAGTGTCTCTCTCTGTGGGACAGTGTCTCTCTCTCTGTGGGACAGTATGCTTACATGGAGTCGTTGAAGTTCCCAACGACCCCCGGAGACTCTCCCGGAGTGGGGCTCCTGAAGCATGGGTTGTTGGCGTTACACAGGATGCCCTGTATCCACGGCAACGTACCCGCCGACGGCATGGCTTTGTTTGGGAAATGACCTGCAAAATAGCAAGGATCAGAGCAAGCTGAATCTTCTGAACACTTATTTTGGCATTTCATCCTTTACAAGATGAAGTAATTTAGAAGATACATACCTAACAGATAATTGGAGAAATAGACAACAAGAATGAGCAACACACATACAGTACATAGATTTAGATTTAAATCTAACGGGGCCTGGCGTAATTTAAAGGACACAATTGTAAAAAACGTTATTCAAGTGAAGCAAATTCCAAAACTGATTTAGAGGCAAACCTCAAATCCGTCAGAGAGTGTGAAGGTTTGTAATTGTTTGAAAAGAGTGCATGAAGGGGATGAGTTCATTGTGGTTAATAAAGACCAACAAATACCATTTTCATATTTCCAAATGGATTTCTACAGGTTAAATCTATGGGAGAAAAAACACAGCTGCACCAAAAGTGAAGAAGAAGCAGGACTTTAAAGTGGATGAAGTTGTCTTTCTTCATGAGTGAGAAAGCCACTCCTAATCCAGGTGATAATCCCAAACAAAACAAAGCGTAAATGTGTGGCCGGACTGGAGCTGTTTGAGGAGGGCGTGGCCTACAGAGTCGCGGCACGAGATCTGATCCCGGGTCGAGGGGGTTTGATTTGGGAGTCAGGGGAGCGAGCTGGGAGAGACACCAGGCCTCAGACACATGAGGCGGGGGAGGACATCTCTGACTGACTGTAAATGTCAAAACAAGGACTAAAGAACGCAGGGCTGAAGCAGGACTGAAACAGGTCTAAAGTGGGACTAAATTAGGTCTAAAAAACAGGGCAAAAGTAGGACTGATGCAGAACTAAAGCAAGTCTAAAGCAGGACTAAAGCAGGACTAAAGCAGGACTAAAGCAGGTCTAAAGCAAGTCTAAAGCCAGACTAAAGCAGGACTAAAGCAGGACTAAAGCAGGTCTAAAGCAGGACTAAAGCAAGTCTAAAACAGGTCTAAAGCAGAACTAAAGCAAGTCTAAATCAGGACTAAAGTAGGACTAAAGTAGGTCTAAAGCAGGACTAAAGCAGAACTAAAGCAGGTCCAAAGCAGGACTAAAGCAGGTCTAAAGCAGGTCTAAAGCAGGTCTAAAGCAGTACTAAACATCAGCCTGCCCAGGGACTACGGGTGGAAATTAGCCTGGTATAATGCATCTCTCTCTTTGTGATTAATGTTTATTATACACTGTCCCTGTCACTTTAAATAGATACACTATAGTAAACTAAAGCAGGTTTAAAGAAGGTATAAAGCAGGTCTAAAGCAGGTCTAATCCATGTTTGAAGCAGGTCAAAACTGGTTCTAATACAGAACTAAAGCAGATTAATAGCAGGTATAAAGCCGGACTAAAGCAGGTCTAACGCTGGTCTATTTCAGATCTAACGTTGGCCTAAAGCAGGACTAAATGGTCTAATGCAGGTGTACAACAGGTCTACAGCAGGACTAATCCAGGTCAAGGCCGGCAGCAGTGACGTGAGCCTTTGGGAGATGATTCTGCACGTGTTGCCGTGGATCCGGGCGTGTCGGATCACATGAACTTTGGTGTGAGTGCAGTGGATCTGATTAGATAAAAGTGCATCCTGTGTGAGCTCCACAGGTCGGACTTCGTCACGTTCACCAGATTCACAGCTGTGGACCACGCTCCCGTCGGTTTCTCTCGTCATGTACACACGGAAAGGACTCATTTATATTCTCTGACACCGCCTCTGACCTTTAAAACACACCCCTTTTTCCCTGACTTTGTCCTGCCATTTTTTCTGTTACTTTATGTGTGATGTTACGTACAGCATAGCAAGACACAATGTATTTATTTATTTTATCTTTGTTTCCCACTATCCTCCCCTTGTGCCTTGGTTTTATATTACATTGTTCCGTCATACACATTGTAAGGATAATTTGTCATTTCTGAACAGAGACGTAACTCATAAAAAATAATTCATATTCCTCAGCTGTCCTGGTGGTGACCTCAACAACTTACAGACGGAAAGCATTACTCTTCATCCATGTTTCATCACATATTTTCACAAGATATTAGGTCCCATTCCAAACATGAAAAGTAAATAGTCTCGATAACATTATTAACGGCCAAAAATGCATACAGTTCTCATTTAGGGGCAATTATATCGCTTTAAAAAACTCTATTACTCTGAGAAGACTTGTTTTTCCACCGACTTAGCTTGTAATTTAGCCAACTGAAGACACTTGTTTGTAATGTCCGGTCCTCAGGTCTCTGCACTGGCTTCCTGTGGCTCAGAGAATAGACTTTAAAACAGCTCTGCTTGTTACAAGTCTCTCCATGGCCTCGCACCAAAATATATTAGTGACATGTTAGTCCCATATGAACCAGCCCGGACTCTGAGGAGCACAGGGACTGGACTCCTGTTAGTGCCCAGAGTCAGGACTAAACATGGGGAGGCTGCTTTTCAGATCCATGCTGCTAAAATCTGGAACAATCTTCCTGAAGATGTGAGACAGGCCTCCTCTCTGACAATGTTTAAAACCAGGTTAAAAACGGTGCTGTTTAGCTGTGCATACAACTGAGGGATTTTATATTTTTATCTTTCGTTTTAATGTTCTGTAATTATTTATGATTTTAATGCTATCTTGTTCAGCACTTTGAGTTGCCTTGTGTATGAATTGTGCTATACAAATAAACTTGCCTTGCCTTGCCTTGCCTTGCCTAATGTAAAAGGAGAGTTTAATGACAAACTGTTTACATATCCAGGAAAAAACAACAGAATTTAGATGAGCTCGAGAAAAAAACAGGATGCTACCAAAGCAGCTCAGGAATGCACTTTTAATGTCGTCAAACTGTTGATGGGTTCTGGGAGTACTCAGAGTAATCCGACCCAGCATTACACACTTTCACTTCTGCAGCAGTTCAATCTTTTACAACATACTGACGTCACTTTCTGTTTGGCTCCGTTTGAATACGCTCTGTTCGAGTATGGCTCAAATAAAGACTATGTGCTTTGAAAATGCATTTGGCCTAAAAAGGCCTCAGTTATGTGTTAATCACATAATCCCAAAATACTAAACATTAAAAACAAGACATGCACAAAATTGAGCTCAAGCGTAAACTCAGAATGGAAAACCAAAGAGACGTCATGCTGCCACAGTGACTCCTCCCCCTCTGCACTGACTCCTCCCCCTCCGCACTGACTCCTCCCTCGACACACCTGTGCCAGAGCTCAACGTCAGCCTCAGCAGCTCAGTAACACACCTGTGCTCGTCATCACTTCACGGCTGCATTTAAACAGAGCCTCTCAGTTCTCTGAAGCTCAAACTGCTGTTCAAGCAGCAACCCACCTCCTCCTCATCACCACCTCTTCAGTGAAATATCATGTCATGTCTTCGGCTCAGCTTCTTTGCCACCAGGTTCGCAAGCTCTTCATTTCTGTTAAACTCCCTTCTGCACACATCATGCGGTATTCCTGCTGGAGTGTAATTGCCAATCCCAATGCAGTAAATATGTTAGTAATCATTCTAAGTCTGCTGGTGTCTATTCATACATCTTGACAATAAATATTCTTGAACATATCTTTATTACGAGGAACAGCCCTTTGAGATGCATCATCTCGTTTTCAACAGGGTCCTCTATTCTCGGATGAGAATAACATGAAGACCCACAGCACACTCTGAGCCGCACTCCGAGGTCAAAGTCTGTGTGGAAATGCATTATCCACCATTATATGTAAGGTTTGTGGCGATGTAAGCCTAGAGTTTTTTTATAAGAATAAAAAATGGTTCATTCATTGGGAACAGTCGGCCTGTGTCATGTCTGCTGCCTGTGCGTCTGAAGTGAAGCTGGAGGCGCTGAGTTTTGCTAAGATTCCAAACAAGTCTCAACAGCTCCGGCCTCGATCTGTGTTCACTGCCACCGCCACCGCAAAAACCAGCCCACATCTGTAAGCACTGAAGGAGGGACTACAGCAGGTCTAAACGGGGACCAAACAGGGACTAAGAAGGGACTACAGTAGGTCTACACAGGGACTAAAGCAGATCTAAAGCAGGACTAAACAGGGTCTGAAGAAGCTCTGGGGTAGAACTAAACAGGGACTAAATTAGGTCGAAAGTAGGACTAAACAGGGACTAAATTAGGTCAGAAAGTAGGACTAAACAGGGACTAAATTCGGTCTAAAGTAGGACAAAATTAAGACTAAGCAGGGACTAAATTAGGTCTTAAAGTAGGACTAAACAGGGACTGAATTAGGTCTGAAGTAGGACTAAACAGGGACTGAATTAGGTCTGAAGTAGGACTAAACAAGGACTAAAGCAAGACTAAACAGGGACTAAATTAGGTCTAAAGTAGGACTAAACAGGGACTAAAGTAGGTCTAAAGTAGGACTAAACAGGGACTAAATTCGGTCAAAAGTAGGACAAAATAAGGACTAAACAGGGACTAAATTAGGTCTGAAAGTAGGACTAAACAGGGACTAAATTAGGTCTAAAGTACGACTAAACAGGGACTAAATTAGGTCTAAAGTAGGACTAAACAGGGACTAAATTCGGTCTAAAGTAGGACAAAATTAGGACTAAACAGGGACTAAATTAGGTCTAAAGCAGGACTAGAGCAGGTCTAAACCGGGACTAAAGCAGATCTAAAGCTCAACTAAAATGGATCTAAACAGGACTAAAGCCGGTCTAGATCAAAACTACCACAGGGACTACAGCGAGACCTTACAACTGCCATCATGCCATGTTAGATTCACAGCATCAGAACGTTAAGTCTTTCTTGTACCACTCCATGGAAGTGCGTTGCTCATCCTGGTCATCTCTTACTCCAAATTTCATAAATGTATCCACATATTCTACACTTTAGACATTGTTTCACGTTCTAAAACATGAAGGAACAGTTAATATTCTCAACACTTACACTCATGCTGCTCGTACGGAGGGTAGTTGAGGCGGACGGCAATGAGGATGAAGAAGATGAAGAGCGGCCACAAGATCTCCACCAGCAGCTGCAACTGAAGACACACGGACACAGCAGTAAGAATAGGATACTCTCAGAATGTACAACGAACAACGAGAACTGACAAACATTACCGACCTGACCTCACATGTGCTGCATCCGTCAGAATGAGCGATACAGAAGCACATTTGTCCACAGTCACTTTGACCCATCCCCTCAAGCTAACGTGTAACTAGCTTGCACCATTATGCTAAAGTAAGAGATTTTTTTTTATTTAGTATAGAGTTATTGTTCTGGAACTTGTGATGCAACACTGAAATTTCCCCACTGTGGGACAAATAAAGGATCTCTTGAAACAAAATGAGACGTGATGGGGATGACAACTGGTGTTCAAATACAGTATATTGTATTTAGAATAGGACAGCTGTTGAACCATTTGTCCCGATACCTTTGAGCTCCAAAAGTGGGAAGACACAAAAGCAGTTGTTTTTCCTGCTCTCATCACCGTCCCAACAAGCTGTTTAATAATGAGTTTTGGAATATGAGTGATTGTGGAAGGAAGAAAGAACAGCCAATGTTTTATTTTTTATTTAAAGGAGCAGTATGTAAAAATCTGGCCAAAAGTGGTACTGCACTTTCCCTGACTCAGGTTGCCAGATATGCAGACAAATCCAGCTGGGACCATAATAACTGAATGGACAAGAGTTTTGTCAATAACAAATCTATAACCAACACCTTTTTTCACAAAGGCCCCGATAGAAATCCTTGTTTTGTCATTAATGATTTAAGAATCATAATGAGACCTTTTTTAGTTCTGCGGCCACATGGTACTTTACCAGTGAGATTAGCTTGACGCGGTGAGTTCTGGCAACCCGGATTACGGACTTTCTGATTGGTGAAACGGTGGAGGGCGGGACATTGAAATTAAAACAATAACAAGATTTAGATGCTGTAAAACTAATTTTGAAGAAGTATTTGAAAAGAGCATGTTTTATTAATGCCTTTTGACAGATTAGGGCCATTTAATTATGATTTGACATTAAAATCTTAGATATTGCTACTTTAAAGATTATTTGCTGCCTCCAAAAATAATAACGATCATTTCATGTTCATACGTACAGAATAATGAGTTTGACCCCAGGTGTCCAGAGATTAGCACCGCGGTGTGTGTTTGTATGGCTCAGAGGAGTGAGACCTCCTGTGTCAGTGAGGATCATCTCAGACAGGAAGTGCCTCGTTATTAGACATGAATATTTGATTAGAATCGATCCATGCTCACACTCACAGTACAGCAGAGTGGAGACCTGCTTTAGATCTGGTTCAGACCTGCTTTTGTCCTATTTCAGACCAGTTTAGCTCTGTTTTAGCCTTGTTTTAAACCTTCAGTACAGCTTTAGTCTTGCTTTAGTCCTGCTTCAGTCCTGTTTTAGACTTGCTTTTGCTCTGCTTCAGACCTATTTAATCCTATTTTATATCTGCTTTAGTCCTGCTTTAAACCTGCTTTAATCCTTGTTTCAACTTGCATGAATTAAAGTTCTCAGACCGGCTTTAGTCTTGCATTAGTCCTGGTTCAGACCTGCTTTAGTCCTGGTTCAGACCTGCTTTTGTGCTGGTTCAGACCTGCTTTAGTCCATCTCTAGTTTATCATATTTTATCAGAGCAGATAAGAGTGTCACTGTGTCCTCCTCAGCACAATCTGTGTTATCAACTGCACCTGAGCTCTGAACTAGGTCTGAACCAGGTCTGAACTAGGTCTGAACCAGGTCTGAACCAGGTCTAAACCAGGTCTAAACCAGGTCTAAATGCAAAATTGAACTTGAACTTGCACTCAGAAAAAAAGTGTATGGGGTCTTTCTCCCATCACATATCTTCACCTCCTGTAGTTCTGCACAAACACACACACAGAGGCAATCACATTACCTCATGGCAGGGCAATAAACCGCTGCAGAGTTGTAAAGTGTGATGTCATTTCTCACGTTCCGGTTAACGCTGCAGCAACTTTACTGTGTTTTTCATTTAAGGACTCATTCTGGTTTTAACTATGTTCTCTCTAAATGTTTTCTTTTGAAAATTATTAAACTATCATGAATCCTCACGCTACGAGAACGTCAAGGGCAGAACTGTTTTCTGTCTTTTAAAAACAAAGGCTTTGTCTTTGAATTTGTTTTGGGAATTTCTCCAGCTAAATGACATTGTTTAGAACTGTATACGTACAACGAGATTGCACCTTGTAAAATATGGATATGAATCTAGCAGCACTTTGTCCTCTTAGACCAGGCATGTCCAAACTCAGGCCCGGGGGCCAATTGTGGCCCTCTCTGTCATTAAAGTCTTTAAGATCATGAAGCCAAGTTCATAGTGTAATCCAGACATGTTGTACCTGCTTGTGAAGTTCTATTTCTCTGGAATCTGTTGACTTTGTTTGACTAAAAGTCATTCAGCCAACTTCAGCTCTGTCAAGATTAACTGACATGTTATACCTAATCTTAGGGCTCAGAGCATACTTGATCCAGTCAACCCATGTTGTCGGCCCCTGGGCATTTTTGGTGAACCAAAGTGGCCTTCTTACTAAAAGGTTTGGACACCCCTGTCTTAGATAATAGTGTTTAATATTTAATACTGAAAAACAAATCATTATTGACTGCTATTGACTGAGCCATAAGGTGGAGAAGTTGGATTAACACAGTGATTGGTTACCAGTGTAACATGTGACATCACCAGTGTGACATATATTAATGATGCATTCTCACTTTTTATTTTAGGTCCAGACTGACTCTGAATGCAGACTGCTTTGGTCCGGTTCTGGGTCTGGTCTAGTCTGTGTTTCGGTGTTTGGTTGTTGCGTGTGTGTTCTTACGGTCTGACGCCGTCTGTAGGTGAAGTTCTTCCACAGCAGGAGTCCCAGCTGAGTCCAGGCCGACATCCTTCAAGGCCCTGCAACAAATACATGTGTGAATGAGGTCTGGAACAGGGTCTGTAAACCAGGTCTGAGCCAGGACTGAGCCAGGACTGAGCCAGGTCTAAACCAGGTCTGAGCAAGAACTGAACCAGGTCTGAGCCAGGTCTGAGCCAAGACTGAACCAGGTCTGAGCAAGAACTGAGCCAGGTCTGAGCCAGGTCTGAGCCAGGTCTGAGCCAGGTCTGAACCAGAATAAACCAGGTCTGAACCAGAAATGAACAAGGTCTGAGCCAGGACTGAACCAGTACTGAACCAGGACTGAACCAGTACTGAACCAGGACTGAACCAGGACTGAACCAAAGACAGTAAAAAGAGTGACAGATTATTGCTAATATTTCTGATATAATTTGTCTAATTCCAGATGAAGCCAATTAGAGCTAACTCAGACAGACTCCATGAGGATTGAGGATTAGAGCTAACTCTGACAGGCTCCATGGGCAGAAATTTGGACACAAGACTAAGACGAGTTTCCTTTTCAATGTAAGTGAACGGAGCAAAGGGAAAAGGAGCAAAAATCAACGTGAGACCATCACCAAAAATAGCTAAGATAATACCCAATCAATTCCTAATAAACAGTTCAATTCAGTTCAATTTATTTTTGTATAGCCCTAAATCACAACAGTATCAACCTCGGAGGACTTTACAAAAGCGTTGATTTGCCAGCAAAGATTAGAGAATCAAACACAAGAAATGCAATGATAAAAATCACATAGAGTCCATAAGGGGCAGAGACCAATGTCCATAAATGTTGATAAAGTCCATAAATGTTGTTGAATGTGGAGTGTCCTGGATCATCACCACTGTCCTGCATCGACAAGGAACAACTCTAAAAACCCAGTGGGGGAAATAAAAAACAACTGCTAAAGTAACTACAGTACAGTCTATGGTCTGGTAAAAAACTGACTTTATTTTCCGTTATTATCAATCGCACTCTGACCACTTTCAAGTCCCAGTTTACATGAGCCCCACTGAGCATACGGAGCCCTGTGATGCTCTCAAAGGAATCTAAAACTTCGCCTTTGAGACTTTGGAAGAGTAATTGTGATTAAAATTGCAAGCGCACTTTTGACCAATGCAATCTCGCAACAACTCATTTACTTATGACATTTGAACAGAAGCAGCAGCTGCACAAGTCACATCATTTAAGCACCACGATTGTCGATACAGTTACTCCAAACAAACTACCAGATGTACCAAATTACACTAGTGCTTTGTAAACATACTTCGGAAGCAGGTCTAAAACAGGTCTAAACCAAGTCTAAACCAGGTCAAAACCAGGTCTAAACCAGGTCAAAACCCTGATGTCAAAACAACATCTCGATAAACACAGGCCAGTTGAATAGTGCACAATATTACTAGTGAAATTAATCAATCAATGATTACATCTAAGGCTTTAATTAACAGTCATTTTGATAATAGATAAGTTGGACTATTATTATTCTTAAAAATATAATGTATCGGTTTAATATTGCGCTTTTTTGGACACTCATAGACACTTCACATGTCATTATTCATTCACTCCATACACGGTGGTGATAAACTACGACTGTAGCCACAGCTGCCCTGGGGCACACTGACAGAAGTGAGGCAACCAGTATGTGCCATCGGCCCCTCAGACCACCACCAACCATTCACACACACACCAGACTCATTCTAGACAATGGGGGTGAAGTGTCTTGCCTAAGGACACAACGGCAGTTGGCACTTTTCAGCCGCAGCTGCCCCACTGTGGCTCCTGGTGTTCACAGAGGTCTCCCATCACAGTACTAACCAGGCCCTGTCCTGCTTAGCTTCACAGGTCTGAAGGGACCTCAAGATTGATTATATCCTCAATATTAGTGTTCAAGTGATACCCCTGGAGAACATCTTCATAGAGACGACTTTTTTCACAGTGAGTTCTTTAACTAAAAAACTATTTTTTACGTACAGAATTATTTGAGTAAAGTAAAACCTCTTCTCAGCATCTTTAGTCTAAATATGTGAGGTTCAAAGTATGATTAATAGATTACTAAAATAGCTGACAACTATTTCAATAATCAATGACATTTATTGGATAACTTATTTCCGGGATGCTATGTCCAAAATTGTTCTCAAATGTAAAACTTTGAAAGTCCCATTTTAATGATTTTAGAACTCTGGGCCTGAGAGCAGTGAAATAAAATGCAAATCTCTTTTTCTGGCCCCAGGGTATGTGTGTACTGCTGATTAAGATAGAGTTGTTCTAGATGGTATTGAGTAGATGGGCATTACTGCTTTTGAGAACAACACTAGAGGGCAAAAGGTCGTGTACAGCGGCTTATCCGGTGATCGAATCACAATCACACACAGAACGGTCACCTGAGGATTCTGTGGACAAAGAAAGTCAAAACCACACTGCTAGATACAAAGTGGTGCGAAAGCTGTGACACATGGAAAAACTATAAGTATGTAATCAAATCCAACTAACTCAGTCCTTGCTCTAAAACAGTTTGGTAGTTTCTGCGTGTTTTTTCATCCTCTGTCATCACTGAAAAAGACAGGACCACTCTCACTCAGCTAAACAGCAACTCAGAGCTCTTTCTTACACGGATGCAAACGACAGCATGTTGTGGTTGATTCATTCACCGCAATTTACTCTTTCCATTGAGACAAACAAAATGACTTTATATGAAATGAAAAAAGAAAGATACCCCAAGGACATTGCCTCTGAGGAAGATGGCTGCTTCTACACGCCACGCAATCCAAATGGGAAACTTTCCTTTGTCAATAATCATTTTAATTATCATAATTAAATGATTCTCTCGGTCCTGGATGATCTGCACTAGGACTTTAAAAGACTTAAAAGCCAAGGCGGGTTCAAACAACACGGCCACTTTTCCCACTGTTGTCCCAGGTTGACACGCCATTTCAACATGTGTCATAAAATCTGTCTGTAGTGAACTCAGGAACCAACAACTGTATTGAGTTTGCATTACTGAGTAACAAGGAATTACATTCACTATAGTAAAAGCTGTAGTAGTAGTAGTAACTGTAGTAAGTAATAGTAAGTAGTGGTAGTAATAGTAACTTTAGTAAGTAGTAGTAGTAGTAATAGTAACTGTAGTAAGTAGTAGGGGTGTGACGATATATCGATTTTTCGATATATCACGATACTTTCTCCCACGATTCGATTATCGATATGCATTTGCCAAGTATCGATATCGATTTTGAAAAAAAAAAAAAAAAACATTGAATCATTTTTTTTTTTTTACATTACACATCTCCATTCTATTTATCATGAAATAAAGAGTATTTTTTTATTTTATTTATGCCATAAATTGGCATATTATATATATATATATATATTTCTAACCAATATATCAATAATCGTCATATCGTGATAAAATTGTTATTGTGATAAAATTGTTATCGTGATATTGTTATCGTGTATCGTATCGTATCGTGAGGTACTCTTAGGTTCCCACCCCTAGTAAGTAGTAGTAGTAGTAATAGTAGTAAGTAGTAGTAGTAGTAATACTGATTGTAACTGTAGTAGTAGTAAGTAGTAGTAGTAATAGTGACTGTAGTAAGTAGTAATAGTAAATAGTAGTAGTAAGTAGTAGTAGTAGTAATAGTAGTAAGTAGTAAGTAGTAGTAGTAGTAATAGTAGTAGTAATAGTAACTGTAGTAAGTAGTAATAGTAAATAGTAGTAGTAAGTAGTAAGTAGTAGTAGTAGTAATAGTAGTAAGTAGTAGTAGTAGTAATACTGATTGTAACTGTAGTAGTAGTAAGTAGTAATAGTAAATAGTAGTAGTAAGTAGTAAGTAGTAAGTAGTAGTAGTAGTAATAGTAGTAAGTAGTAGTAGTAGTAATAGTAGTGAGTAGTAGTAGTAGTAGTAAGTAGTAGTAGCAATAGTAGTAAGTAGTAGTAATAGTAGCAGTAGTGGTTATTTTTTCAGGATTAATTCATCGTCTGTGCCACTGACATGAGAAGAATTATGTTTATTTCCAGTACTTCTCAGTGACTGGTGAAGGTTTGACCTGAATCACGTCCGTTTGAACGTGGCCGGATCAGAGACGGTCTGAGATGTGCAGCGATGGGACTTCTCACGCACACAGGCAAAGGCTGGTCCAACACCGCGCTGCAGCGTCCAAAGGCCACAGGATAAGGAGGCTAAAGTACCACTACTACTACTGCTACTCAGGGCTGCTAAGGTACTCTTATCGGAAATCAGATATTCATGGATTCTAAAACTAGGATCAACAACTAGATACTCCTTGGTGAAAATAGCAGGACATTTTCTGAGCCCTTTGAGAGATTTCGACCAGAATTTGTATAAAACATGATGGTGGTTTCATGAAAAAGTTTGAATTGTCAACTTTTACTTTCAAATAAAAAAAATACAAAAATGAATATCACTGTGGAATCAGGATTGGTATAATACAGTCTACTCTTTAGTTTAATTAAGCTTGTAGTTTCTTATGTGACCACCAGAGGGAGAGTGGTTGTATTTCTGCAAGTCACTTTTAAAATCAAACCAGACATACTGCAGACCCAGCCATGCAGCTGTAATGGTGGTTATCGCACCGGAGAAATTGCCAAAACTGATCTCGAGGCAAAAGTTCTGAGCGTGATGTCATAGTGTAACAGGTTGGAGACAGGAGCATTGAGGCAGAAGGAGCGGGGGGACGTGTTTTTGCGAAAGTTCCTGATCTGGTTCTTGATGAGGAATGAATCTGCTGCTGTCAGACCGGGTTGGTTCAATCAGTTGGACCTAATTTTTGATAAACTAGGTCAAATGTCAGTGGCATTAATGGCTGAGAACTGATCAGCAATCTTCAACTCACTGACTGCCAGCCGTTCTTGATAATTTCACAGACTTTTAAGACCCACAAAATATCGTGTGCTGTGACTATGTAAAATATGAAACCAGATTGTGAAAGACTGGACTGTGTACTTTCATCCGCAATAATATGTTTGTTTCTAGCTAGTTTTTTTCTCCTGTAATCTCCAGTCGAATGGAGGGAAGTTTGAAGGATATCACCAGTCTCAGCCAAATACGTCAATGGCTTTTTAACTATATCAAAGGTATAAAGAACAATTGTCTACTTCCGGGTGGATCATCAAGACTATTGGTCCTCCTAATTGTCAATCATTCTGGTGATACGTGCTCATCAAACACGACCAGAGAGTTTTTCAAAAAGAGGAGAGGGCAGTTCTTTCCTAAAATGTGTGAAAATCCTCCTACCTTTGATTTGTATAAAAAAACAATAGATTTTATTATGGACTATATTCAAAATTCAGAGTTTAATCTAAAGAGATGAGGAGATTAGTCTGCTCTGCTCTGATCTTTTTGGAATTTTTTTTATTTGTCAACCGATATTTAGTATGTCTATAGTATATATTCTTGTAAATGAATATCCAACGTTATTGTTTTCTCGTGAAATACCGTGACAAGCCCAGGCCTGGAGTTGATGTCACATGTTTATTTAGATCAATCACTTTCGAACAAAACAAAATACACAATTCTGATGAAGGATGAACTCACCACAGACTTTATATCTCAGTATTGAATTAAAACACAACATCAACAAAGTATTTATTCTCAGTCCTGCTTTAGCCCAGCTCCAGTTCTGCTTTAGACCTGGTTTATTCTTGATTTAGTCCTGCTTTAGTCCTGCTTCAAACCCAGTCTGGTAAAACTCAATTATTTTTTCCCTACAACATTTGTACGATGGTGTGGTAAGACCAGGCTAGGCTCAACCCTCCTTTAGACCTGGTTTTGACTTAGTTTAGTCCTAATTTTTTATTCCTGACTTAGTCCTGTTTTAGCCCTCCTTTAGACTTGGTTAAGACCTGCTATAGTCCTGCTTTATCCCTGCATTATACCTGCATGCTTTAGTCCTGCTTTAGTCCTGCTTTAGAACTACTTTAGACCTGCTTTAGTCCCACTTTAGTCCTACTTTAGAACTACTTTAGAACTACTTTAGTCCTGCTTTAGACCTGCTTTAGACCTGCTTTAGTCCTGCTTTAGACCTGCTTTAGACCTGCTTTAGTCCTGCTTTAGTCCTGCTTTAGAACTACTTTAGACCTGCTTTAGACCTGCTTTAGTCCTGCTTTAGAACTACTTTAGTCCTGCTTTAGTCCTGCTTTAGACCTGCTTTAGTCCTGCTTTAGAACTACTTTAGTCCTGCTTTAGTCCTGCTTTAGACCTGCTTTAGAATTACTTTAGACCTGCTTTAGACCTGCTTTAGAACTACTTTAGACCTGCTTTAGACCTGCTTTAGTCCTGCTTTAGACCTGCTTTAGACCTGCTTTAGAACTACTTTAGTCGTGCTTTAGACCTGCTTTAGACCTGCTTTAAAACTACTTTAGACCTGCTTTAGACCTGCTTTAGAACTACTTTAGACCTGCCTTAGACCTGCTTTAGACCCACTCCATTACTGATATGGTCCTGCTTCACAGCTGGTTTTGACCTGGATTAGTCCTGATTCATTCCAGGCTCTTAGGTCTGATAACTCCTCACACATGTCAATAACCAGGACCTTTCTACTGTGAGTCCAGTCCAGACCAGCCTGACACCTGGTGCATCAGCAGACCACCACGACCACAGTCCATCACATCTCTATTTAGTCCTGATTTAGTTTGGCCTCAGTCTATACGTCCCAAGCCTTGATTTAAACCGGGATAAGACTGCGTGTATTGTCATTGAAATGCGTCTTTACACTATAGCGGCACCCCTCATGTTTATCCCTTTCAGCATTTTTTTTATTTATTTTTTTTATTTTTTTCCCCATACAAAAAAGATAATGTGTTTGTATTAAGTGCTCGTGACTCTACTCATAAAAAACAACAGAGCGTTAATAAGAAAATGTCGCGTTTTTTAATATTCGCGTTCCTCTTTCACAGACTAAACTTCGTCAGTCCCAAAACCCGTGGAAGACCTGCGCCGCTTTGCAATTTAATTTCTTTTCTAATCCTTTCAAGTGCCTTTCATTCACTATTTTTCTCTACACGTAGCTTTAAAAGAGTTTTGACGCTCCCTGGTCTCATCCAAAGAAATGCTGGGTGCGTGTGCGTGTGTCCGTGTCCGTGTGCGTGCGTCGTTACCGTGTCGCTCGCTGCTCCGCTCTGCCGCGACTGAGGGCCCAGGTCCCGGGACCGAGACACCACGTCCACGAGCTCGCGCACACGCACACGCACAAACCCTCACAGCACGAGACTTCCGCTGAGGTCCTTCACAATAAAACTTCCCAACGTGTTTTGCCATACATGCACGTGGAAACTAGAGATTGAAGCAAACTTTTTAGAGCAACTAGTTAGAGGGATTTTATGATTTTTTGAGTACAGCAGCTAAAGTTAGATAAAAACTAACTATGTGATCAATAAGCTCAGTTTTTGTTTTTTAAATCACAGAGCAGTCACACTCCTGAACTATCACTGTGTTTATTCTGTCGGTGCACACAGAGTACCTTTTATTGCAAATGTATTCCAATGTAGGTTTTATACTGCACATGGCCAATAAATGAATCTGAATCTGAATCTGAATCTGAATCTGGTAAAGTCCATCAGTTGCACTTTAAAGTAATGTAAAATCGTATAATTAATGTATATACTAGCATTATAATATAATTAATGTAAAAACTAGCAACAGCAGCAAGTATAAATGATCTTATACTTGCGCTATTGCATTACTGGTTAGATGCTAAACTGCAATAAAGTTGAATCTAATCTAATTGAGACAGAAAAAAATAATATCATGGAATATTGTGAAGAGTAGTGTTTCATATTCTAAAGTATAAAGAGTTCCAATGTTAGTGAGGAGGATTTAAGTATAGGCCTTAATTTGTCTTTTAGAAAATTATTGAGATTCTTTCCATGTACTGTATGACTTACAGAAAAAATACATGTTCACAATGCATGCTTCCTGCTTTCAAGGAGAGAAATTACTTTTTTATCATTTCTTTGCTGATTGTTTTACACAATGAGACTTTTATTGTGAAATTTCCGACTGTTTGTGAGCGAGCTCCTCCCAAACAGCTATTTGTGGGTCACTTGCGGTCAGACATCAGCTGGACCACACACCCCCGACCCCCACCGTGGCCAGAGGAGACACCGTGGCCAGAGGAGACACCGAGGCCAGAGGAGACATCCAAGGGGAAAAGCCAGCACTCTTATCTTATACTTACTCGTTATATGTTTATTGGGCCAAGACATTATTATTGTAATGCTTTGAGTGTGTGTGTCTCCCATCTGCCATCAGCCGCCTCCAACTGCTGCAAAATCCTATACTGCCTACGTCCAGACTTAAACACTGGAGGGACCGGGCCCTCTCTGTGGTCTCAGACTTCTGGGTGACAGGGCCCTCTCTGTGGTCTCAGACTTCTGGGGTGACAGGGCCTTCTCCGTGGTCTCAGACTTAAACACTGGAGTGACCGGGCCCTCTCTGTGGTCTCAGACTGGGATCCTACACTAGGACTACACCCCATGGTAACACCCCATGGATGGAATTCAGTTTCACATCATCACCATCTTCTTACAAAGTCTTTGTTCATATTTGTATTCTATAATATACACATTGCATTGTTACTATACTACCCACATGCACATAAAACTGCTGATGAGATCCTGGAGTAGTGTGCAACAGTGTATCATGTGTCCATGGATAACTCACTCTTCTATGTATTCTTGTCTTGCATAATCTTGATGTATTACACAGAATGGTCTTTTATACTATGTGTATGGTTATATACCACTTACATCAGTTGTTATATAATTAAAAGGTTGCATTCATGCAACATCACAGCATTCCAAAGAGTTTAACTTTGTATTGGAGGGAAGAGTTTTAAGATAAGATAAGATAAACTTTATTGATCTCATGGACAAATGTACCTGTCACATTTGGCATAAATAGAATCACTCAGACTCTGCAGTATATTATGTACAATAACTGGTTTTTCAGTCCTAGTGCAGGTCATTAGTGACTTAAAGTGACTTGTTGTACAGTCTGACAGCAGTGGGGATAAAGGCCCTGCAGTAGCGCTCCTTCTTGCACTGAGGGTGTTCTAGTCTTCCACTGAAGGAGCTCCTCTACAGTCCTGTTCAGTGGGAGGTGTTGTCCATGATGGAGGTGACTTTGACCAGCACCTCCTGTCCCTCACCTCCACCACAGAGTCCAGGGGCCTCCTGTCCCTCACCTCCTCCACACAGACCAGGGAGCAGCCCAGAGCGGAGCTGGCCCTCTTGACCAACTTGTTCAGTCTACTCCTGTCCCGCTCTGTGCTGCCCAGGGCCCAGCACACGGCAGCGTCGTGTATGGCAGAAGCTACCACAGAGTCAAGAAAAGTCCTGAGCAGAGGCTCACTCTGACTTTGGCCCTTCTTGTACAGGGCATTGGTGTTATGTGACCAGTCCAGTTTACAGTTAATGTGGATGTTCAGCAGCGTCTGAAGTGTAGATGGTGAAGAGAAACGGTGAGAGGACAGTGCCCTGAGGGGCCCCAGTGCTGCAGACTCACAGCTGTGCAGTGGTCCATGCAGTGAGGGGACTGTCCAGTGGACTGTGAGAGTCCTCCATCTTCCCCCACGCAGCAGTGCGAGTCTGGTGGTGTTGAAAGCGCTGGAGTCAAAACACATGACCCTCACAGCGCTCCTGGCTGGCTCCAGGGAGACTATGGTAAGTGTCAATGGTTTAGAGCTACTTTCTCTGTAAGTAAGTAAGTAAGTAATCTTTATTTGTATAGCGCATTTTTAGAGACCGAGGTCACCCAAAGCGCTTCACAATGTTCAGAATTCAGATATCGTTCCATTCTCTCCACACATGATGATGACGGAAGCGATCAACAGCCTCAGACCAAACATTCATTCACTCACTACATTCATATTGTGGCCAATCCACATCAAATAAAAACTGTCCATGTTTCACCTCCTCTGTGTTCATATCAGCTATGGTCTGTGAGGGAAGAGAGAACAAGAATGGAAAAATGTGCTCCTCCTACCACTGCTCTTCATCTTTGCTTATGTGATGGTGACTAATGTTTTACAGCCCCACACTACAAGAAATGATGCAAAAAAATCTAAAATTGCTCAAATTTGCCCAAATATATCTTAATTTAAGCTTATTTCAACTGCCTTAAAACAAGATTTGCCAATGGGACAAGCAAATTTATCTCTTATTAAAAAGATAAAAGAAATGTCTCTCTTGGAATGAGAAAATAAAACTGCAGTTCTTGAAATAAGTCTATAGAAGAAGTACTAGTATGTTCATAAAACAAGTTAAAGCTTGGGTGTAAAGCAAGACGTTCCTGATCTTCAAGTGCTCCATTTGCGTTTCAAGTTCATCACTACAGTTGTTGTTGTGGAAGGAGCCTCTGCAGTGGCCCGGGCTGAGGGCTGACTTGGGGCAGATGTGTTGGCCAGCCCTATTATGGGGTAGAGGTTTTGAGGATTGGTATTCAGCTGACGGTAGAGTGTTTACAGTTTTGAGGAAAATGCCCGAAGTGGGGTTGTGTTAAAGTAACTTGACCAGGCAGGAGACGGAGCACAGGACACTCTGAAGACCGGCTGGATTAGTAATTAGAGAAAGCCGGTTTTAAGCTCAAACACATGGAACCAGGCGTCACAAGACCGTGTAAAGACCAGGCAGGTAATAGAGATGAATAATAATCATTTTCTGTAGTCCATGAAGTAGTTAGTAAAGTAGAGCAGTGGGGTAGTGCTCACTTCTCATTGATGTTGGGCTTTTGCGGTAAGGTGCTTCAGTGTTGCAACTTCACGATCACAATTTTCTGGCTCATTAAACACACTGTTGTGATGCTCATGTTGATCAGGAGCAGAGAGGAGAACTCTTGCTTCCTGCCTCTGAGATTTGGTTTGGAAGTACCCCCTGAAGCAGAGTCTCGACTTGTCCTTTTACATTTTCCAACCACCCTGAGTAGAACAAAATGATCAGAGGAGATACATTTAAATGAGCAGTATGTAAGTTAGATCTGGCCAAAAGTGGTACTGCAAGCTCTCCCAGTGAGATTAGCTTGGCAGTGAGTTCTGGCAACCCGGATCACAGACTTTCTGATTGGTGAAACGGTGGACGGTGGACATCAAAATGAACAAGATTTCGGGGCTGTAAAACAAATTTTGAAATCCAAATATCTCTGCTAAACTACTGTTATCAGTTAAAGAAGTATTCAAAAGAGCATGGTTTATTAATGCTTTTTGACAGATTAGGGCCCTTTGATGATGACTTGAAAGGAAAATCTTACATATTGCTACTTTAAGTCATATCTCATGTGTGTCTAAGCACCAAACTGTTAAAATTAAAACTTTTAGACTCTTTGAACGAGAACCTTTCTGGATTTGGCTGAACGTCACCTCGTTATTGGGGCTGATACAGCACTGATAGAATAGGAGCCAAAGTGAGGAATGACCAAGGACTAGCTTCCAAGGTATTAATTCATTAACACAGTCTGATGGATACATGACAAACCCATCCGCTCTACAAATCTCTTTTAATTCTGCATATCATAAAAAAAGATTGATTTTACGTTTATGTCAAAAATCCTTTTTGAAACTATGTGTGTTAAGTGGTGGTCCCACCAGACCAATGCGTTGTGGCAAGATTACACAAAGTTAATGAAGACATACGTTGATGCAAATATTCACATGTGGCACACAAGCCGGACAGAGCGACCAAGACTCTCAAAACAGCCAAATTAAGAACTAAACCTGGACTGTCAATGGGAGACACCTGAGTTCACATTCTCCTCCAGATACTACCGTGATCTGACGTCTCTGGAGGATCTCACGACGCAGACACAACACGCTGCTAGCTAAAACTCGTCTATCAAAGCCCGCCCAACACGTCCGCCCTGTGTTTTGGGCCAGCGCAGTGCAGTACGTACTAAATACATTTTCAAACATCAAATTTGTACTTGATAAGAACATGGCAGTGAGGGAAGTCTGGGCTTTTTATTTGGAGTTTTCATTGCACTTTTGTGAAGAGCTTCCAGAAACGGGAACGATGGGACACGGCTGGGCAACTTGACACACAATATAAAAGATGTAAAACGACTAAGATATTTTAGAAGTGAAATCTATGTTTAAAGTTTAAAGTTTAATTTATTAAAGATAAAGTTAAGATGGCGCCGTGGCAAGAGCTCTGGTGTGTGCCGTTTTCTCTGTCTGGTGCAAACTGGGGTAGTCTTGCACAGTTTATCCATTGTGGTTTTACTGCAACTGGCAAATACATTCTTGTATCTTAGACATTAACTCTGCAGTTACATTATAAAGATAACTGCAGCAGATTTAGCACCATGTTACTTTCGATCTGTAGTCTTTCTATGTTTATAGTTCTTCAGGTCTCTCCAAGCTTCTTTATGTGGCTTTAAAAGGTTTGAGGTCTGAGTCAAGAATTAGACTTTTCTTTTTAATTTTGGTGATTCTGTCAAATGTTATGGGTTTGTAGCATTTTTCTTTAATTAGAAATTAAACCACCTCCAGACCTTTTGAACGCAGGACCTTCTTGCTGTGAAGCACAACACTAACCACTGCACCACCGTGCCGCCCAAGTATCTGGATTGCCTGGTTGTACAGGGATATGACTGAGTTTAGGGTTGTGGGTTAAGTTTGAGACCCTGTGGTTTCATGTTCTTACCAAAAAGCAGCTTGATAAAACAGCTCTCTTAAAATAAAATGAAACCAGTTCGACTTGACTTTTTCACTTCTTTGATCATTTCATCATCTATACATACTCTAAACAAATGATCTGCTCTGTTGTGCTTGAATATAGAAATGTAAACGGTTGTCTCAGCATCTAGAGTTAGCCGTGATTGCTGAAGCCAGGTTGAAATGTTGCCTAGACTTTCTGTCAACTGCTGCCCAGCTAGAGTGCAAGTCTTTGCAGGAACATGAATCTGCCTAAAACTGGCAGGGGACCCCATGGCAACATTTGGGAGGTCATTTATCTGCATGGCAAACAACAATGGCCCTAACATGGAGCCTTGTGGTAGTCCCATGTCATTAGGGCTTTGGCGAGATTAAACACCATCGATTTTAACACATCCTCGAGTTACGTTTTGCACCATGAAAGTGAATGAGAAGATATTTTGAAAGGCTTAAAATTTTGATGTCAAGAAACACAGCACATACTCTAGTACTAATTACAAGGGAAGCAAACCCAAACAGCCCAATATGGATCCAATCCAATCCAAAACAGTAATATGGTTATTGTTGCTGTCAGTCATTTTCAACTGACTTTGAATACTACCAAATACAATAATAACTTTATCAGATTACAGTTACTCGAAATGCCATAGAAGGTTGAACATTCCTTTGCAGGTTACACATAACCTACATAAATGTACAAACTCTGTTCATTCTTCCTCTGATAATCTCAAATTATGCACATACTGTTTACGTCGACTTTAATTCGTAAAGGTCTACAACTTGTATATCCAAACTACAAGCTGTTAAATAGTTCAATTTGAACTGCAGTACTAAAAGTACTGTTACGCTGTTAATGATAGGAGTTCCAGACTGCTACACTCTGGTTATTGAATTGACAAATAAGTTACTTCAAAGTTTAATGTGTACTCTACGCTGCTTCAAAAACACTGGATAGTTTGGCTCAATATGTGAATATTTTTCAACACAACTTCTTGTGTACAGTTAGTGCTTGAAACTGACGTTCTCTCCTTCTCTGTTCTTTGTGCGTCCTGTTTTAAATCTGACACTGCACTTTTCTGTAAATGTGCTGAGGAAACAACTGCTGCACACAAACTCTCACCCAGATATGGGCTCCTACTCACTGTTCCCATCTGTGTCACATGGACCATGTGGGACACTGAGGGGGGACCGGCCTCCTACTAGGACTCTGCAGAGTAAGTAAGTAAGTCATCTTTATTTATAAACCGCATTTTCACGGACCAAGGTCACCCAAAGCACTTTACAATGTTCAGAGTTCAGATATTTTCCCATTTTCCCCACACACAGTGATGTGGCTCATCAAACCCTGATTCAACACCATCCATTCACTCACTCATTACATTCATACTACATGTGTTTTAGTGGAAGGGGAAACCGGAGCACCCGGAAGAAACCTGTGCAGACACGGGTAGAAGATGCAAACTTCACTCAGAAAGGCCCTGTTTGGACCGAGATTCGAACCCAGGAGAGTGCTATCCACTCAGTAACCGTGTCTCCCAGGGTCCCTGGAGCACAGGGACTGGTCTCCTGCCTGGGAGCCTTCTCAGTCTTCAACAGGAAGCCTCAGCCCTTGTTCTTCATTAATGGACATTTATGGACATTGGTCATCCTGGCCCCTATGGACCAATGGCTCCTATGTGTTTTTTATTTTTGCTTCTCCCTTAACTGTTTGATTCTCTGATCTGTTGTTGGTGAATAGAGAACTTTGTAAAGCCTTCTGAGGCAGCTGCTGTTGTGATTAGGGCTATGTCGTATGCTCCTCCTGACGACCTCGCTCCCATCTCTGTGTGGAGTGAGTGACAAATGTCCAAAATTGTAACATGCTTTGTGACTATGGTCTGTGAAAGGCGCTATATAGATAAAGATTATTATTTACATACAAAGATAAATAGAATTGAGCATGTAATTAGCAGAAGGAGTTCCAAGCCAGTATTTACTACTGCGATGCATTAGCAGCATTAGGACAGAACATATAAGTGACCTTTGGACACATATAAATTATATTGCATATTATCATTGCTACAGGGCGGTGGCACGTATGCAGGGTCAGCTGTGTTCATTGTACAGTCTGACCGCAGCACAAATCAGTACATAGTGAGTAGAAGTCGCAAAAGGCTCTTATCATATACAGGGCTAGAATACAGATGATTCACCGACAAAGCGAGCTGGTCATCAATCAGAGAGAGGCAGAAGATAAGAACATGAAGCTTGTGTCATGCATCTTTATTCTTTATTTACTATTTATTTAAGGTCAAATATTCTGATTAAAAATGTTGTCAGTATTATAGCAGCTGTTGGTGTGAAAAGCAGAGAGAATAGAGATCTTTCCTGTTGTCATTTGATAACAGACAGTTAAAAGAAATCATGCATGTTTGTGTTTGTTTTTTGTATTATAACAGTGTTTCCGTATTGAGAGAGGCTACAGCATGTCCATAAACCTGACTCCACATGTCCGGAAGTTATGGGTTTAACTTTCTCTTTCCATGAAGCGACCATCCAGACTGTGTGGAAACGACGCTTCAAATGTGCTCTCAGTCAGGGTAATGGCGTCCTCTCCTGGACTGAAGACAGAAGTACAAATCGATCCAACATTCTGGTGGTTTTTTCTTTCTCTAGGATGGGAAAGGAAACATTTGCATATGGTCAAACAGAGCGATACCAGTGAAGTAAATAAATACATACAATAGAATTATCTCATCTCAGTATTTGTGCAGTTATTGATATCTTTACTGGTTAGTTTTAAAATATTAATGTTCCTTTCAAGTTTTTCAAAGTCATGTGTGTGATATGGGTTAAACTTTTAACCTGTGAACATCAGTTAATTATTTATGGATCACTGATTTCGGGGCTTATTGGTTTATGAAGGATGGGTCAGGATTGATTTGCAAATGTACAATTCAATTTATCTATTTAATTTTTTACATTTTATAATCAAAAATTATTACATTAATCTTGTAAAATTATGAGAATCATCTCGAAATATTATAAGAATTAATATCTACAGCCTATGGAATAATCTCAAAATATTATGAGAATAAAGTTAACAATTTCATCAATAGGAGGATCTTCCCAATTTTAGGACAGAACTCTGGTCTTATTTGACGAGTATGTAACACAGAATGATTGATAATTAAGAGGACCAATAGTCTTGATGATCCACCCGGAAGTAGAAAATGCTAAGGTGTTGAGAGATCATGGTAATGCTCTTTTCCCTGGTTAAAGAATACCGTGATGAGATTTTTCAATAAATAAAAGGTTATATTTTAATTCATAAATACTTACAAAGCTAAATGCTAATGCTGAATGGTTACAACTGAGACCATCCATCCATCCATTTTCTTCCCAATCCATTTCTGGGTTGGGGGGTGGCAGTCAGAGCTGCACCCAGTAGAGCACCAGCCCCTCCTGCAGGTGGTGAGTCCACAGGAGCTTTGATTATTCAGCAGGGGCTTCAGGCAAAGTGGGGTTAAGTGTCTTGCCCAAGGACACAGCAACAGCAGTCATTAGTGGGAGTTGTGAAGTAGGTCTTACGGTGGGCTTGAACCCACGACCTTCAGGCTCTAAGGCCAATGCTCTACCAACTAAATCACTGTCGGCCCCTACAACTGAGACGATACTGAAATATCAGACTGAACCACTGACGTCCCTTGATCCATGCCCTGTACAATCAATGGCTGAGACTTCTACACTATTATTTTTTCAAACTAACACTTGAATAACAGGCATAATTTCACTATCCCAGTTAGATAATATTGATGAAGTTATTTGTCTTTCTGTATTAGAAAATGGCATGAAAAGAATCTTCAGCACTGTGGTGAAACAAAAAACTCTGCGTTACTTTCTTCACAGAAGGACGTGTTTTATTTATTTATGTATTTATTTATTCAATATGAACATAACAATAAAATTGGATACACCAGATGCATTGCTGAAAGTGTTTTAGCACATGTCCTAGTTTTCAACACAAGTAAAGTCTGGAAATGATGTGAAGAAAATTAGGAAAAATGCTCTGAGATCGTACGTCACAGAAGAAGACTTTTATTGTTGATGGTAAAGAAGAAACTACCAAAGTTTTGCAGATACTCAAACATCCAGTGGAAAATCACAGGCTTCTTTGGTAACTTGAGCACTATCCTCTCCTCCTTCCTCTGTGATCATTATGACTTCGGTTGTAGTCTGTTCATTGCTATTCCCCCGCTGTCCCATTGTCAGTTTCATGCCGTGATAATGGGACCCCTGAACCAGGCGTCCTCCATCTGCACCTGCGGACTGTCCTGCCCGGCCTGTCTCGTGGCCTGCACCCCCTCCCTGCCTGGGTGCTACCTCAGTCCTGCATCACGTCTGTCCTCATGTCCTGCACTTCAGTCCTGAGTCCTTGCTGATGCAGGATGGACTGTTGGACCCTGGTCTGAGTCTAACTAAAAGGACAGTGGTGATGATCCAGGACACTCAACATTTATCAACACTTATGGACATTTATCAACACTTGTGTTGCATCTTATGTATGAAAAGCGCTTTATAAATAAAATGTGATTGATTGATTGACTTATGGACATTTATCAACACTTATGGACATTGGTCATCTGCCCCTTATGGACCAATACTACTGTGTTTTCTATTTCATTTCTTGTGTTTGAACTGTTTGATTCTCTGATCTGAGCAAATTCAGCGGTGGTGTTAAATCCTCCGAGATTACCAGTGTTGTGATTTAGGGCTATACAAAAATAAATTGTATAATAAATAATTCTAATATAACAAAATCTTAAAAGACTTAGCGACATAGCACTTTTATAGAAAAACATCTGACAGATAAAGAACATGATACGTTGAGATCGGGTGAATCTATTATTATATCATTCTTACAATTCCAAATCAAGAGGAGTAGCCATATTGTTTAACAAAAAACAAAACATTAAGACGCATAAAGTGATGATAAATGAAGATGGCAGAATATTAATGGTATAGTTTGACTTTTTTGACATCCATGACGCTGATTAATATCTGTGCCTCCAATGCAGATGATTAGGACTCTTTTTGAAAATGACTATTGAACTCAGCCATTCAGCCAGTGTTTAATGGGACGGGGATTTCTGTATTTCTGAATCCTTAGATAGATTTACCAAGAACAATGGCTCAATCTCAAAAGCTACAATAATTTGAAAGTAGGCTGTAAGGATATTTGGAGAATTAAGAATCCAACTGACAGGGACAATTCTTACTATTCCCATGTTTATGGGGTGCACACTATTGCTCACTCTGTGGCACCTAACAACATTTTTTAGTTGTGAATATCTACCTAAACATGTTTTGATAAACGTCCCATAAAAATGTATCTAAATATCAAAGGTTTGTATAGAAGATGTAAACTTGAACCTCATCTTTTGAAAAATCCATCTGTCCAGCCTCTCCTGGTTTATATCCATGGGCAGATTATCTCACACACTGCTAATCAAAATCCTGAAACAATCTTGCTTGAAGCCAAATCCAGGCCTAAGTGGCATCAAATTGAGCCCAAATGGCTTTTGTTATCTTGGTGTTAATATCTGCAATGATATGAATCAGAGTTTTAAGATAAACTATTTACCATTAAGCCAAAAATGTGAGCTAATATAAACAAATAAAAAGACTTGCTGATATCACTTATGCGATAAGTCAACTTAATTAAGATGTCTGTCCTGACAAAGTTTTTCTTTCTAGTTCAGATCTTACCAGTCAAACGTCTTTCAAAGGTCTTTCAAACATGTGACATCTAAATTAAAGGCATACAATTATAATACTATGTAATATTATTATAATACAGCACACATTCACAAGGTCTGGATGTGGTCTCATTGTAACTAATACTCTCCCTTTTGGATTAATATTGAGCAAAACCATTGTAAATTACTCCCGCTCAAAGATATAAAGTATTTTGAAAGTATGGAAGACCTATAGGAGAAATAACAAAAACCCAGTGATCTATCATACTTTGGCACAGGTCCTGAGCAGTCCCAGGCGGCTGAGGACCTGTGCAGACCAGCTCTCTGAGATCCTCAGCCACATCTACAACCTGAGCCTCAGCCTGGAGAAGGTCCCTGTCCTGTGGAAGACCTCCTGTGTGATCCCGGTTCCCAAATCAGCGCACGCCAAGGAACCGGCTCACTACAGACCAGTTGCACTGACCTCCCACCTGATGAAGACCATGGAGCGGCTCATCCTCACCCATCTCCAATCTGTGTTCAGCCCCGACCTGGACCCGCTGCAGTTCGCCTACAGACCCAACATCGGAGTGGAGGACGCCGTCATCTACTTACTGCAGTGGACGCTCTCCCACCTGGAGCCCGCCGGAGCGCTGTGAGGGTCATGTTTTTTGACTTCTCCAGCGCTTTCAACACCATCAGGCCGGCACTGCTGCAGGGGAAGATGGAGGACGCGGGAGTGGACAGTAACCTCACTACATGGACCATCGACTACCTCTCGGACTGACCACAGAAAGTGCAGCTGCGCAGCTGTGAGTCTGAGGTGGTCGTCTGCAGCACTGGGGCCCCTCAGGGCACTGTCCTCTCACCGTTTCTCTTCACCATCTACACTTCAGACTTCACACACGACACACAACTGCCACCTGCAGAAGTTCTCCGACGACTCCGCCATCGTGGGCTGTGTGTCTGAGGGGAACGAACTGGAGACCGGTTGGTTATCTCAGACTTTGTCGACTGGTGTGAGTGCAACCACTTGTGCTTGAACACCAGTAAGACCAAGGAGATGGTAATCAACTTCAGGAGAAAACCACTTTCCCACACGCTGCTGAACATCCAGGGGGAGGACATTGAGCTGGTGGACAGCTTCAAGTACTGTACCTGGGTGTTCACATTAACAATAAACTGGACTGGTCCCACAACACCAACGCCCTGTACAAGAAGGGCCAAAGTTGCCTCTTCCTTCTGAGGAGGCTGAGGTCCTTCAGAGTGAGCCTCTGGTCAGGACCTTTTATGACTATGTGGTAGCCTCTGCCATACACTACGCGTGTGCAGCACACAGCGGGACGGGAACAGACTGAACAAGCTGGTCAGGAGGGCCAGCTCCACTCTGGACTTCCCCCTGGACTCTGTGGAGGAGGTGAGGGACAGGAAGGTGCTAGTCAAAGTCACCTCCATCAGGGACAACACCTCCCACTGCACAGGACTGTAGAGGAGCTGAGGAGCTCCTTCAGTGGAAGACTGGGGCACCCTCAGTGCAAGAAGGAGCGCTACCGCAGGGCCTTTATCCCACAGCCGTCAGACTGTACAATAATTCACTTTAACACAAAAAGAAGGGGCTGAGCCGGCTCTACCTGCTGAGGAGGCTCAGGTCTTTTGGAGTGCAGAGGCCACTCCTGAAGACCCTCTATGACTCTGTGGTGGCATCAGCCTCTTGTAGGGTGTGGTCTGCTGGAGCAGCAGCATCACAGAGGGACAGGAAGAAGCTGGAACATCAGGAAGTCCAGCTCAGTCCTGGGCTGTTCCCTGGACACAGTGCAGCAGGTGGGGGACAGGAGGGGCCTGGACAAACTAACATCTATGCTGGATCATGACTCTGGCTGCTCTGGAGAGCAGTTTCAGTGACAGACTTATTCATCCTCAATGTGTGAAGGAGAGGTTCCGCAGGTCTTTCCTTCCTGCTGCTGTCAGACTGTACAACAAACAATAAGGACACTGCCAACTTGAACCAATGTGTCATGCGTCATTGCAATATCCTTATCCTCAGAATGTGCAATAACCACATGTCACTTTACTGAGTCCCTGTGTCCCAGAGCCTCATGCTGCTAATGTACAGATGTAAACATACTGCTGCTAATGTACAGATGTAAACATACTGCTGCTAATGTACAGACGTAAACATACTGCTGCTAATGTACAGATGTAAACATACTGCTGCTAATGTACAGATGTAAACATACTGCTGCTGATGTGCAGATGTAAACATACTGCTGCTAATGTACAGATGCTAAAATATAACTACACTTCACTTGCACTAGAATACACAGTACTTTATACTTGCCTCTTCTTTTTCCAAATGTTAAACTTTAACACCTCTTTTATTATTATTTTCAAGATAGAGATTTTATACTTGTATTGATGCTAGAGTTAGAGTTGTTGTTTTATTTTAATTAGGACAGCTATTGTTCACTTAACTTGTGCCGTGTGCTCCTCTTTCCTACTGTCCTATAACTTGTGATGCAAAACAGAAATTTCCCCACTGAGGGACGAACAAAGGATCTCTGTATCTTTAAGTCACTTGCACTAGGACTAAAAACCTGCACTACTATTGCCACGGTTTCTTTATTTGACACTTTTTATTGTACATAATGCATCCTGCACAGAATATTATATATTATTAATATATATTAACCTTTAACTATATTTTTAACCTTTAACATGTTGCACACTTCTGTCTGTTGCACAAATCTTGAGTGATTCTATCCGTGCCAAATGTGTAAGTTTCTCCAGTGTGAGATCAATACAGTATATCTTATCTTATCTTATCTTAAAATGATGCCAATGTTGCCATAAAAGTATGGGATTAAATAGCTAAATTTTACTGGTACTCCTCTATGGCACAATACAGCTTTACCCAGCAGCTTCTCAGATGCATCACAAAAATTGGAAACAGATTGTGTACATAGGAGACCTTTTTAAGGATGGTTTGTTCAAAGAAGGTAGTGGTCTTAGGCAACAATATTGTCTTGTATAAATACCTCCTGCTAAAGAGTTGGATTAAGGAAAGAGAAAAAAAGATTTCCCAAAAATATCTCAGAGCCCCCTGAGCACACAAAAATGACTTATTATCTTAATCTAATAATCTCACATCAAATTGTATTCTAGCAATGGGGGTGAAGTGTCTTGCCTAAGGACACAACGGCAAGTTTGCACTTTAAACCAGCCGCACCCTCCACCCACTACGTGTTGGCTGGTGTTCCAGAGGTTACGTGTCTTGCCAAGGACACAACGACATGCAGATATCATGGGAGTCGATGGGTGAGGTCGGGCTTGACACCAGACACCTCTTGCTCAAAGGCCAAATCTTCTATCAAAACTGAGCTACTGTCGCCGACGTAAATCCCCATTGTTTACCTACTATTCTTCTCTTCTAGCTAAAACAATTGCGAACCATAAATGTTTAAGATTGATAAGTATATGGTGACGAGTACTAAACGAGTCATAAGTAGCCCAGATGAGAGACACACCCATATCATTCCATCCATTTTCTTCCCCCTTCATCCTTAGCCGGGTCGCTGGGGCAGCATCTAAGCAGAGACGCCCGACTTCTAGTCTGGCTAGTTCCCGGACACAGTGCAGCAGGTGGGGACAGGAAGGCGTCCCTGAGGCAAACTAAACTCTATGCTGGACATGACTGTCCCCCCCTGCCGCCACTCTCTCTGCTCTGAGAGCAGCTTCAGTGACAGACTTAATTCACCCTCGCTGTGTGAAGGAGAGTTCACAGTTGGTCTTCCTTCCTGAGCTGTCATACTGTACAATAAAACCTGCTGCAGCCTGTAAATTTCATCATCTGTAATTAAAGTAAAATCTTAAAAATAATGTGCAAATGTCATACTGCAACTTCAAGAATGTCACAGAACAATGTTCGACTTTACTTATATATTTATTATCCTGCACTATTTAACTGTACAGTATATAACTGCACTACTAGACATATATAGTATATATTTAATATATATTATTTTGACTGTATTTGAAGCAATTTTGCAGCATCTACACTCGTTCTGTTTACTAAGAAACAAGCTAACTACTTATTATTGTTATATTAGGTGTATCCCTGTGTGCTCTACTACTGTCCTCTATTGCGCTGCTAAACATTGGAAATTTTCCCCACTGGTTGGACGAAAAAAAAAAATAAAAAAAAAAGGAATTCATAATCTTAACTTCTCAATCCCACACACTTCCTCTACTACAAATTCCGTGGGGACCCCAAGCCCCGCGTTTCCCAAATGGCGCTGTATTTAAATGAATGTTTGAGCTCATGAGCCGGCACGGTCGCTTGACAAAAATGGCGGAACTCGCCATACTCACTCGCTATATTTTGGTCATGTCTGTCCTCCCGGTCTTGCTCATGATGATCACCCATGATGCATGCAACCAAAATACTTACCAAATCAGAACTGCTGAACAAGCACGGTTATATGGAGTTAGAGCAAAAGCCAGACAGGCTAGAGTATTGTGTCACAAAATTGGAATTTATAAAAACCGAAGGATTTAAGAAAGAAAAAAAAGTTCAGATTGACAAGGTATTTGCATACCTGCGAGAATCCCCAGCACGTGGTTTCTTTCACTGCGAGCTAGTAATACCCTATCCATTATTATAATAGATCCCATGATTTGGACGCAAAACTAAGCTGTAACCTTTCAGTTAATTATTTTTGTTAGCAGTGCGTTGCTTTTGTATAATTTCATCATGATTGTTGTACAGCTTAACAAGAACTTTTTGTTAATCTCATGTTTGCAACTCAGATCGCAAATACAAACTAGATATCTCTGTGGGATAACCGTAGGGGAAATTGAAACCTGAGCGAGTTGGAGGCGGAGCTAAACATTCAAATTAAACCCTTGTAGAAAACGGTGAAGCTCCATTAATCATACAAGTATATATTTTTACGTTTTTTTTCCTGGTCGGTGTGCCGCGAGATTTTTTTCAAGAAAACACTGTGCCTTGGCTTAAAAAAGGTTGATAAACACTGATTTAACAATCAACAAATCTGAATCTAACTTTTGATCTACATTTGTTAGTTTGTTAAATGTGAGTTTTTGGATAACCTCTGTAAGGTTCATGATTTTTTCAGCTTTCAGACTGACCTAGATCCAAAATTTGAACAAACCGACTTCACCGTTTTGTGCTAGTTCAAACTTTGTGATAAAATAAACAGGAGGCCATTTTTGAGAATGTCAATTAGGATAAAAAAAGGCAGAATTTGCTGCTCCCTGCTGCACACCATTTAACTGACAAAATTCTGTCTGCAGCAAAATTTTGATGCCTGTTGAGATGATGTGACAATTATTGACATAAAAAAAAAAGATTATTGGTGAATGAACTCAAAAGCTGGATTGTTGTATGTAAGAGAATTTATAATCCCTGCGGTGATTTTTATGTGTTGGTCATTTGAACGTCAACGAGTGGCCACTGCAAGCGCGAGTATTCACAACCTGAAGATCACAATGAGCACACAACATCTATACGTATCTGGTAATCCTTCATAAAATCAACAGTAAATATCAATTTACTATATATGTAAATACATACATATATGTATACTTATGACCTCGCACACACACATACACACACACTCACACAGCAGTCCGTGGTATCTTACCCTGTCCCACTCTGTCTCTCTCCTGGAATCTCTCGTTTCTTCCCCTGTCCTCCTCCTTGTCTCTCTCCTCTCTCCTCCTGGTCATCTCCCCCCCCCTTTTTTTCCCCCCTCTGGTCGCTCCCTTGTATCCCCTGTTACCCTTCCCCCCTGTTCTTTCCTCCTCTGTTTCTCTCCCATAGTCTCCCCTGGTTTCTCCCCTGGATCCTCCTCCCTGCCCTGGTGTCCTCTCCTGTTGCAGTTTTGCAGGAGAGTATATTGCACAGATCTTCCACAGAGCGCTGTGACATTCCTCTAACTGGATTCTGTGTTTTTCCTTCAGGCTCAGTTTATGAAAAATCTCCTGAAGAAATGATTTAGTAATCAATCTCTGCGGGTAACCACTAATAAGCCGTGTGAATAGCCGTTAGCTGCAATAATTAGACCAAAAGTGAATCTATCCAATGTAATTAGAGTTTAATTTGCTTGGAAAAGTTTCGCGAAGTGCTTTTCAATGTTTTTTGGCCTTTTTTAAATTTGCTCTGAATTTTTTTAAATGATTGTAGACCATCGTGCATGATTTTATGATTTACTTATGCTTCAAACCGACACCACTATTGCATCAGAAATGAACAAACCATAAGTTTTTACTTTGGGATATTCTCATCCAAAACATGTCCCATTTCAATTTGCCTTTTGTTAGTATTAGAAAGCAATATGGCCTACGTGCAAGGACTTACAAGGACTTACAAGGACTCTACAAGGACTCCATCGTTATGACTAAGAGTGACTGTCTCTTTGTGACAACGTATGTCTTCATGTGAGACGTGAACAATGACTATTAATCTGTGTACTGCCTTTATTCTGTCTGAGAGAAAAGAGAAACAGAGTATACCAGTGAACTTAGAGAACTTAAATAAACTTCCAGAGTCTGGCACACCACGATCCGTCTCTGTCTGCTAAATCCTACAGATTTGGTGGAGAATGCGCGGCTCAGTGTGTGCCATTCTCTGGATTGTTTTGAGCGGAGTTTTTTCTTTGTATCTCTTTATTCTCGCCGTGGGAGAGCGAGAGTGGTCTGGGGCCTGGAGCGGCCAGCAGGCTGAGAGGCACCGCCTCCCGGGACTCTTTTTTTTTTTCGGCTCTCTCACTATATTTTTTTGTGTCCTGTTTATTGGACTGACGTTTAAAATGTTTTCCCTTCCCATGTCCACATTCCTGGGATTTTTGACGTGCTATTGGCTCTGTCTCCGATGGAAACTAGTTTCCTGTACTAGTGAGCGCTGGTTCATGATCTGGAGACTCTGGTTGACGTTTTTGTTGGACTTCTGAACTGTGCTGGCGCCCTGTTCGAGCAAAAGGTACGAGCGGACACCTGTTTATTCATAGTCCTGCTAATTGAGTGAACTAAATTATGGCTTTTTTGAGGTCCGCCAAATGTCTAAAATCTCAAGATAAGATTAGAGAAAAAGAACCCCTGACGTATCGGGTCCCTGGTCCTTTGAAGTATCAGACAGAGGAAAAAGGAACCCCTGACCGTATCGGGGTCCCTGTCCGTTGAAGTAGTCAGGACAGAGAGAAAAAGGAACCCCTGACGTATCGGGGTCCTGTCCTATGAAGTAGTCAGGACAGAGAGAAAAAGAACCCTCCGGACGTAATCAGGGTCCCCTGTCCTTTGAAGTAGTCAGACAGAGAGACACAGGAAACCCCTACGTATCGTGTCCCGCCTTTGGAGTAGCCGGCTAAATAGAGAATAGAACATAGTTAGTGAAACCATGGTGTAAAAATTAAAGTAAAATTAAAAGGAAACGTTAAAACACTAAAGCGTGCATTTTGTTACTATGTGGAAATGTCACACTTCTATTACTTGGATACAAAAGTTTAAAGAAACAACCATCAGATATAATCGCTTAAAAAAGTACTCTTGAGAATTATTCTTCTTTTTGATTATAGACTTTCGTCTAAAAAGAAAGAGGGAATTAGCTGTAAAAGTATTATATTATTAAGTTAAACTACCCAATTCACCCATTGCAAGCGGTGATGTTTTTGTTTTGACTACACGCGTGACCTTGCTGCTGCTCAGAGACATGAGGAGGCAGCTCCGACGCACAATTGAGTTTTATTTATTGAACCGAATCCAGTTTAGCTGGAGCTAAATCTTTTGTTTGATTTCAAGTTTTGTTTTAAATGTTTTTACAAATTAATGTTCATTTTTATAGAGATTTTTCATAATTTCATTTCATGGCGTCTTTCAAGAAACCCAAGGACGCATAGATAATTAAACACACAGTGCAAAAGTACATAATACATATTTTAAAGTTTAAAAAGTTTAAGAGATTTGAGTCTTGTTTTTTATATTGAGAGTTTCTGGTCTTAAAATGTCATCATTAGTAAGATAATAAGTAATCTTTTATTTACATAGCGCTTGGGAAAAGCCCAGAGCGCTCCAAAATTGTTTAGACTTAGAGAGAAAAACAATCTCATTCGCATACTGATATCTGTTTTTTAAATTGGCCGTCTCAAGGATTGTTTTTCAGACTCTGGCACACTGTGGGAGAGGTCACTGCTGGACACTGGACAGCGCAAAGCCCACCCAGCCACAGGTCACAGAGCTAAGAGCAAAGGGAAATGCCACCTCCTTGCCCCTCCCCACGCCACTGCAGAACTGAGTGGGTGTGAGAGAGACCGGGGCCACAAAGTGGAGGTATCTGGAGACGTGATGGGTGGAGCGTCAGGGAAAGACCTGAATGAGAGTTGAAAGTGTGTCCAGTTGGTTTGCATCACCACAGTGTGACCTTTGACACCTACAGGTGGTTTGAGGAGTCTGGAGAAACAACCCCAAAATTCACATACACACATACACACACATACACTCACACATTCACATTTACATATAGATACATGAAAAAGCAGAACATGAGAAAAAAGCATTTTAAAAGTTTACTCCAATGTAAACACATATTTTTAATTGTCTATCACTTGAATCTTTAGTTGAATCAGTATTTTTTGAGACCAGAAATGTTCATTTGAATTCTATATTGTCATGGACTTAATTGACCTCTGTCCTGACACTTTTGATTTGTTGATTTTGTACTGTGTGAAGTAATTACATTGATTAGAATTAGATCTGATAAAAACACAAATTAGAGAAGTAAACTGCGCTTGCTTTTTGTCTGAGGGACATTAGCAACAGCATGAATAGAAATTGTCTTTAAAGTAGAATCAAAGTGACTTAACCATAGAGAGTAACTACTGCATAACAAGCTGTGTACAGGAACTGAGACACTGCACCATTGACCAGAAGTGCATCCCAAGTGACCTGATGTGCTTCGAGTGAAAAGACTGTATCTGGATATCCGATGTCCAACTGGAGAGACCAAAACCATGGCTTGGACCCTACTGATGACCAAGATGACATCTCTCTATGACCTGACCTGATGACGACTGAGACTCACCCTCAGGGGACCCTGAGGACCTGAGGACCTGAGAGAGAGAAAACTGGGGAGTGATGTTTATATTTCTGAAATCATACATTGATGAGTGCTAAATGAGAGAGATACTCATGATTCTTTCTTTTGTTTTTGTTTGTCTCTAGCTTCTGGACATCTGATGATCTATTGGACACAGACATTTGCAGAACAAGAACCAGCCAATGAAAAACGTCTATTGCCGATGCTATTGCTACAACCAGAAACTGTGACAAATGCAATATACATGTTAAGTATTCAGACATCTGACAGACAAAAACTTTGAAAATGATAAAGTATGATTATTGTAGCGTTTTAGTAGATGTTAAATAGTAGTAAAAAAGTAGAATTTGACTTCCTTTGTTTTTCATAAACACATTTCCACATAAGAGTTAAAATAGTACCCTACAATGTTATCCTTTTGATAGATCAGCTATAATATTAGAATCAGAGTTATGTTACAGCCATTAAAAGTGACAGAAGTCACAAATTAGGAATATGCCTTTGCTCAAACTGCAGCCAAACTTTGGAGTCACAATAGTGTAAAAATAGAATTAGATAAATGCATCAACCATAGATGCTTTCAGAAATAGAGAATATTTGTAGCCAGTGTTAATATCAAATGGTAGAGGGACCATTTCACAAGCATTTACTTCAGAAGTAGATAAAGTTACTTACAGTTTTATGTACAGTTTTATTAGATACTTCCAAATTCACTTGTGTTCAAACATGAGTGAATGTTGACAATGCAAAAGTCCATATGAGTGTAGTCTAGATTAATGCCTAGATCAATGAGATAGATTACAACCAACAAAGATTCAAAAGCATTTAAAAGCATTTTGATGTATTTGTGTATAGCACAAAAACACAATAGTAGATATTTAGATATTTGGATATCTTTGTGAAGTTTAAAAAGCTGTAGATTCGCCAGCACAGATTAGAATCAGAATTCAAACAGCATTGTAGAATAACTGACCCCAACCCCAAACCTGCTAAAATAGATTAGCTCTTGTAAGGATAATACTAATTTGATTAATGATGTTCATTCATCCCAAACTGCCTGACAATAATATCTTGAGATAATAAAAAGTAATAAATCACTGACCACTATAGAAGTGTAAATGTTGACCATTTGCCTTACTGTGTTCAGTTTTATTCCTGAGAATGAGAATAGACATGGAACAAAATCCCACTAATAATATGCCACTGATAATGAAAGTAAACCACAGAGAGATTTGTTAGATTAAAATGTATGTTTAAGAATATGGCTCAATAGAAGCAAATATGCAAACATATTTGTGAATAGATTAGAATAGTTTTAAACTATAGTGAATAGTGAAAGTAAAGTACACAATCTAATCACTGAAAATACAGTGAAGTGAAGAACAATTATCATTAGAATAAAAGTATAAAGTAAGAAAAGTGAAATTAGCTTCAAATTTGAGACTCAGCTCGTTTTTGTCTGTGTTTTGACTGAATCTGCTGAGTTCTACTGTGTCCAATAGTGTTTGTTTGTTTTTATTTTTGATTTGTTTTTGTTGTTTTTCGTTTATTTATTTACTTTATTTTTGATTTGTTTGTTTATTTTTTTTATTTTTTCCCAGGATAGAGGATAAAATCCACTGATATTGATTTGATGATTATGAGTTTAATGCATACATTTTCTTTGTTTTTAATAATTTTTAAAAGTTTTTTTTTAGATTTTTTTTTTTTCTTTTTACACTTTATTGATTGATCAAATTGAGTGATCACATGTGATTATGTGATCAAAGGGGAGGGTGTTAGTATTAGATAGCAATATGGCCTACGTGCAGGACTGTACAAGTACTGTACAAGGACTCCATGTTATGACTATGATGTGACTGTCTCTTTGTGACACGTATGTCTTTCGATGTGTGACGTGACAATGACTATATAAACTGTGTACTGCCTTTATTCTGTCTGAGAGAAAGAAACAGAGTAAACCAGTGGAACTTGAGAGAAACTTAAATAAACTTCCAGAGTTTGGCACACCACAATCTGTCTCTGTCTGCCTAAATCCTAACAATCTACAGAACAGAAGACTACTTTTTTTTTACACAAAAAGTGTTTTTTTTTTTCAAGCCAAAACTGAAAAACCTCAAGAGAAACCATGCATCTGGATCAGCACTTGGACAATCTGCACAGCCCCTGATTCCAGTCAGACTGTGAGCTGCTGAGACATGGACAATACCAGCGTCCTCTTTTGCATGGACATAATTTGGAACAATTGGATTTCTGAATTTGGACATCATTTGGACTGAATTGGATTGCTGAATTTGGACACTGAAGCTGAAACGTGTGATTGAAAGACACGTCACAGAAGAATTCATGGCTCGACACAAATGCAGCCTGAAGAAACCAACAGGAGAAGTGGGAGAGACTGTTTTCAAAGCAATATCTGGAACCACCATCGACTGATGAAGTTTGGTATTTTACTGAAGATTGTTGACAAGTTTTATGAAAGATCTGAACATGTTTTATGAGTTTTTGAAGTATTCCGAGTTCTGAGTTTTTTGAGGTACCGAGTTTATGAGTTTTTGAAGTATTGAGTTATGATGTTATGTTGCTGTTTATCAATCCTGATGGTCACACGTGAATGTATGACCAGAGGGGGGAATGTGAGATTTCATAACACTTTGAAGCAACTTTTGTTAAAGTTAAACTCATCATTCTATCAATGTGCAGAAGCCTGTACTTTTCCCTTGTTTTGTCTATCTGAAGGCCAAGCTACAAGCACACCGTGGCAGCTGCTGATTGGAGGTCTCCATGCCTCCGCTCTGTATAATACACTTGCATTCTCTTGTATCTGTGATCGTGTGCTTTGTTCGTGCTGTCTCTACCATCGACAATAAAACATGTCTTCTGTCTGAATTAAAGACGCGATCCCAGACTTTGTCATCTTCTTCAATTATAAAAACGTATTGCTCACATTATTTGTTACTATGTCGAAATAAGAAGTCGTTTGATTTAAATGTTGTATATATGTAAATTGAATTTAACATAAATAAATAAAAAGACAGCTCCTCCCTGCGTCCTACGACCGCGGTCTGGGGCTTAAACAGGAAAGTTTTACAGAATCAATCAAACAACATTATTTCTGGCTACTTCAAGGATGCAGTGGTCACTGTAGGCAATATCTTCACATAATCTGCAGGTGAAGGACGTCCAGAGACCGTTCCAGACAACAACACAATTTTGACTTTTAAAGTCGTAATTTTGACTTTTAAAGTCGAAATTTTGACTTTTAAAGTCGAAATTTTGACTTTTAAAGTCGAAATTTTGACTTTTAAAGTCGAAATTTTGACTTTTAAAAGTCGCAATTTTGAGTTTTAAACTCAAAATTTTGACTTTCTGTTTGCTTTTTATTTTTTTTTACATGGCGGAAACGGGCTTCCATATGTGACATCTAAATTAAAGGCATACAATTATAATGCTATATAATATTATTATAATACAGCACACATTCACAAGGTATGGATGTGGTCTCATTGTAATAAATACTCTCCCTTTTGGATTAATATTGAACAAAACCATTGTAAATTACTCCCGCTCAAAGATATAAAGTATTTTGAAAGTATGGAAGACCTATAGGAGAAATAAAAAAAATCCAGTGATACTTTGGCACAGGTCCTGAGCAGTCCCAGGCGGTTGAGGACCTGTGCAGACCAGCTTTCTGAGATCCTCAGCCACATCTACAACCTGAGCCTCCGCCCTGGAGAAGGTCCCTGTCCTGTGGAAGTCATCCTGTGTGATCCCGGTTCCCAAAACAGCGCACGCCAAGGAACCGGCTCACTACAGACCAGGTGCACTGACCTCCCATCTGATGAAGACCATGGAGCGGCTCATCCTCACCCATCTCCAATCTGTGTTCAGCCCCGACCTGGACCCGCTGCAGTTCGCCTACAGGCCCAACATTGGAGTGGAGGACGCCATCATCTACTTACTGCAGCGGACGCTCTCCCACCTGGAGCCCGCCGGAGCGCTGTGAGAGTCATGTTTTTTGACTTCTCCAGCGCTTTCAACACCATCAGACCGGCACTGCTGCAGGGGAAGATGGAGGACGCGGGACTGGACAGTAACCTCACTACATGGACCATCGACTACCTCTCGGACTGACCACAGAAAGTGCAGCTGCGCAGCTGTGAGTCTGAGGTGGTAGTCTGCAGCACTGGGGCCCCTCAGGGCACTGTCCTCTCACCGTTTCTTTTCACCATCTACACTTCAGACTTCACAAACGACACACAGCTGCCACCTGCCGAAGTTCTCTGACGACTCCGCCATCGTGGGCTGTGTGTCTGAGGGGAATGAACTGGAGACCGGTTGGTTATCTCAGACTTTGTCGACTGGTGTGAGCGCAACCACTTGTGCTTGAACACCAGTAAGACCTAGGAGATGGTAATCAAATACAGGAGAAAACCATTTTCCCACACACTGCTGAACATCCAGGGGGAGGACATTGAGCTGGTGGACAGCTTCAAGTACTGTACCTGGGTGTTCACATTAACAATAAACTGGACTGGTCCCACAACACCAACGCCCTGTACAAGAAGGGCCAAAGTTGCCTCTTCCTTCTGAGGAGGCTGAGGTCCTTCAGAGTGAGCCTCTGGTCAGGACTTTTTATGACTATGTGGTAGCCTCTGCCATACACTACGCGTGTGCAGCACAGAGCGGGACAGGAGGGCCATCTCCACTCTAGACTTCCCCCTGGACTCTGTGTAGGAGGTGAGGGACAGGAGGGTGCTAGTCACACCTCCCACAGCACAGGACTGTAGAGGAGCTGAGGAGCTCCTTCAGTGGAAGACTGGGGCACCCTCAGTGCAAGAAGGAGCGCTACTGCAGGGCCTTTATCCCCACAGCTTCTCAGATGCATCACAAAAATTGGAAACAGATTGGTGTACATAGGAGACCTTTTTAAGGATGGTTTGTTCAAAGAATGTAGTGGTCTTAGGCAACAATATTGTCTTGTATAAATACCTCCTGCTAAAGAGTTGGATTAAGGAAAGAGAAAAAAAGATTTCCCAAAAATATCTCAGAGCCCCCTGAGCACAAAAAAATGACTTATTATCTTAATCTAATAATCTCACATCTAAATTGTTTAATACAATAATTAAACAACAAATATATGCATATGCCACAAAATAAAATAAAATAACTTTGAGACTTCCTGTTACTTGCATAGGCAATACAAAAAATTCTGATTCTGATTGACAGAAAAAGTTGGCCAATACAGTTTGGACCATACTTTTCTAATGCGTCAAAAACATAAATAACTTGAATGAAGATCAATATTCTGACTTTTTTGAAACAAGCTAAAATATCTATTTATCTATCATGGTTAATGTATTTTGAGCTCCCAGCTCTCGGACAGTCTCTAGTCTGGTTTCACTGTGTAGGCCTAAAGGTCTGTTAAATATTCATATAAGGCTTAATGACCCCATGTAAGAAGTAAATGGGGAACACTACTCATGTCATTGCTTAAAAAAGTAAAAGGTACAATTGTCAAAAGGGAATGATAATGTGTTGAAATCAACGTAGACGTTGCACATGGAATACTGAATAAAAGGAGTAATGGACTGGATATGTTACTTGAAACTCACTCAAAGGTAACATTAGAAAGTAGAAGTTTACAGTGTTTTACATGACGCAACACAACTTAACATAACTTAAAATGACGCCTCGGGACTTTACAAAACTATACATAACTTTTGAAAAAACCTTACTGAACTTTACAAATCTGTATAGAACAAATAAGCCCTCGTCCAGCTGTGTGTGTGTGCGTGCTGACGTCACCACTGTGCGTCAGACAGTGAAAGCTGTGGAGGAATGCGCTGAAACTTTTGCCCAGTCTGAGCTGCTGTTTCTGACCGAACAAACTCCCTCAATCGGGGACTAAACTCTTGCGAAGACGCGCCAACTCCATCAGGTAAGCGTGCCGAGCCATGCCTAGAGACAGGGCGCGGTTTGGACCACTTTGGACCGTGTTTAGCCTCGTAGAAAACAGCGGTGGACAGATTTGGTACAGTGCAAAATGGAGGCGCTGTCCTGGGGCTGATCAGGACCACGGCTAACTCTCGGAGCACTTTCCCTTACTCCTAAAAAACACTAGCTAACGCGCACTGTGCAGTAACAACAACTTAACTATGTTTAAACAAGTTCCACAACTTTGTTTACGTGAATGTTGCAGCTATTGTCTACTTCCGTAAGCAAACTTTTCTCGGGCTAAAATGACTTAATCAAGCTTAAATAAAGTAATCGCAAACTAACCAAAGATAAATGTTACGCTGATATTGTATCTCGTAATGACAAAGTTGTAAATAGATTCAAGGAACTAAACTTAAAAACTTTTCTGTCTGTAAAACGGATCTCTATTGTAAACGTGTATGTTTTTTGACACGTAGTCGTCATTGCAGTCAATCACTTCACTAGTCTCTCTACAGACCTAAAACTTAAACGGTGACTTTAAACTTACTTTTATTCAAGCCGAATGCTTAACAAGGACTATTTACACAGATTCATCCTTTGGCTTTAATGCGAGTTGTATCCCAGCTGTCTGTAGTACGAAATAATAGTTGTCTAGTTATAGTTCTGTAAAGGGCCGAGCTGGCGCTGTCTCTGAGGTGTGGTGCTGTTTTAAAATGGCCGACAACAAAATGCCCAGCCTCGTGATGCACAAGCAGTGAGTTCCTCCTGTACATTCTCCCACACAAGACAATGCACAGCAACAAGTGGAACGATCTGTTATTGGCCTAATTTCACGTTATGTTCACAAGAAACGGGAAGATTTCATTTCAACGTATTATTCTTCCAACAGTCTTTCTCAAACTTTTTTTTGACATCTAATCAATTTGTATTTTATATGTATTTATGTTTTGGATGAGTTTGCACATTTGGGCACGTTTGGGTACTCTGGTAATACACTATGCAACACTTAAAGCAATACATTACAATTGGAGAACTCTCAACTTGTTGGTGAGAGTGTCTGTATTATGTGTCCAGTTTGTGGTTCAGGTGAATACCCAGGAACTAGTTCTCTAAACTTTTCTCCCACTTGGTTTTAGTTTTTCCTTGCTGATGCAGAAGGGTCTGTTGTGATGATCCAGGACACTCTCACGTTCTTCAACATGTATGGACATTTATCAACATTCATGGACTTTGGTCTCTCGCTATGGACCAATACCATGTGTTCTATATTATTGTGTCTTACCTGTCGATTCTCTGATCTTTGTTGGCGGTTTCAATGGTTCTGTGAAGTCCTCTGAGATGACTGCTGTTGTGATTTAGGGCTTTACAAGAAAACATTGAATTGATTTGAACTAGGACCAAGTCTCGTAGAACCAAGCCAAAAGGGTGAAGAAGATGACATAGTCTGGGATCGCGTCTTTAATTCAGACAGAAGACATGTTTTATTGTCAATGGTAGAGACAGCACGAACAACAGATACAACAGAATGCAAGTCTATTATACAGAGCGGAGGCATGGAGACCTCCAATCAGCAGCTTCCACGGTGCCATGTAGCTTGGCCTTCAGATAGACAAAACAAGGGAAAAGTACAGGCTTCTGCACATTGATAGAATGATGAGTTTAACTTTAACAAAAGTTGCTTAAAAGTGTTATGAAATCTCACAAGGGTGCAACCTCTAAAGGGGCCATTTGCGGATGACTTTGTAACACTTTCCAGCTTCATGGAAGCCAACAATTCTTAGAAGTTTAGTTTTCTTTAGGTGTGTATCAGGCGGGAGTGTAGTTTGGCAGGTTTAGCATCATTTGCACTGGAGACACCTTTTAATTTTTTCAAATTTTTCTGGTTAAATATATCTCAATTAAAAATTCTTTGACTTGGGTCAAATGTTCTCGCTGCAGTTGGTTGGAATTCTGGCCTTTCGTTCTGACAAAAATAGTTTGTTCTGTTTGTAGGGCACCTCAAAGTAGCACCTCTTGAGCTCTGCCCACAAATGTTGTACTGGATTGGGATCGAGAATGTGTTATGCTTTGGCTATGTGGATGTTTAAACGTGAAAATTTATAATATTGGCTGTGTCGCAGCTGGAGCATGTCTCTGGGGCTGTTCTCGTCTCCGGCGCCTCAGCTGGTGATGCTCGCCAACGTTGCTGCGGTGACAGCGGAGGTGGGCGGGGCCTCAGGCTGCGTCATACTGCCCGAGGGAGGTGGAGTCTGCTCCGAAGGAGGCGGGGATAAAGAGATGATGGAGCTGAAGACAGTGGGAGGGGACTTCTCTGATGACGAAGACGACAATATCATCAGGTGAGATTACGTTTTTAAAAATCCAATGTTTTCTAATCATAATTGAAGGCAAAAAGTTATGACAAAGATATCCTAAATCACAAATTCCAAAACCTATGTCCTATATTGAAATAAATGTTGTTTGTGCAGTTGTGCACAAAACCATAACAGAACAAGTTACACCCGTTCTATTTATTTCACAAAAACACAAAACAAAATCATCAACAGGTGTACGGTGTGTGTATATATATATTATAGTCATTCATAATATAATTTAATCGACCCAATAATTAATAGGCAAATTTATTATCAAAATAACAAATAATTAAGGCCCCTAAATATTTTCACTTCAACGTCAAATTGATGCTCTAAAAATTTGTTATTGGCTATATTTCTGCAATTGTGTTCATTTTGGGTCTTGCAGGAGTTTAATCATACAGATTTCTACGTAAGACCAACCAAAATAGGACAATTCAATGAAATACTATTTGACAATAGGGCAATTGCTGTGTTGTAAATAGCAAGATCTTATATCTTATGTTATCACATATGCCATCTATGTATTTCCTTGCTATTTACTCCAAAAAGTATTAAATGATTGAAACATGTTGCAGATATAGTTACGACGACCAGAGCCAGCGGGAGGTGTGTATCGTAGAGTACCCAGAATCCCCGGGCTTCACCCTCACCACTGTAGAAGAGGAGGAGGAGGAGGATACGGACACGCTGAAGGTGGCCCCACCCACTCATAAGCTGACCCCGCCCACCACCCCAGAGTCTCCTCAGAGCCCTGAGAAGAAGGCCAAGAAGAAGCCTTTCCACTGTAAACCCTGCAACTTCCAGGTAACTTCCAGAAGCCTTTGGGGTCATTCCATCATCAAAAACAGCCTCACCTCACAGAACGCTCTGTGTTGAATCCAGGGTACACGCCAAACAACCCAGCTACACACTCACCCCCCCATACCCTCCTTCTCCACCTAAAAATGTAGATGTAGATGTGATCATATACAGGTCATTGTAACCAAACAGAAGTTCAATATATCAAACTTTTATACAGACACACACACAGAGCTTAAGTTGAAGTTTGAGATTGTTTATTTATGGACAATGTGCAGTTACAGGGCTCACCAACACTTCTAATTTTCTTATGCTGAAATTTTTCCCTGATACTGTATTTCAGCCAACGTTGAAGGTATTTTCAATAGTTGTCTGTTGTGCCACTCCACGTCATTCAACCAATTTCCACTTTTATAAAATGAAAAACAAATAAAGTTGTATCAGTGCTTATCCCAGCGCTTGTACTGCGCCACTATTTTCTCCTCTCACAGAGAAGGCTGTTATGTTTAGCCCTGCCCACCTTGTTCGTCTTAGATAAGAACGTTGAATAGATGCCAAAGTAAAAACATATATCTCCAGTTGATGGAAGAAACTCAAGAGAAACAGTAAATCTCCTTCTTGTACAAACAGATAACCAAGTGTTCTTCAAAAAGGAAAGAAAAAACATTGATGATTGACAAGATGATTCAAACAATACAAACTTAAATCATAAGTAATGACGTTTTTAAAGAGAAGTGAAGACACAGTTGTAGCCTGTTAAAACCTCTGCTGCTGTTTTTCCTAAAGGCAAAGACTGAGTCGCAGTTTGTCGAGCACCTGCAGACTCACGCCGTCAGCAAGATGATCCTGGTCAACAAAGTGGAGGGGCGGAGTCACCGTGGCAAGGAGGCGGAGCCAGTGCGCAAGGAAGCAGGGGACGCCAATCAGAATGCGGAAGGCGGCGAGATCAAGGGGTTGATTCGCTGTGAGAGGTGTGGATACAACACCAACCGCTACGACCACTACATCAGCCATCTGAAGCACCACAGCAAGGACCAGGACCACAGGTGAGCCTGTTCATACGCACAATTCACGTTTGTAAAAATACATCAGAAAACCGCACTCAACCTCCCGCGTTCGTACTCCAGCAAATCCTTTATGCCCTTATGAAAGAGACATAAACACAACAGGGAGGTGCTAGTTTTGGAACGAGGTGGTCCTAGCTTCTCTGAGCAACAGTGCCTTGTCTTGTCATTTTAAAGGTGAAATTTCCCGAATATAGATTATTCTCCTCTTTATAATAGACTTTTGGGCTTTTCCAGTGTGAATGCACCCTTATATGTGTGTGCGCCCTGTGTTCTAGAGTGTTCAAGTGCACGCTGTGCCCCTACACCACAGTGAGTCAGTACCACTGGAGGAAACATCTAAGGAACCACTTCCCCAGCAAACTGCACACATGCAGCCAGTGCTCTTACTTCAGCGACCGCAAGAGCAACTACATCCAGCACATCCGCACACACTCAGGTAAACACACACACACACACACACACACACACACACACACACACACACACACACACACACACACACACACACACACACACACACACACACACACACACACACACACACACACACACACACACACACACACACACACACACACACACACACACACACACACACACACACACTCACACACACACACACACACACACACACACACACACACACACACACACACACACACACACACACACACACACACACACACACACACACACACACACACACACACACACACACACACACACACACAAACACACCACACAGTGGCTGAGTGGATAGCACTCTCGCTTCTCAGCAAGAAGGTCCTGGGTTCGAATCCTGGTCGGAACAGGGCCTTTCTGAGTGGAGTTTGCATGTTCTCCCTGTGTCTGCTCCGGTTTCCTCCGGGTGCTCCGGTTTCCCCTACCTCTAAAAACATGTACAATTGGTATGAATGTAATTGAGAGAGTGAATGGATGGTGTTGATTGGGGGCTGATGGTCCAGTGTGTTCGGCGACTCGCTTCTGTCATCACCGTGTGTGGAATGATTGGAACAATATCTGAACTCTGAACAGTGTAAAGCGCTTTGGGTGACCTTGGTCTGTGAAATGCGCTATACAAATTACTTACTTACTTACTTACACACACACACAGCCAGTGCTCCTACTTCAGTGACCTCAAGAGCAACTACATCCAGTGCATACACACACCAGCTAGCCAAGAAATATCACGCAAACCCACGACCTTGTTACTTAGAGGTGGGGGGGAATTTCCGAGGTAATAAAATATAATGGCAATGAATTTAACCCTAGACTTATACAGTGCCTTGCAAAATTATTCGGCCCCCTTGAACCTTTCAACATTTTGCCCCATTTCAGTCTTCAAACATAAAGATATAAAATTTCAATTTTTTGTCATGAATTAACAACAAGTGGGACACAATCGTGAAGTGGAACGAAATGTATTGGATAATTTAAACTTTTTTAACAAATAAAAAACTGAAAAGTGGGGCGTGCAATATTATTCGGCCCCTTTACTTTCAGTGCAGCAAACTCACTCCAGAAGTTCAGTGAGGATCTTTGAATGATCCAATGTTGTCCTAAATGACTGATGATGATAAATAGAATGCACCTGTGTGTAATCAAGTCTCCGTATAAATGCACCTGCTCTTTGATAGTCTCAGGGTTCTGTTTAAAGCGCAGAGAGAACCATGAAGACAAAGGAACACACCAGGCAGGTCTGAGATACTGTTGTGGAGAAGTTTAAAGCCGGATTTGGATACAAAAAGATTTCCCAAGCTTTAAATATCTCGAGGAGCACTGTGCAAGCAATTATATTGAAATGGAAGTAGCATCAGACCACTGCAAATCTACCAAGACCTGGCCGTCCCTCCAAACTTTCATCTCAAACAAGGAGAAGACTTATCAGAGATGCAGACAAGAGGCCCATGATCACTCTGGATGAACTGCAGATAACTACAGCTGAGGTGGGAGAGTCTGTCCATAGGACAACAATCAGTCGTGCACTGCACAAATCTGAGTGGCTAGAAGAATGCCATTTCTCAAAGATATCCATAAAAAGTCTCGTTTAAAGTTTGCCAAAAGCCACCTGGGAGACACACCAAACATGTGGAAGAAGGTGCTCTGGTCAGATGAAACCAAAATCGAACTTTTTGCCCACAATGCAAAACGATATGTTTGGCGTAAAAGCAACACAGCTCATCACCCTGAACACACCATCCCCACTGTCAAACATGGTGGTGGCAGCATCATGGTTTGGGCCTGCTTTTCTTCAGCAGGGACAGGGAAGAAGGCTAAAATTGATGGGAAGATGGATGGAGCCAAATACAGGACCATTCTGGAAGAAAACCTGTTGGAGTCTGCAAAAGACCTGAGACTGGGACGGAGATTTATCTTCCAACAGGACAATGATCCAAAACATAAAGCCAAATCTACAATGGAATGGTTCACAAATAGACGTATCCAGGTGTTAGAATGGCCAAGTCAAAGTCCAGACCTGAATCCAATCGAGAATCTGTGGAAAGAGCTGAAGACGCTCTCCATCCAACCTCACTGAGCTCGAGCAGTTTTGCAAGGAAGAATGGGCAAGAATTCCAGTCTCTCGATGTGCAAAACTGATAGAGACATACTCCAAGCGACTTGCAGCTGTAATTGCAGCAAAAGGTGGCGCTACAAAGTATTAGCGCAAGGGGGCCGAATTTGCACGCCCCACTTTTCAGTTTTTTATTTGTTAAAAAAGTTTAAATTATCCAATACATTTCTTTCCACTTCACGATTGTGTCCCACTTGTTGTTGATTCTTGACAAAAAAAATATTTTTTTATATCTTTATGTTTGAAGCCTGAAATGTGGCGAAATGTTGAAAGGTTCAAGGGGGCCGAATACTTTCGCAAGGCACTGTACTAAAAATGCATCAATAATCATAATCGAATCGCAGCCTCTGAATCATAACCGTAATAAAATGGTGAGGTGCCCCAAGAGTCCCACCCCTATTGTTACTGTTATGCGTGAGTGCTATATTCAGCCACGTAACAGTCTTTGAACAAATGGATTCAATTCAATTCAATGTGTTCTCGTTTAGCCCTAAATCACAACAGTCTTTATCTTGGGGACTTAACAAAACCGTTGAATTTGCCAACACAAATCAGAGAATCAAACAGTTCAAACACAAGAAATGCAATGATTAAAAAACACAGAGCCTGATCTCGTGTCTTGGCCCACACACTTTGACAGATGTACTTGTTCATGTGCAGGAGTGAGGCCCTTCCAGTGCCCGTACTGCGACTACTCCAGCTCACAGAAGACCCACCTTACCCGCCACATGAGGACGCACTCAGGTGAGAGGCCCTCAGCCCCACGAACTGGAACACACCCTCCACCTGTTGAATACAACCTAATCCAACACAGATCAGAGAATCAAACGAATCAAACATAGGAAATACAATGATATAAAACGCATAGAGAGCCAATGGTCCATGAATGTTGTTGAATGTCGAGTGTCCTGGATCATCACCACTGACCTCCTGCATTGGCAAGAATGACACACTAAGCATCAGACATGTTCCATCATATAAAATATTCATCAATTTAGTCAAGTGTCAAAACCATTCAATCCAAACGATATATCTATATCACTGTTGATAATATTAATTCGATTTTTATAGCTATCTATATCTAGCTAAGCCGGATTAAACCTGAATCAAGAGTAGAATAGGCCTTAGTTCAGTGGACCATGCATGACCATGTGGAGTTTGCCTCAGTACACCAGAAAATGCATGACCTAATCATCACATCTCTGTCTCTGTCTCATTTATTTGTGCTGTTTTCTTGATGCTGCCTCTGGAGGCTGAGCTGGTGAGCTCATGACTTCTACATATGTCCGAGTGTGTCCTCTGATCATTTAATGATGATTGCATGATCTGAAAAATATTTACTTGCCATTTCATGTTTCAGAAACTATAGAAACGTATATCAGGATTTGCAAACCTTAAGTTCACACGCTGCATGTGGCCCTTTGACCAATCAGAATGCATCTATTTGCCTCTCATGATGAAAAGAGATCTTACTTGGATCTGCCTCTTCAATCAATTGTTTTATTTTGTCTTTTTAGCACTGCCTAGCCATATTTTATTTGACCACATACTTTTCATCTTCTTAACCTCCTGCGTTTCTGTTTCAGGCGAGCGTCCGTTCAAGTGTGAGAGCTGCAACTACCTGGCAGCCAACCAGCACGAGGTGACGCGCCACACCCGCCAGGTGCATAACGGGCCCAAGCCGCTGGCCTGTCCCTACTGCGAGTACAAGACGGCAGACCGCAGCAACTTCAAAAAGCATGTGGAGCTCCACCTGAACCCACGACAGTTTAACTGCCCTCTCTGCAAATACGCCGCCTCCAAGAAGTGCAACCTCCAATACCACCTCAAATCCAGGCACGCTGGCTGTAATGTGGAGTTGGACGTCTCTAAAGTGAAACTGCGAGCGAAGAAGCCCGACCATGAGGACAAAGATGACGGAAGCCCGGACGAAGAGTCCCTTGAGGATCTGGAGGAAGATCTGGACGAGGATTTTGAAGACAAGGAGCCTGGGAGCCCCATTAATCTATCTATTAAAAATAAAAAGTCACAAGATGAAGCAAAGAAATTGGTTGTTAATGGGAAAGACACCGTCAAGAAGCTTAAGCAGAAGAAAATTGAGGATTTTGTCAAGGCAGTGGAGAGGATGACGCCCAAAAAACGCTGCAAAAAGACAGAAAAGGTACATGAAAAATATGAAGCGAAAGAGGAGGCCAGAGCTAAAACGGATATTGGTAAAGGCGTGGGGAAGGTAGACAAAGGGGTGCCCAGTAAAGAAGCCAAGAAAGCCAAGTCATCCAAACGGAAGGTTACAGAAGTACTGGACTTGTCTCTCAAAGAGGAACGTCCAGTGAAGATGAGAAAGGTGAAGGAGACTGATGAAAAGATCAGAAAGAAGAAGGGGAAACTAAATCTAAAAGAGAAAAGTTTGCCAAATATTTGGAATAGAGAGCCTAGTCAGGAGGTCCAGAATGAAGTCGGAGAAGCTACAACAATCAATGGAAAAGATGCAGAGAACCATGAAGGTGAGCAAGAAAAGGTTCCAGAGGTGGACACCAATAACCCAAAGGTTGGGCCCGAAGACTTGTCAGAAGTACCTTTGTCCATTGTTGAGGGGAAGGTCACAAAACAATCTGAACAGTCCAAAATTGCGCACCAGAGTTCACCTGAGAAAGAAAAACCAGAGAAGAAAGAAATTGTAACAAAATCTGCAAGTAAATTGGAGAAAAGTCCTAAGAAATCTCTTAAAAGGAAAGGTATTTTGGTGGAGAAGGTAGCTAACAAACTGGCGCGAAGTAAGAAGTCTGAAAAGACGCTAGACAACGATAGCGCTATCCTAGCTAAAGTGTTTCCCCATGGAGACACAGCTAACAATGCTGAAATGCTACCTAATGATGATGAAGCTAGTAAGGTAAAAGTCATGCCCAACGTATGTAAATATAATGGCACTGAAGTTGATAAACCGAGCCAAGTTTCAATGGTGGCGGCTAAGGCTAAAACGCCTTCTAAAATCAAAAAAGATTGTCTGGCCAAAATACAGGCAGAGGTGGCAGGAGATGGTAAACACGCTGCCAAAAAGGTGGCCAAAACTGATGAAGCTAAAAAGGATAAAAAGTTGGCCAAAACTGATGAAGCTAAAAACGCTAAAAAGTTGGCCAAAACTGAGGAAGCTAAAAAGGCTAAAAAGTTGGCCAAAACTGTTGAAGCTAAAAAGGCTAAAAAGGCTAAAAAGGTTGCCAAACCTGATAAAACGAAAAAGTCTAAAAAGTTGGCAAAAACTGACAAAGCTAACAAAGCTAAAAGTGTGGCCAAAAGTGAACTTGGTATTCACTCTAAAACAGTGACATGTGAAGGTAACCATGCCAATATTGGGCCATTTGATGATGAAGCTATTGCCTCTGAAATTATACCCAAAGGGGACTCCCAAAACAAGACTGAAATGGTGGCTAATGCGGATAAAGCTAACGTCGCAAAAATATCGCCAGTAAGCAGTAAGACAAGCCAGGAAATAATGCTCCCTAATGAAGACGACGCTTGCCTGGCCAAAACTGTATCCAATGGCGATAAAACTAACTCAGCAAACATTGAAACGATTGAACATTCAGTGAACCACAATCGAGCTGTGGCCAACTCCGAAAAGGCAAACCGAGCAGACGGCAAACCGTGTGAGAGCAGTCCGACAAAAGAGAGCCCTGCCCCTCCTGCCGACGTGTTTGTGAAGCCTTCGGGTCGGCCGCCTCTGTTCCTCCAGCGCCAGACCTCGTCCACGGCCCGGCCCGGCGACTGCGAGGAGGACGAGGGCATCCACGAAGGCGCCAGCGACGTGTCGGACAGTGCGTCTGAGTGCAGCGACGACTCGGGCCTCAAGATGCTTTCCCCCACGGACGAAGTGCCCACGCCCATCTCCATGGTGTCCAAGGAGCTGAAGGCGCATCTGTGCATCTTCTGCGACCGCGCCTTCGCCTTGAAGAGCGACTACCAGCGCCACCTCAACCGCCACCTGGTCAACGTGTACTACTCGGACCACAAGTACGAGTGACCACGAGTGACCCCAAGCGATCAGAGTGAACGTTGACATGAGAGAGCTTTTTACCGTGTTGTTGTTTTAGAAGAACTGAAGCACGAGACACGCGCTGTGGTCTGAATCTGTCATTTCAGACTAAGACTCAGCCTTATTAGGCCAATAATTGACTTAGTGTCACTTGTTGCTTTAGCAGCACAAAGATTTATGTACAGTTTATATACAAATGTATCCAAGTCTTGTTTCATCATCTTTTTTCTGTCAGTAATAACAGACCCATAACAGGGGTGTCCAAACTGCTGGTCGAGAACCAAAGGCGACCACATTGTTCCCACATTGTTATTTTAACTTAACTGTTAAACCATTGACTCAATGATGAAGCATGTGGGCACAGGTAAGAAGGGATCATAATTATAAACAATACTCAGATATAACAGATGAAGACACTTGAAGAGTCAACACTCCCATCTAGTGGTAGAAAGAGGAAACCAAAGGCAATACTTTCCACATCATGATATTGGTGCGCTATATCAGGTTGCTTTTTGTTGAAGAACAATGTTGGAAAATGGTTAAACGTTTAAACTGTTTTTTTATAAATGTGTCCTTGAATGTGATCTGACTGGTATGAGATGCAAAATCCTTAAACCGCGATTCGTTAAGTCTGGACACCCCTGTACTGTAACTGTAGTCACCCGCAGAGCTCTGAAAGGGAAAAGCCCATTTGTCGTTGATGTTTTGTCACACCTTTTGTGTCTGACCATGTGTTTATTCCACATCTCCTGGGATCATGTCGGAGGCCGTCCTGAGTTGTGGGTTCATTATTTGTTACTATATTTTCAGAAAAGTCTACAAAAGTCTACAGCTGTCAATCATCTGCGACTAAACTGTTGTACATATTACAGTAATATGTTTCTTGATGCGGGGGAAACTTTCTTTTCTTTTAAATGTTTAAAAAATGAGTTTAGTAACAGTTTTTGCATTTGTCCCTGGGCTGTTTTCAGCACAAATGAACTTTGCACTCTTTTTAGTAGTTCTGTTTCTCACTTGGGACGTCCCGCTCGTACCTTCTGAGAGTCCGTTTTGCAGTGTCCTGTGTCGTGCCACATTTCACCAAACGTGTGTAGTCTGCGTAGAGATGAATGTGTCTGTTTATTTAGTATGTGAACGTGTAGAATGAGGAAGTGCCTTTTGACAATCGCTTTTGCCTTCGCTTGTAAATAAGTTTTCATACGCCACACCAAAGACTCCCATTAAAAAGCACACAAAAGGCCAGGCTCGTCTTTCATTGATTTCAATATTCTGCTTTTGTATTCAGTCTCGCGACAGTTATACATATGTTTGGAAGAGCACAGCCCACATACAGACTGTCTAGATATTTGTAGAAAATGTACTCGAGTAAAAAAGTCTACCCTTGATTTGAGTAGAGGTAAAGTTTTATGTCCAAATTTTTTGTGTGATATATTAGTGGATTTATTTATCTCTGTATCCATCCATCCATTTCTGGGTCGGGGGGTGGCAGTCAGAGCTGCAACCAGTTCACAGAGCACCAGCCCCTCACTGATCCTCCTGCAGGTGGTGAGTCCACAGGAGCTGAGATCTTTCAGTGAGAGCTTCAGGCAAAGTGGGGTTAAGTGTCTTGCCCAAGGGCACAACAACAGGTCTTGTGGTAGGCTCGAACCCACAACCTTCAGGCTCAACTGAGCCACTGTCGCCCCTATCTCTGCAAAACCTGTCAAAATTGTAAAGCTGTCATACTGTGATTAGAAGCATGGTTAAATTAGGCACATTTCTCCTTTGTGTGCAAATCCACTCAATGCTAAAATCTGGAACAGTCTTCCTGAAGATGTGAGACAGGCCTCCTCTCTGACAATGTTTTAAACCAGGTTAAAAACACTTCTGTTTAGCTGTGCATACAACTGAGGGATTTTATATTTATCTTTCTTTTTAATGTTCTGTGATTATTTATTATTATAATGCTTTATTTTTGTTCAGCACTTTGTGTTGCCTTGTGTATGAATTGGGCTATACAAATAAACTTGCCCTGCCAATTTTATAATGTCATGAGCAGGAAGCACATTAGAGAGGAGTCAACGTTTTCAAAGTACTGATGCCAGAAATAAGTACTATATTGGTTTGGGAGAGTGGGGTCATTTATGCCAGGGGGAAATAGTTCAGTTATCAGAAATGCAGAGGTTGGTCATGTGAACACATCTTTGTGAAGAGTCATTTAATTCCCTTAAGACATGGAAAGATGTTCAAAAGATTTTTAAAATATACATAATTGTTAAAAAAAACAAGAACAGCTTTGAAAAGAGTCCATGTCATAGGCTGGACTCTGCACAGCTGTCCCGCTGGTCAGAATTGTTGGAGCACAGTTCACAAGGTCCATGTGAAATGATTCTCAAGAGTTTTTTTGAGTCCGTTCATGAGCTGATGTTGGGTTAAAATAGGGGATGCATTTTAATTCTAAGTGGTGAGCTTGGAATAATTTGTGCCATAAAAAATGTTTTTTTTTACTGACCATTTACTCTATATATTACTTAATTTGACCCCAGTGTGTTTAAACTCCCCCCACACGGGGGCAGATTGCGCCACATGCCCCTAAAGCATTATTTCTTAACAATTTACTTACAATCCAAAGTGATTGTTCACAGAGACGCACATGCATCCTTCCTAAACCATAAGTACAGATTTTACAAGTACAGAAGTCAAAACTGGCACTACTTACCCACACTCCCCACTAACATATACTTAAATAAATAAATATACTTTCCACCTCAGAAAGGATCCAGGGCAAACTAAGTAAAATACAAGCACTTGATCTATATAGGGCTCATGATGAAGAATGTGAAAAAGACTTCTACATGCAGGATACAACATTCAATTAGAAAAAAAACTTGCATACTTGTCAGAAAAAGCCCAGTGAGTCACTGACACTGTGGGCAGCTTGAAATATGCACTGCTCTTTTGAACTCTTAGAACCAGGTGTCCCACTAGATACCATTCTGCTGGCCTCCATGGAGTCTTTCGGTGAGAATATGTCCCACTGCAAGTTATTGAACTATCAAACGATAGAAGCTGCGTTATTCCCATCTTGCATCGATTACAAAAATCAAAGAAAAGTGTTGGTCCAGTCTGGTGAGGCTTTAAGCTGCAGAGGCTTTGTCGCAAATTCCACATTACAATTTTTGAAAGATTTAGGCTGGCCCAGAGGAAGCTAATAAAGGAAATGGAAGCAGACACTGGCTGTGGCTGAGAAGAAAGGAGACAGGATGGGGAACCATTTACCCACTCAGTCCCAATGCATCACACAGCCAGCCTGCCCCAGAGGAGGTCTTTTGTACCACAGCATTATTGGGGTTTTCAGTCTTTTATCACAACTGATGAAGCGATGCATAGAAGGTAACATCCCTGAGGTGTCCAATACAAGATCCTCCCTCATTAGAGTTCAAGTTTCAGCACAGAGATGCATTGCTAGGGATTGAAACATCTACTTCTCTTTCTATCTTCAGCTGTCCTGGAAACCTCTGGAGTCCGCACCCCCCCATTCTGGTGAATCTTGAGTGTGGAATCGCTTTAGAGATATGCTGAAACCAAACATTTGTCAGGACTGGTTTGAACATGAAAAATGCAGCTGCTTTTGTCCCTGTTAAAGAATAATTTTCTATAGTTATAATATAAAACACTATTATGATATACAGTACTTGCGAAAGTATTCGGCCCCCTTGAACCTTTCAACATTTCGGGCTTCAAACATAAAGATATAACATTTTAATTTTTTGTCATGAATCAACAACAAGTGGGACACAATCGTGAAGTGGAACGAAATTTATTGGATAATTTAAACTTTTTTAACAAATACAAAACTGAAAAGTGGGGCGTGCAATATTATTTGGCCCCTTTACTTTCAGTGCAGCAAACTCAGTCCAGAAGTTCAGTGAGGATCTTTGAATGATCCAATGTTGTCCTAAATGACTGATGATGATAAATAGAATGCACCTGTGTGTAATCAAGTCTCCGTATAAATGCACCTGCTCTTTGATAGTCTCAGGGTTCTGTTTTTTAGCGCGGAGAGAGATCCATGAAGACAAAGGAACACCCCAGGCAGGTCCGAGATACTGTTGTGGAGAAGTTTAAAGCCGGATTTGGATACAAAAAGATTTCCCAAGCTTTAAACATCTCAAGGAGCACTGTGCAAGCAATTATATTGAAATGGAAGGAGTATCAGACCACTGCAAATCTACCAAGACCTGGCCGTCCCTCCAAACTTTCATCTCAAACAAGGAGAAGACTGATCAGAGATGCAGCCAAGAGGCCCATGATCACTCTGGATGAACTGCAGAATACTTTCGCAAGGCACTGTACTTAGTACTTTAAAACAAGTTGATGCACTTCAGTCCTGCCCTGTCCTACGAGCACTATTTAGTGCTCGCTGCCACTATAACCATGGTCACATCACAGGCCCTGCAGGCTCTGATCAGACCACATCAAGACGGCGATCAGCAGTCAGTAATGAGAGTCCAGACAGTTGGAAGTTTCTTCACTTTATCGTGACGTCACAGAACTCTGTCACTTTAAGGCACAGTAAAAACAGGTCACTCACAGTTTTTGTTTTTCTGATTGTCCACCAAGCATTGAAAACGTAGACACAACATAAATCACAAATAATTCATTCATTTCTTTGGTTCAATCACAAACTAGAATTTAAAATAAAGTTCATTCTGCTCCTGAGCTGAGCTTAGGCGAACGGCACAAACGTCAGGAGACTTTCAATCAAAATCATGGACCATTCGTCTGTTTAAAGGATCACAGAAATTGCCTTTCACAAAATATGAAAACAAGCTAAATGAAATCAGATTCTTGCTAAATATGTCAACCCTTTAGGCGTCAAAGTAACCGAATTACTCTTGTTTGTTAGGATTGTAGTAGTTCTTTCGCTTAAGCGTTTCAGGGCTTCACCTTTTGTCTGCTCCAAATAGAATTTCTGAAAAGAATGTCGCCTAAAGGGTTGAATATAAGGATTAAAATTTGTTCCAAGCTGAGGGACTATTCAAATTCTTGAAAGAACTGTGTAAATCGAAACATAAAAGAGGCATGCAAGGTCGGACATGTAAATGTCCGGTGTCGACAAATAAAACTCTGAGCTCTGCAGGTGACGGAAGGTCCCGAGGAAAATAATAAAAGACGACTCAGAAGCGCCACCTCAAATGTCATTTTCATACGGCCTCTGGGATCCCGACTCCAATAGGCCACATGGAGAATGTTAACGTAGCCACATGCACAATGGCAAAAAGAAAATGAAAAAAATGACATCATGACTTTGTCCCAACCTCAACAGGAAGTCGGCCATATTGAACTAACATGCGCAGAATTTTCTTTTTTTCTATCTCTAACACAATTTGTTTTGTATTTATACTAAGGATGAGGCATCTGCAGTGATGTAGTTGCTGCATCGGGCTGTTGTGGAGAAGCGGGAGCAGCGTCTGCAGTGCCCACATAAACTTTTCAAGTAAAATGAAAATAACAATTCCAACATAAGATGAAAACTTTCTAAAGACAGAGGGAAAATAGGAAAACTGTATTCCTTTGAAAAACAGAAAGCAGAATATAAATCTTTTTTTTAATTTGTTGTATTTGCAAATCTTTTTTCTACTTACTTCAAGCATCTAGTAAGTGTTTCATCTTATCTTAGAATAATATGCAGTGCAGGACAACAAACATGGCTTTGAAAACACCAGCGATACCAAAGCACGTTCCTACAACTTTAGCGGACTACAAACATGGCCGCCACAAAACAGACTACAAACATGGCTTCTTACTCTTTGAAACATACAGACGTTTTCTGTGTCATTGTGATGATGGCGCACCAGAGATTATTGCTCAATTACAACATTAGTTTGTTAAAGATAAATGCGTTTAGACCATCTAGACAGAAATGCAGATCGTAGGTCCTTGACTGTATGAATTTAGGGAGCTAGAAGTGAAAGACAAAGAGTTCCCGAGGGGATCTTATCTCGCACTGGGGAGAGGGGTGCTGCTTCGGCCCTTGTCCTATCAGCTCTGTGCAACAACAAACGTTCTACAGCTGGGTTTTTATTTGACCCTTTCACCATAACGCTGAAACGTGACTATGAGTGAAGAATGAGGCGCCAGAGGCTGAAGGAGACTGCTCTATAGTGAGGCCTGATTATCACCTCTTCCATGCGTGACATCACACACACAGCACTGTGCAATTGTCACTTGTTCGTAGTTTTGATGAAGGCATCTGTGAAAAGGCACTGTGGCACATATGTGTAGTTCTGTGGACTGATAGAAAAAAGAAGGGCATTTCGGTTTCCAGTAGATTAAACCAGGTGAAGTTAATGGCTACTTGAGAAGAACGATTCAGACAAACTTTGAGCCAAAATCACCAAGACTTTTTGATAACTTCATTGGAGGAATGCCCATGTAAAAACCACTTAATCATGTGCAAAGAGCTACCGTTAGCGACCGCAGTGAAGTGCACCGCGCTGGAATGCAATGTGTGTAAAATGCTCTGAACATTCTGAGACAGTTCTGATGCTTAGCTAGCCTTAGCATGGACTCACAGAGCACAACTGGAACATATCTCCTTTAGTCTTGGTTTTTCTTTGACCGACTTTAGAATGCTGCTCAGCGTCATGGTGAAAAGAGCCAAAAGACCCAGAATCCTTTGTGCGTGGAGCCTGAGACCGCGCATCCCTTAAAGGGCAATGAGACAAAACAACGTTAAAAAAGTGCAAAGACGAGAATCAAACAAGTCTTGAGTCCAGCAAAGTTCAAGTGTGTGGGTGGGATCACGGCGGGATCACGGCGGCATCACAGTGGGATCCAGGCGGCATCCTGGTGGGATCACGGCGGGGTGCCCACGTCTACAGTGATTTGCGTGAACAGCTCCAGCCGCTCGGTCTTCACCACGCGGTACGTCAGAGAGTTTATGCCGTCTTTGTGCATGGTGTCCCGCGTGTGTGCGATTCTGTCAAACCTGGGACAGAGGAACGACACAAGTCAAACACCAAATACATTCAGTTTGGCTCCGAAACAAACACATTCACACATTGGGAAAACCATTCAGCTCTGAAGATTGTAAATACTAATTCAATCGTGATTATTTGCATTTGTCATAGTGAGCTCGCGATTAAACGCAATTCATCACACGTTTCCTCGTTCTAAATGTCCCTTCATTTGGTTGGAAAAAAGACATGTATCCAATCCTCTCCAGTCTCATATAGACTTCTCAATCTCTGCTTTTGTTATTGCTTTTTACAGTGTATAGAACTATTAGGGCTGTTTTCAGATTATTGCCCGTGGTAGAAGCCTGGGGCAGCACAAACTCACAGACGCACAGACAAGCGCTCCATTTTAGACTTTCAGCCTAACACCTTTTGGAAAGGGTTTGGAGGTCCTTCAAATATAAGACACTATAATTATTTCCATCCCTCACACAACTAATGCTTGGACCAACATTTGTCGTATATTTTCTGACGTTGATACGTGTTTGTATTATTTTACCTGCTGTGCCTCGGATCATTATGCTTGATATTCCCCTTCAATAAAAACACACAATGGATACTTGTTTGTGTGAAATTGTACCATTCACTTTTGACATTATCTAATCTATAAAACTAACAGAGGTTAAAGCAAAAAAAATACTTTCATTTGGTCAAAATCAATATTGAGTTTTTGAGCTCTCATGTATTCTTTTGTGTTTCCAATTTCATAATGAACAGTTAAGTCATTTTATCAGCTATCGAAAAGACACTCAAATCATGTCTTCCATTTATTTTAAAATTTATAACAACTTTTAACCACTTCATGAGCTGACGGTGGGGGCAATCCTGAGCCCAGGGTTCGGCTGCATCTGATTCCACCAAAAAGCTTTGGCCGACATTAGTGTAGCACATTTCAAGATGTTTTAAGTGCCAGTCAAATCCAATGCTCTGCTTCAAATATTGTTTGGAATGATAAGGATGGAAGAGAAGGGTTAGAAGGCCTTTGTGAAACACGAGAGGACCCACCTGGTGTCATGCAAACTGATACATGTACTGTGCATTATTATCTGTTTGGGCTGCTGCCATTTTTACGGTGCATCATGGGGGTTTGTGAGTGCACAGGTCATTGATCTGGTAACTTGCACTTACTGTCAATAGTCGTTGCATTTTGACCCTTTAGACCAGGAGTCAGCAGCCTTTTTAAAGCAGAGGGCTACGATCTCAGAATTGTGAATGCTTTTGGAGAGTTTTTGGATTTTTGTCACAGCCCTCACTCCTGTGGTGTTTTACGAGGGAACTATGTTGGAAAAAACCCTGTTGGAGAGAAGGCTTCAGACCTGCTGGAAGAGCCCATCTCCACACTGGTGAATTTTAAACTTGAACAGTGATGTCGCTGAAGTGCCTGATAAGAGTGAGAGGCCGACAGGGCAGTGGAAAAGCACAAACCTCTGAGGGTTGTCATCATTCTTCTGGTCCCTCTGGTGGCGGATCATTCTGCATTTCCCAATTTCACCACTCGCCCTAGAGATGCTCATTCCTTTGGACGCCAATCTAACATCATAACAGACATTAGGAGTTTTGTTTAAATGCAGAATGAGTTGAAGAGTGACTAAAGCGACAAGCCAGCATGGGGTCAGTCCCAGCATGGGGTCAGTCCCAGCGTGGGGCCAGTCCCAGCGTAGGGCCAGTCCCAGTGTGGGGCCAGTCCCAATGAGTATTACCTGTTGTAGATGTCGTCGTCCTCTCCGCCCCAGCCCCAATAGTTGTTTGGGAAGCCGTTGATTTTCAGAAATTGCTCCTTACTCATGGACGACACACCTCCGAAGTACTGGTTGTATGGAAGTCTGGAAAAAACAGACTATGGTATCAATCTTAACTGGTACAATAGAACCTATACCCTTTTGGGCCTTCCAGCTGATTTCACAAAATCCATTTGCTGGCAGATTTAAACCTACTCAGACAAAGCTTTATGAATTTACTCCATGAATAGCAGATAATATTCAACCCACTTTGTGATTGCCTCGTTAGCATCTTTAGATATCTTTAGATATTGACAGTCAAGGAGTACAGATTGGTGGACATGAAAATGAAAATTTCTCCAGTGAGAGATCGATAAAGTCCATGTTATCTTAAAATCCAGTATATCCCACATGGAATTGATACTGTCTCTCTGTTCGGGCTTGCATGTTGTGCGTTTGAGCGTAAAAACTAGAGGACAGAAAAAGTTAATGTGGTGTGAACTTCCCAGAACCCGGAACATCGCTCCAAGTGCATTTTCTAGTCTCCCTGATTCCACCGCTTACCTGAATCCAAACTTGTCCATAGACACAGACAGGTGGCGGGGCTGGCTGAAACACTTGTAGGTGTTGCGGTCGTCCATGGGGATCAGGTCTACGTCACTGAACACAAAGCACTCGTAGTCGTAGTCCTTGAGGGCCTCGGTGTATCCGATGTTCAGCAGCTTAGCGCGGTTAAACGTGTAATCTCCGTCCTGGACACAGACGTTTATTCACCCACAGCCAACACATCCCCCAAGCCATATTGTCATTTTGTGTCTGTGTTCGTCATACCTACTGACAAAACAGCATCAGTTTGTTATTTTAATGCTGATTTTTGCAGCGTTTGATCCTAACCCTAATTCCAGAACATTGCTTATTTCATACTGGCTATTGATTAGAATAGGTGTTAGTATTAGATAGCAATATGGCCTACGTGCAGGACTGTACAAGGACTCTGATTATTTGTACTATGATGTGACTGTCTCTGTGTGACACGTACGTCTTTCCATGTGTGACGTGACAATGACTATATAAACTGTGTACTGCCTTTATTCTGTCTGGGAGAAGGAAACAATGGAAACCACTGGAACTTGAGAGAAACTTAAATAAACTTCCAGAGTTTGGCGCACCACGATGCGTCTCTGTCTGGTCCATTCCTGACATAGGCTAATTTTAAAAGAGGAGTAGCAAAGTGTTAAAATGATGAAGGGTTCAAGGTTAATGATGATCAGATTCTGGTTTACAGAGCTAGACTTCCGGGTTTGGCTCGGGTTGAATATATTCAACCCGAAAAACAGAAAAAGAGAACAGTGACAAAGGGTCAGTGTTGCCACGTCACCGAAGTCGGATTTCAAATGATTGGGGAACGCTTGTGAAGTTTTCGTGAGATCATTTTGGGTTTCTTAGAACTGTGGGTAATGACAAAACATGTGGACGCTTTTCCTGTAGTATTTAAAAAACAAAAAGTTAAGCCAGGAAGAGTACACATAATTTATAACTTGTATTGTTGACAAACCCCGAAGGACAACTTAGACAAGTACAACAGGACGATTATGCCTGGAGCTTGATCTCTGTTGAATTACCAAATTACTTATGGTGCTTATGACACATACATATGTTAACCATGTACAGTAAACATATGCCAGGACCATACATGTTTCAGTTTGATATTATACACTTATGAACCTTATGTGTTACAGCCTTACTCTGGAATCCCAACATTTTAACTCCATGTCCATATTTGTTTTTGAGTAACTCATTGCATGCAACATTTACGGACTGGTGTAATTACTCAAATCAAATTTTATTTATAAAGCAAAAAAAATGCAACACAAAGTGCGTAACAGTTTAGTTAAAAACAATCCAACATGCCCAGCCATAAACCCCACCGCCCCCCCCCCAAAAACCACATTTATTACTATATATACACCCACATGCGTGTACACACACACACACACATACACACACAAATATAAAGTCACATCAGGTAACATAGGTAAAATAAAAAGAAATGGGTCTGGGAGCAGATGTAACCGGCTGAAGAAGCGCCATCCAAGGAGCCATCTGCACCAGGAGCACAGAGCCACCTGCAGCCACAGGGGACGACACAGGACCCAGAAAAGAGAGGAGGCCCCAGACCCCCACTAGATCCAAGAACCAGACCCCCGCAGCCACAGCAGACCCCAGCTTCCAGTGCAGAGGGCTCCTCCAAAGCCCTCTGGAGGTACTTCCTTATTCAGTATGATATGGATTGACCCGTTTCCTCTAGTTCATACAACATTGAAGGAAGGGGGTGGTTAGAGATCACACTGGAACAATTTTAAACAACCACAATATAAAATGGGTCAAAGACGACGTCCTTTGGAGTTTGTCAAGTATAAAAGTTGTAAATTATGAATACTTAGCTTGATTTTTTTGTCTTCACAATCGAGCACATTGGTGTCTAGCTTTAAATAGTAGAGAAACATTTGTTTTAATACACGTTTTTTCATTACCCACAATTCTCCAAAATCTGAGGGGATCTTGCAACAATGTCACGAGCCTTTCACCACCTCACTATTGTGCAGTTTTTTGTGTTCAATTGTTGCATGCTTTATTTATAGCATGCTTCTCATACGCCATGTTTCTACTCCAACAACATCATATAAAACCTACCACCACTGACATGACTGTTACCTCAGGAAGGCCTCAGTCATGCTCCTGCCCATAGCAGAAGTGGTGAGTCCAGGTGGTTAGTAACAAAATGTTCTTTTGTTCTCATTGAGATATGATGAAAATTACAGGAATCTCATCTTTTTAAGTGGGAAGACTTACTCGATTGGTGGCCGAGTAAACAGTTGTCAGCCTAACTGACAAATAGCCTCAGTGGGCCTCACTGGGTAAATAGTTGCCCCACTTTACGCCTAAAGCCAATTTTTGTTTTTGTACAATGAGATTTCAAAGATTAGCTTGTACAAACCTCCTCCTTCTCAATTCCATAGGCACTTGTCAAATGGTTTGTTCTTTACAAACAGTGCCCCAGTGAGGGGTTAGATTAGTGCTGCTCATTCTGGTCAATAGTCAATATTCAAGATTTAGTTCCACCCAAAATAAACACAGTGCTAATACTTGGTGTCCAGAGAGGCACAGGTGGATCTCGGCAGTGCAGAATATAGAGCAAGCGTTTCTGTGTTATCTGCACCACATCTGACGTGATGGTGCAACAATGTGACATCCTGTCTGCACACTTCTAGTTGCATTGTCATTTAACACAGTATCTTTAGACCGTGGGGCGACAGTGGCTCAGTTGGTAGAGCATTGGCCTTTGAGCCTAAAGGTCGTAGGTTCAAGCCCACCATGAGACCTTCTTCACCGACTCCCACTGATGTCTGCTGTCGTTGAGTCCTTGGGCAAGACACTTAACCCCACTTTGCCTGAAGCTCCCACTGAAAGATCAAGGCTATGCTCTCACTGACAGAGCAGCCATCCTCCTGTGGACTCACCACCTGCAGAGGATCAGTGAGGGGCTGGTGCTATGAGACTTGGGTGGCATCATAGATTGAAAATGGATGGATCTTTAGACCACCTTTATTTTTCTGAGAAACAGAGGGAAGACTAAATGATGAGACAGGAAACAGATGATATTTTGATCGTGTGTAAAAAATGTGTCTGGTTTTAATTTGAATATCACTTTTTCAAGAGAAAAGAATCATGAAAAAGGTTAGTATAAAAGAGTCAGAGCCTGTAAACATGTTTCATACGTTTCCAAAAATATTACTAGTATAATTAAAATGACTGCTTCTGCCAGTCATGTCAGCAGCTCTGTCCGTTGGTTTAATCTCCAGAACAATCGGATTGAGTTTCTACAAAGACGTTACGAGTTCTACCTGACACTGCATCCATCACGATGGACAACACCCAACTAAAAATACTCCACTGCGAACAGCTCCATAAGTATAAACATTTAAAAAAGAAA
>OZ035839.1:31517951-31520451 GCA_964034765.1 Knipowitschia caucasica
CTGCGTCTGTCTCTGCGTCTGTCTCTGCGTCTGTCTCTGCGTCTGTCTCTGCGTCTGTCTCTGCGTCTGTCTCTGCGTCTGTCTCTGCGTCTGTCTCTGCGTCTGTCTCTGCGTCTGTCTCTGCGTCTGTCTCTGCGTCTGTCTCTCTGTCTGTCTGTCTCTGCGTCTGTCTCTGCGTCTGTCTCTGCGTCTGTCTGTCTGTCTCTGCGTCTGTCTCTGCGTCTGTCTCTGCGTCTGTCTCTGCGTCTGTCTCTGCGTCTGTCTCTCTGTCTCTGCGTCTGTCTGTCTCTCTGTCTCTGCGTCTGTCTGTCTCTCTGTCTCTGCGTCTGTCTGTCTGTCTCTGCGTCTGTCTGTCTGTCTCTCCGTCTGTCTGTCTCTCCGTCTGTCTGTCTCTCCGTCTGTCTGTCTCTCCGTCTGTCTCTGCGTCTGTCTCTGCGTCTGTCTCTGCGTCTGTCTCTGCGTCTGTCTCTGCGTCTGTCTCTGCGTCTGTCTCTGCGTCTGTCTCTGCGTCTGTCTCTGCGTCTGTCTCTGCGTCTGTCTCTGCGTCTGTCTCTGCGTCTGTCTCTGCGTCTGTCTCTGCGTCTGTCTCTGCGTCTGTCTCTGCGTCTGTCTCTGCGTCTGTCTCTGCGTCTGTCTCTGCGTCTGTCTCTGCGTCTGTGTCTGTCTCTGCGTCTGTGTCTGTCTCTGCGTCTGTGTCTGCGTCTGTCTCTGCGTCTGTCCGTCTGTCTCTGCGTCTGTCTCTGCGTCTGTCTCTCTGTCTGTCTGTCTCTGCGTCTGTCTGTCTGTCTCTGCGTCTGTCTGTCTGTCTCTGCGTCTGTCTGTCTGTCTCTGCGTCTGTCTCTGCGTCTGTCTGTCTGTCTCTGCGTCTGTCTGTCTGTCTCTGCGTCTGTCTGTCTGTCTCTGCGTCTGTCTGTCTGTCTCTGCGTCTGTCTGTCTGTCTCTTTGTCTGTCTCTGCGTCTGTCTCCGCGTCTGTCCGTCTGTCTCTGCGTCTGTCTCTGCGTCTGTCCGTCTGTCTCTGCGTCTGTCTCTGCGTCTGTCCGTCTGTCTCTGCGTCTGTCCGTTCTGTCTCTGCGTCTGTCCGTCTGTCTCTGCGTCTGTCCGTCTGTCTCTGCGTCTGTCCGTCTGTCTCTGCGTCTGTCCGTCTGTCTCTGCGTCTGTCCGTCTGTCTCTGCGTCTGTCCGTCTGTCTCCGCGTCTGTCCGTCTGTCTCTGCGTCTGTCTCTGCGTCTGTCCGTCTGTCTCTGCGTCTGTCTCTGCGTCTGTCCGTCTGTCTCTGCGTCTGTCCGTCTGTCTCTGCGTCTGTCCTCTGTCTCTGCGTCTGTCCGTCTGTCTCTGCGTCTGTCCGTCTGTCTCTGCGTCTGTCCGTCTGTCTCTGCGTCTGTCTCTGCGTCTGTCTCTGCGTCTGTCTCTGCGTCTGTCTCTGCGTCTGTCTCTGCGTCTGTCTCTGCGTCTGTCTCTGCGTCTGTCTCTGCGTCTGTCTCTGCGTCTGTCTCTGCGTCTGTCTCTGCGTCTGTCTCTGCGTCTGTCTGTCTGTCTCTGCGTCTGTCTGTCTGTCTCTGCGTCTGTCCGTCTGTCTCTGCGTCTGTCCGTCTGTCTCTGCGTCTGTCTCTGCGTCTGTCTCTGCGTCTGTCTCTGCGTCTGTCTCTGCGTCTGTCTCTGCGTCTGTCTCTGCGTCTGTCTCTCTGTCTGTCTGTCTCTCTGTCTGTCTGTCTCTGCGTCTGTCTGTCTGTCTCTGCGTCTGTCTCTGCGTCTGTCTGTCTGTCTCTGCGTCTGTCCGTCTGTCTCTGCGTCTGTCCGTCTGTCTCTGCGTCTGTCTCTGCGTCTGTCCGTCTGTCTCTGCGTCTGTCCGTCTGTCTCTGCGTCTGTCCGTCTGTCTCTGCGTCTGTCTCTGCGTCTGTCCGTCTGTCTCTGCGTCTGTCCGTCTGTCTCTGCGTCTGTCTCTGCGTCTGTCTGTCTGTCTCTGCGTCTGTCCGTCTGTCTCTGCGTCTGTCTCTGCGTCTGTCCGTCTGTCTCTGCGTCTGTCCGTCTGTCTCTGCGTCTGTCTCTGCGTCTGTCCGTCTGTCTCTGCGTCTGTCCGTCTGTCTCTGCGTCTGTCTCTGCGTCTGTCCGTCTGTCTCTGCGTCTGTCTCTGCGTCTGTCTCTGCGTCTGTCCGTCTGTCTCTGCGTCTGTCTCTGCGTCTGTCTCTGCGTCTGTCCGTCTGTCTCTGCGTCTGTCTCTGCGTCTGTCTCTCTGTCTGTCTGTCTCTCTGTCTGTCTGTCTCTGCGTCTGTCTCTGCGTCTGTCTCTGCGTCTGTCTCTGCGTCTGTCTCTGCGTCTGTCTCTGCGTCTGTCTCTGCGTCTGTCTGTATGTCTCTGCGTCTGTCTCTGCGTCTGTCTCTGCGTCTGTCCGTCTGTCTCTGCGTCTGTCTCTGCGTCTGTCCGTCTGTCTCTGCGTCTGTCTCTGCATCTGTCCGTCTGTCTCTGCGTCTGTCTCTGCGTCTGTCCGTCTGTCTCTGCGTCT